>CAVLYN010000225.1:0-266000 GCA_963675135.1 Galeopsis tetrahit | reverse complement strand
TTTAAAAAGTTTTCAGATTGCCTCTCGGGTTTGCATTTATAGCTGAATTGGCCATAGAATCAATTGTGTCGAGAAAATTTTTGAATTTGAGGCCTCGGGTGCGGAGTTTTTGACGTCGTCGCCCATAGCCAAGTTGCGCGCACGCTTGTGCGCCGTTTTTACAAAGTTTTCAGATTGCCTCTCGGGTTTGCATTTCTAGCTGAATTGGCCATAG
Organism: Galeopsis tetrahit; assembly: GCA_963675135.1. Classification (NCBI taxonomy): domain Eukaryota; kingdom Viridiplantae; phylum Streptophyta; class Magnoliopsida; order Lamiales; family Lamiaceae; genus Galeopsis; species Galeopsis tetrahit. The sequence goes on along the minus strand of CAVLYN010000225.1, from coordinate 265,786 downwards.
AATCAATTGTGTCGAGAAAATTTTTAAATTTGAGGCCTCGGGTGCGGAGTTTTTGACGTCGTCGCCCATAACCAAATTGCGCGCACGCTTTTGCGCCGTTTTTACAAAGTTTTCAGATGGCATCTCGGGTTTGCATTTCTAGCTAAAATTGGTCATAGAATCAATTGTGTCGAGACGGTTTTTGATTTTGAGGACTCGGGTGCGAAGTTTTTGACGTCGTCGCCCATAGCCAAATTGCGCGCACGCTTGTGCGCCGTGTTTACAAAGTTTTCAGATTGCCTCTCGGGTTTGCATTTCTATCTGAATTGGCCATAGAATCAATTGTGTCGAGACGGTTTTTGAATTTGAGGCCTCGGGTGCGGAATTTTTGACATCGTCGCCCATAGCCAAACTTGCGCGCATGGTTGTGTGCCATTTTTACAAAGTTTTCAGATTGCCTCCCAAGTTTGCATCCCTCTCTGAATTGGCCATAGAATCAATTGTGTCGAGACGGTTTTTGAATTTGAGGCCTCGGGTGCGGAGTTTTTAACGTCGTCGCCCATAGCCAAATTGCGCGCACGCTTGTGCGCCGTTTTTACAAAGTTTTCAGATTGCCTCTCGGGTTTGAATTTCCACTGAATTGGCCATAGAATCAATTGTGTCGAGACGGTTTTTGAATTTGAGGCCTCGGGTGCGGAGTTTTTGACGTCGTCGCCCATAGCCAAATTGCGCGCACGCTTGTGCGCCGTTTTTACAAAGTTTTCAGATTGCCTCTCGGGTTTGCATTCCTAGCTGAATTGGCCATAGAATCAATTTTGTTGAGACGGTTTTTGAATTTGAGGCCTCGGGTGCGGAGTTTTTGACGTCGTCGCCCATAGCCAAATTGCGCGCACGCTTGTGCGCCATTTTTACAAAGTTTTCAGATTGCCTCTCAGGCTTGCATTTCTATCTGAATTGGCCATAGAATCAATTGTGTCGAGACGGTTTTTGAATTTGAGGCCTCGGGTGCGGAGTTTTTGGCGTCGTCGCCCATAGCCAAACTTGCGCGCATCGTTGTGTGCCATTTTTACAAAGTATTCAGATTGCCTCCCAAGTTTGCATCCCTCACTGAATTGGCCATAGAATCAATTGTGTCGAGACGGTTTTTGAATTTGAGGCCTCGGGTGCGGAGTTTTTGACGTCGTCGCCCATAGCCAAATTGCGCGCACGCTTGTGCGCCATTTTTACAAAGTTTTCAGATTGCCTCTCGGGTTTAAATTTCTAGCTGAATTGGCCATAGAATCAATTGTGTCGAGAAGGTTTTTGAATTTGAGGCCTCGGGTGCGGAGTTTTTGACATCGTCGCCCATAGCCAAACTTGCGCGCATGGTTGTGTGCCATTTTTACAAAGTTTTCAGATTGCCTCCCAAGTTTACATCCCTCACTGAATTGGCCATAGAATCAATTGTGTCGAGACGGTTTTTGAATTTGAGGCCTCGGGTGCGGAGTTTTTGACGTCGTCGCCCATAGCCAAATTGCGCGCACGCTTGTGCGCCGTTTTTACAAAGTTTTCAGATTGCCTCTCGGGCTTGTATTTCCCACTGAATTGGCCATAGAATCAATTGTGTCGAGATGGTTTTTGAATTTGAAGCCTCGGGTGCGGAGTTTTTGACGTCGTCGCCCATAGCCAAATTACGCGCACGCTTGTGCGCCGTTTTTACAAAGTTTTCAGATTACCTCTCGGGTTTGCATTTCTAGCTGAATTGGCCATAGAATCAATTGTGTCGAGATGGTTTTTGAATTTGAAGCCTCGGGTGCGGAGTTTTTGACGTCGTCGCCCATCGCCAAATTGCGCGCACACTTATGCGCCGTTTTTACAAAGTTTTCAGATTGCCTCTCGGGTTTGCATTCCCATCTAAATTGGCCATAGAATCAATTGTGTCGAGACGGTTTTTGAATTTGAGGCTTCGAGTGCGGAGTTTTTGACGTCGTCGCCCATAGCCAAATTGCGCGCACGCTTGTGCGCCGTTTTTACAAAGTTTTCAGATTGCCTCTCGGGTTTGAATTTCCCACTGAATTGGCCATAGAATCAATTGTGTCGAGACGGTTTTTGAATTTGAGGCCTCGGGTGCGGAGTTTTTGACGTCGTCGCCCATAGCCAAATTGCGCGCACGCTTGTGCGCCGTTTTTACAAAGTTTTCAGATTGCCTCTCGGGTTTGCATTTCTAGCTGAATTGGCCATAGAATCAATTTTGTCGAGACGGTTTTTGAATTTGAGGCCTCGGGTGCGGAGTTTTTAACGTCGTCGCCCATCGCCAAATTGCGCGCACGCTTGTGCGCCATTTTTACAAAGTTTTCAGATTGCCTCTCAGGCTTGCATTTCTATCTGAATTGGCCATAGAATCAATTGTGTCGAGACGGTTTTTGAATTTGAGGCCTCGGGTGCGGAGTTTTTGGCATCGTCGCCCATAGCCAAACTTGCGCGCATGGTTGTGTGCCATTTTTACAAAGTATTCAGATTGCCTCCCAAGTTTGCATCCCTCACTGAATTGGCCATAGAATCAATTGTGTCGAGACGGTTTTTGAATTTTAGGCCTCGGGTGCAGAGTTTTTGACGTCGTCGCCCATAGCCAAATTGCGCGCACGCTTGTGCGCCATTTTTACAAAGTTTTCAGATTGCCTCTCGGGTTTAAATTTCTAGCTGAATTGGCCATAGAATCAATTGTGTCGAGAAGGTTTTCGAATTTGAGGCCTCGGGTGCGGAGTTTTTGACATCGTCGCCCATAGCCAAACTTGCGCGTATGGTTGTGTGCCATTTTTACAAAGTTTTCAGATTGCCTCCCAAGTTTACATCCCTCACTGAATTGGCCATAGAATCAATTGTGTCGAGACGGTTTTTGAATTTGAGGCCTCGGGTGCGGAGTTTTTGACGTCGTCGCCCATAGCCAAATTGCGCGCACGCTTGTGCGCCGTTTTTACAAAGTTTTCAGATTGCCCCTCGGGCTTGAATTTCCCACTGAATTGGCCATAGAATCAATTGTGTCGAGATGGTTTTTGAATTTGAGGCCTCGGGTGCGGAGTTTTTGACGTCGTCGCCCATAGCCAAATTACGCGCACGCTTGTGCGCCGTTTTTACAAAGTTTTCAGATTACCTCTCGGGTTTGCATTTCTAGCTGAATTGGCCATAGAATCAATTGTGTCGAGATGGTTATTGAATTTGAAGCCTCGGGTGCGGAGTTTTTGACGTCGTCGCCCATCGCCAAATTGCGCGCACACTTATGCGCCGTTTTTACAAAGTTTTCAGATTGCCTCTCGGGTTTGCATTCCTATCTAAATTGGCCATAGAATCAATTGTGTCGAGACGGTTTTTGAATTTGAGGCTTCGAGTGCGGAGTTTTTGACGTCGTCGCCCATAGCCAAATTGCGCGCACGCTTGTGCGCCGTTTTTACAAAGTTTTCAGATTGCCTCTCGGGTTTGAATTTCCCACTGAATTGGCCATAGAATCAATTGTGTCGAGACGGTTTTTGAATTTGAGGCCTCGGGTGCGGAGTTTTTGACGTCGTCGCCCATAGCCAAATTGCGCGCACGCTTGTGCGCCTTTTTTACAAAGTTTTCAGATTGCCTCTCGGGTTTGCATTTCTAGCTGAATTGGCCATAGAATCAATTTTGTCGAGACGGTTTTTGAATTTGAGGCCTCGGGTGCAGAGTTTTTGACGTCGTCGCTCATCGCCAAATTGCGCGCACGCTTGTGCGCCATTTTTACAAAGTTTTCAGATTGCCTCTCAGGCTTGCATTTCTATCTGAATTGGCCATAGAATCAATTGTGTCGAGACGTTTTTTGAATTTGAGGCCTCGGGTGCGGAGTTTTTGGCGTCGTCGCCCATAGCCAAACTTGCGCGCATGGTTGTGTGCCATTTTTACAAAGTATTCAGATTGCCTCCCAAGTTTGCATCCCTCACTGAATTGGCCATAGAATCAATTGTGTCGAGACGGTTTTTGAATTTGAGGCCTCGGGTGCAGAGTTTTTGACGTCGTCGCCCATAGCCAAATTGCGCGCACGCTTGTGCGCCATTTTTACAAAGTTTTCAGATTGCCTCTCGGGTTTAAATTTCTAGCTGAATTGGCAATAGAATCAATTGTGTCGAGAAGGTTTTTGAATTTTAGGCCTCGGGTGCGGAGTTTTTGACATCGTCGCCCATAGCCAAACTTGCGCGCATGGTTGTGTGCCATTTTTACAAAGTTTTCAGATTGCCTCCCAAGTTTACATCCCTCACTGAATTGGCCATAGAATCAATTGTGTCAAGACGGTTTTTGAATTTGAGGCCTCGGGTGCGGAGTGTTTGACGTCGTCGCCCATAGCCAAATTGCGCGCACGCTTGTGCGCCATTTTTACAAAGTTTTCAGATTGCCTCTCGGGTTTGAATTTCCCACTGAATTGGCCATAGAATCAATTGTGTCGAGATGGTTTTTGAATTTGAGGCCTCGGGTGCGGAGTTTTTGACGTCGTCGCCCATAGCCAAATTACGCGCACGCTTGTGCGCCGTTTTTACAAAGTTTTCAGATTACCTCTCGGGTTTGCATTTCTAGCTGAATTGGCCATAGAATCAATTGTGTCGAGATGGTTTTTGAATTTGAAGCCTCGGGTGCGGAGTTTTTGACGTCGTCGCCCATCGCCAAATTGCGCGCACACTTATGAGCCGTTTTTACAAAGTTTTCAGATTGCCTCTCGGGTTTGCATCCCTATCTAAATTGGCCATAGAATCAATTGTGTCGAGACAGTTTTTGAAGTTGAGGCCTCGGGTGCGGAGTTTTTGACGTCGTCGCCCATAGCCAAATTGCGCGCACGCTTGTGCGCCATTTTTACAAAGTTTTTAGATTGCCTCTCGGGTTTGAATTTCCCACTGAATTGGCCATAGAATCAATTGTGTCGAGACGGTTTTTGAATTTGAGGCCTCGGGTGCGGAGTTTTTGACGTCGTCGCCCATAGCCAAATTGCGCGCACGCTTGTGCGCCGTTTTTACAAAGTTTTCAGATTGCCTCTCGGGTTTGCATTTCTAGCTGAATTGGCCATAGAATCAATTTTGTCGAGACGGTTTTTGAATTTGAGGCCTCGGGTGCGAAGTTTTTGACGTCGTCGCCCATCGCCAAATTGCGCGCACGCTTGTGCGCTATTTTTACAAAGTTTTCAGATTGCCTCTCAGGCTTGCATTTCTATCTGAATTGGCCATAGAATCAATTGTGTCGAGACGGTTTTTGAATTTGAGGCCTCGGGTGCGGAGTTTTTGGCGTCGTCGCCCATAGCCAAACTTGCGCGCATGGTTGTGTGCCATTTTTACAAAGTATTCAGATTGCCTCCCAAGTTTGCATCCCTCACTGAATTGGCCATAGAATCAATTGTGTCGAGACGGTTTTTGAATTTGAGGCCTCGGGTGCGGAGTTTTTGACGTCGTCGCCCATAGCCAAATTGCGCGCACGCTTGTGCGCCATTTTTACAAAGTTTTCAGATTGCCTCTCGGGTTTAAATTTCTAGCTGAATTGGCCATAGAATCAATTGTGTCGAGAAGGTTTTTGAATTTGAGGCCTCGGGTGCAGAGTTTTTGACATCGTCGCCCATAGCCAAACTTGCGCGTATGGTTGTGTGCCATTTTTACAAAGTTTTCAGATTGCCTCCCAAGTTTACATCCCTCACTGAATTGGCCATAGAATCAATTTTGTCGAGACGGTTTTTGAATTTGAGGCCTCGGGTGCGGAGTTTTTGACGTCGTCGCCCATAGCCAAATTGCGCGCACGCTTGTGCGCCGTTTTTACAAAGTTTTCAGATTGCCCCTCGGGCTTGAATTTCCCACTGAATTGGCCATAGAATCAATTGTGTCGAGATGGTTTTTGAATTTGAGGCCTCGGGTGCGGAGTTTTTGACGTCGTCGCCCATAGCCAAATTACGCGCACGCTTGTGCGCCGTTTTTACAAAGTTTTCAGATTACCTCTCGGGTTTGCATTTCTAGCTGAATTGGCCATAGAATCAATTGTGTCGAGATGGTTTTTGAATTTGAAGCCTCGGGTGCGGAGTTTTTGACGTCGTCGCCCATCGCCAAATTGCGCGCACACTTATGCGCCGTTTTTACAAAGTTTTCAGATTGCCTCTCGGGTTTGCATTCCTATCTAAATTGGCCATAGAATCAATTGTGTCGAGACGGTTTTTGAATTTGAGGCTTCGAGTGCGGAGTTTTTGACGTCGTCGCCCATAGCCAAATTGCGCGCACGCTTGTGCGCCGTTTTTACAAAGTTTTCAGATTGCCTCTCGGGTTTGAATTTCCCACTGAATTGGCCATAGAATCAATTGTGTCGAGACGGTTTTTGAATTTGAGGCCTCGGGTGCGGAGTTTTTGACGTCGTCGCCCATAGCCAAATTGCGCGCACGCTTGTGCGCCTTTTTTACAAAGTTTTCAGATTGCCTCTCGGGTTTGCATTTCTAGCTGAATTGGCCATAGAATCAATTTTGTCGAGACGGTTTTTGAATTTGAGGCCTCGGGTGCAGAGTTTTTGACGTCGTCGCCCATCGCCAAATTGCGCGCACGCTTGTGCGCCATTTTTACAAAGTTTTCAGATTGCCTCTCAGGCTTGCATTTCTATCTGAATTGGCCATAGAATCAATTGTGTCGAGACGGTTTTTGAATTTGAGGCCTCGGGTGCGGAGTTTTTGGCGTCGTCGCCCATAGCCAAACTTGCGCGCATGGTTGTGTGCCATTTTTACAAAGTATTCAGATTGCCTCCCAAGTTTGCATCCCTCACTGAATTGGCCATAGAATCAATTGTGTCGAGACGGTTTTTGAATTTGAGGCCTCGGGTGCAGAGTTTTTGACGTCGTCGCCCATAGCCAAATTGCGCGCACGCTTGTGCGCCATTTTTACAAAGTTTTCAGATTGCCTCTCGGGTTTAAATTTCTAGCTGAATTGGCCATAGAATCAATTGTGTCGAGAAGGTTTTTGAATTTTAGGCCTCGGGTGCGGAGTTTTTGACATCGTCGCCCATAGCCAAACTTGCGCGCATGGTTGTGTGCCATTTTTACAAAGTTTTCAGATTGCCTCCCAAGTTTACATCCCTCACTGAATTGGCCATAGAATCAATTGTGTCGAGACGGTTTTTGAATTTGAGGCCTCGGGTGCGGAGTTTTTGACGTCGTCGCCCATAGCCAAATTGCGCGCACGCTTGTGCGCCGTTTTTACAAAGTTTTCAGATTGCCCCTCGGGCTTGAATTTCCCACTGAATTGGCCATAGAATCAATTGTGTCGAGATGGTTTTTGAATTTGAGGCCTCGGGTGCGGAGTTTTTGACGTCGTCGCCCATAGCCAAATTACGCGCACGCTTGTGCGCCGTTTTTACAAAGTTTTCAGATTACCTCTCGGGTTTGCATTTCTAGCTGAATTGGCCATAGAATCAATTGTGTCGAGATGGTTTTTGAATTTGAAGCCTCGGGTGCGGAGTTTTTGACGTCGTCGCCCATCGCCAAATTGCGCGCACACTTATGCGCCGTTTTTACAAAGTTTTCAGATTGCCTCTCGGGTTTGCATTCCTATCTAAATTGGCCATAGAATCAATTGTGTCGAGACGGTTTTTGAATTTGAGGCTTCGAGTGCGGAGTTTTTGACGTCGTCGCCCATAGCCAAATTGCGCGCACGCTTGTGCGCCGTTTTTACAAAGTTTTCAGATTGCCTCTCGGGTTTGAATTTCCCACTGAATTGGCCATAGAATCAATTGTGTCGAGACGGTTTTTGAATTTGAGGCCTCGGGTGCGGAGTTTTTGACGTCGTCGCCCATAGCCAAATTGCGCGCACGCTTGTGCGCCTTTTTTACAAAGTTTTCAGATTGCCTCTCGGGTTTGCATTTCTAGCTGAATTGGCCATAGAATCAATTTTGTCGAGACGGTTTTTGAATTTGAGGCCTCGGGTGCAGAGTTTTTGACGTCGTCGCCCATCGCCAAATTGCGCGCACGCTTGTGCGCCATTTTTACAAAGTTTTCAGATTGCCTCTCAGGCTTGCATTTCTATCTGAATTGGCCATAGAATCAATTGTGTCGAGACGGTTTTTGAATTTGAGGCCTCGGGTGCGGAGTTTTTGGCGTCGTCGCCCATAGCCAAACTTGCGCGCATGGTTGTGTGCCATTTTTACAAAGTATTCAGATTGCCTCCCAAGTTTGCATCCCTCACTGAATTGGCCATAGAATCAATTGTGTCGAGACGGTTTTTGAATTTGAGGCCTCGGGTGCAGAGTTTTTGACGTCGTCGCCCATAGCCAAATTGCGCGCACGCTTGTGCGCCATTTTTACAAAGTTTTCAGATTGCCTCTCGGGTTTAAATTTCTAGCTGAATTGGCCATAGAATCAATTGTGTCGAGAAGGTTTTTGAATTTTAGGCCTCGGGTACGGAGTTTTTGACATCGTCGCCCATAGCCAAACTTGCGCGCATGGTTGTGTGCCATTTTTACAAAGTTTTCAGATTGCCTCCCAAGTTTACATCCCTCACTGAATTGGCCATAGAATCAATTGTGTCGAGACGGTTTTTGAATTTGAGGCCTCGGGTGCGGAGTGTTTGACGTCGTCGCCCATAGCCAAATTGCGCGCACGCTTGTGCGCCGTTTTTACAAAGATTTCAGATTGCCCCTCGGGCTTGAATTTCCCACTGAATTGGCCATAGAATCAATTGTGTCGAGATGGTTTTTGAATTTGAGGCCTCGGGTGCGGAGTTTTTGACGTCGTCGCCCATAGCCAAATTACGCGCACGCTTGTGCGCCGTTTTTACAAAGTTTTCAGATTACCTCTCAGGTTTGCATTTCTAGCTGAATTGGCCATAGAATCAATTGTGTCGAGATGGTTTTTGAATTTGAAGCCTCGGGTGCGGAGTTTTTGACGTCGTCGCCCATCGCCAAATTGCGCGCACACTTATGAGCCGTTTTTACAAAGTTTTCAGATTGCCTCTCGAGTTTGCATCCCTATCTAAATTGGCCATAGAATCAATTGTGTCGAGACAGTTTTTGAATTTGAGGCCTCGGGTGCGGAGTTTTTGACGTCGTCGCCCATAGCCAAATTGCGCGCACGCTTGTGCGCCATTTTTACAAAGTTTTTAGATTGCCTCTCGGGTTTGAATTTCCCACTGAATTGGCCATAGAATCAATTGTGTCGAGACGGTTTTTGAATTTGAGGCCTCGGGTGCGGAGTTTTTGACGTCGTCGCCCATAGCCAAATTGCGCGCACGCTTGTGCGCCGTTTTTACAAAGTTTTCAGATTGCCTCTCGGGTTTGCATTTCTAGCTGAATTGGCCATAGAATCAATTTTGTCGAGACGGTTTTTGAATTTGAGGCCTCGGGTGCGAAGTTTTTGACGTCGTCGCCCATCGCCAAATTGCGCGCACGCTTGTGCGCTATTTTTACAAAGTTTTCAGATTGCCTCTCAGGCTTGCATTTCTATCTGAATTGGCCATAGAATCAATTGTGTCGAGACGGTTTTTGAATTTGAGGCCTCGGGTGCGGAGTTTTTGGCGTCGTCGCTCATAGCCAAACTTGCGCGCATGGTTGTGTGCCATTTTTACAAAGTATTCAGATTGCCTCCCAAGTTTGCATCCCTCACTGAATTGGCCATAGAATCAATTGTGTCGAGACGGTTTTTGAATTTGAGGCCTCGGGTGCGGAGTTTTTGACGTCGTCGCCCATAGCCAAATTGCGCGCACGCTTGTGCGCCATTTTTACAAAGTTTTCAGATTGCCTCTCGGGTTTAAATTTCTAGCTGAATTGGCCATAGAATCAATTGTGTCGAGAAGGTTTTTGAATTTGAGGCCTCGGGTGCGGAGTTTTTGACGTCGTCGCCCATAGCCAAATTGCGCGCACGCTTGTGCGCCTTTTTTACAAAGTTTTCAGATTGCCTCTCGGGTTTGCATTTCTAGCTGAATTGGCCATAGAATCAATTTTGTCGAGACGGTTTTTGAATTTGAGGCCTCGGGTGCAGAGTTTTTGACGTCGTCGCCCATCGCCAAATTGCGCGCACGCTTGTGCGCCATTTTTACAAAGTTTTCAGATTGCCTCTCAGGCTTGCATTTCTATCTGAATTGGCCATAGAATCAATTGTGTCGAGACGGTTTTTGAATTTGAGGCCTCGGGTGCGGAGTTTTTGGCGTCGTCGCCCATAGCCAAACTTGCGCGCATGGTTGTGTGCCATTTTTACAAAGTATTCAGATTGCCTCCCAAGTTTGCATCCCTCACTGAATTGGCCATAGAATCAATTGTGTCGAGACGGTTTTTGAATTTGAGGCCTCGGGTGCAGAGTTTTTGACGTCGTCGCCCATAGCCAAATTGCGCGCACGCTTGTGCGCCATTTTTACAAAGTTTTCAGATTGCCTCTCGGGTTTAAATTTCTAGCTGAATTGGCCATAGAATCAATTGTGTCGAGAAGGTTTTTGAATTTTAGGCCTCGGGTGCGGAGATTTTGACATCGTCGCCCATAGCCAAACTTGCGCGCATGGTTGTGTGCCATTTTTACAAAGTTTTCAGATTGCCTCCCAAGTTTACATCCCTCACTGAATTGGCCATAGAATCAATTGTGTCGAGACGGTTTTTGAATTTGAGGCCTCGGGTGCGGAGTGTTTGACGTCGTCGCCAATAGCCAAATTGCGCGCACGCTTGTGCGCCGTTTTTACAAAGATTTCAGATTGCCCCTCGGGCTTGAATTTCCCACTGAATTGGCCATAGAATCAATTGTGTCGAGATGGTTTTTGAATTTGAGGCCTCGGGTGCGGAGTTTTTGACGTCGTCGCCCATAGCCAAATTACGCGCACGCTTGTGCGCCGTTTTTACAAAGTTTTCAGATTACCTCTCCGGTTTGCATTTCTAGCTGAATTGGCCATAGAATCAATTGTGTCGAGATGGTTTTTGAATTTGAAGCCTCGGGTGCGGAGTTTTTGACGTCGTCGCCCATCGCCAAATTGTGCGCACACTTATGAGCCGTTTTTACAAAGTTTTCAGATTGCCTCTCGGGTTTGCATCCCTATCTAAATTGGCCATAGAATCAATTGTGTCGAGACAGTTTTTGAATTTGAGGCCTCGGGTGCGGAGTTTTTGACGTCGTCGCCCATAGCCAAATTGCGCGCACGCTTGTGCGCCATTTTTACAAAGTTTTTAGATTGCCTCTCGGGTTTGAATTTCCCACTGAATTGGCCATAGAATCAATTGTGTCGAGACGGTTTTTGAATTTGAGGCCTCGGGTGCGGAGTTTTTGACGTCGTCGCCCATAGCCAAATTGCGCGCATGCTTGTGCGCCGTTTTTACAAAGTTTTCAGATTGCCTCTCGGGTTTGCATTTCTAGCTGAATTGGCCATAGAATCAATTTTGTCGAGACGGTTTTTGAATTTGAGGCCTCGGGTGCGAAGTTTTTGACGTCGTCGCCCATCGCCAAATTGCGCGCACGCTTGTGCGCTATTTTTACAAAGTTTTCAGATTGCCTCTCGGGCTTGAATTTCCCACTGAATTGGCCATAGAATCAATTGTGTCGAGATGGTTTTTGAATTTGAGGCCTCGGGTGCGGAGTTTTTGACGTCGTCGCCCATAGCCAAATTACGCGAACGCTTGTGCGCCGTTTTTACAAAGTTTTCAGATTACCTCTCGGGTTTGCATTTCTAGCTGAATTGGCCATAGAATCAATTGTGTCGAGATGGTTTTTGAATTTGAAGCCTCGGGTGCGGAGTTTTTTACGTCGTCGCCCATCGCCAAATTGCGCGCACACTTGTGCGCCGTTTTTACAAAGTTTTCAGATTGCCTCTCGGGTTTGCATCCCCAACTAAATTGGCCATAGAATCAATTGTGTCGAGACGGTTTTTGAATTTGAGGCCTCGGGTGCGGAGTTTTTGGCGTCGTCGCCCATAGCCAAACTTGCGCACACGGTTGTGTGCCATTTTTACAAAGTTTTCAGATTGCCTCCCAAGTTTGCATCCCTCACTGAATTGGCCATAGAATCAATTGTGTCGAGACGGTTTTTGATTTTGAGGACTCGAGTGCGAAGTTTTTGACGTCGTCGCCCATAGCCAAATTGCGCGCACGCTTGTGCGCCGTGTTTACAAAGTTTTCAGATTGCCTCTCGGGTTTGCATTTCTATGTGAATTGGCCATAGAATCAATTGTGTCGAGACGGTTTTTGAATTTGAGGCCTCGGGTGCGGAGTTTTTGACATCGTCGCCCATAGCCAAACTTGCGCGCATGGTTGTGTGCCATTTTTACAAAGTTTTCAGATAGCCTCCCAAGTTTGCATCCCTCACTGAATTGGCCATAGACTCAATTGTGTCGAGACGGTTTTTGAATTTTAGGCCTCGGGTGCGGAGTTTTTGACGTCGTCGCCCATAGCCAAATTGCGCGCACGCTTGTGCGCCGTTTTTACAAAGTTTTCAGATTGCCTCTCGGGTTTGAATTTCCCACTGAATTGGCCATAGAATCAATTGTGTCGAGACGGTTTTTGAATTTGAGGCCTCGGGTGCGGAGTTTTTGACGTCGTCGCCCATAGCCAAATTGCGCGCACGCTTGTGCGCCGTTTTTACAAAGTTTTCAGATTGCCTCTCGGGTTTGCATTTCTAGCTGAATTGGCCATAGAATCAATTTTGTCGAGACGGTTTTTGAATTTGAGGCCTCGGGTGCGGAGTTTTTGACGTCGTCGCCCATAGCCAAATTGCGCGCACGCTTGTGAGCCGTTTTTACAAAGTTTTCAGATTGCCTCTCGGGCTTGAATTTCCCACTGAATTGGCCATAGAATCAATTGTGTCGAGATGGTTTTTGAATTTGAGGCCTCGGGTGCGGAGTTTTTGACGTCGTCGCCCATAGCCAAATTACGCGCACGCTTGTGCGCCATTTTTACAAAGTTTTCAGATTACCTCTCGGGTTTGCATTTCTAGCTGAATTGGCCATAGAATCAATTGTGTCGAGATGGTTTTTGAATTTGAAGCCTCGGGTGCGGAGTTTTTGACGTCGTCGCCCATCGCCAAACTGCGCGCACACTTGTGCGCCGTTTTTACAAAGTTTTCAGATTGCCTCTCGGGTTTGCATTCCCATCTAAATTGGCCATAGAATCAATTGTGTCGAGACGGTTTTTGAATTGGAGGCCTCGGGTGCGGAGTTTTTGACGTCGTCGCCCATAGCCAAATTGCGCGCACGCTTGTGCGCCGTTTTTACAAAGTTTTCAGATTGCCTCTCGGGTTTGAATTTCCCACTGAATTGGCCATAGAACAATTGTGTCGAGACGGTTTTTGAATTTGAGGCCTCGGGTGCGGAGTTTTTGACGTCGTCGCCCATAGCCAAATTGCACGCACGCTTGTGCGCCGTTTTTACAAAGTTTTCAGATTGCCTCTCGGGTTTGCATTTCTAGCTGAATTGGCCATAGAATCAATTTTGTCGAGACGGTTTTTGAATTTGAGGCCTCGGGTGCGGAGTTTTTGACGTCGTCGCCCATCGCCAAATTGCGCGCACGCTTGTGCGCCATTTTTACAAAGTTTTCAGATTGCCTCTCAGGCTTGCATTTCTATCTGAATTGGCCATAGAATCAATTGTGTCGAGACGGTTTTTGAATTTGAGGCCTCGGGTGCGGAGTTTTTGGCGTCGTCGCCCATAGCCAAACTTGCGCGCATGGTTGTGTGCCATTTTTACAAAGTATTCAGATTGCCTCCCAAGTTTGCATCCCTCACTGAATTGGCCATAGAATCAATTGTGTCGAGACGGTTTTTGAATTTGAGGCCTCGGGTGCGGAGTTTTTGACGTCGTCGCCCATAGCCAAATTGCGCGCACGCTTGTGCGCCGTGTTTACAAAGTTTTCAGATTGCCTCTCGGGTTTGCATTTCTATCTGAATTGGCCATAGAATCAATTGTGTCGAGACGGTTTTTGAATTTGAGGCCTCGGGTGCGGAGTTTTTGACATCGTCGCCCATAGCCAAACTTGCGCGCATGGTTGTGTGCCATTTTTACAAAGTTTTCAGATAGCCTCCCAAGTTTGCATCCCTCACTGAATTGGCCATAGAATCAATTGTGTCGAGACGGTTTTTGAATTTGAGGCCTCGGGTGCGGAGTTTTTGACGTCGTCGCCCATAGCCAAATTGCGCGCACGCTTGTGCGCCGTTTTTACAAAGTTTTCAGATTGCCTCTCGGGCTTGAATTTCCCACTGAATTGGCCATAGAATCAATTGTGTCGAGATGGTTTTTGAATTTGAGGCCTCGGGTGCGGAGTTTTTGACGTCGTCGCCCATAGCCAAATTACGCGCACTCTTGTGCGCCGTTTTTACAAAGTTTTCAGATTACCTCTCGGGTTTGCATTTCTAGCTGAATTGGCCATAGAATCAATTGTGTCGAGATGGTTTTTGAATTTGAAGCCTCGGGTGCGGAGTTTTTGACGTCGTCGCCCATCGCCAAATTGCGCGCACACTTATGAGCCGTTTTTACAAAGTTTTCAGATTGCCTCTCGGGTATGCATTCCTATCTAAATTGGCCATAGAATCAATTGTGTCGAGACGGTTTTTGAATTTGAGGCCTCGGGTGCGGAGTTTTTGACGTCGTCGCCCATAGCCAAATTACGCGCACGCTTGTGCGCCATTTTTACAAAGTTTTCAGATTGCCTCTCGGGTTTGAATTTCCCACTGAATTGGCCATAGAATCAATTGTGTCGAGACGGTTTTTGAATTTGAGGCCTCGGGTGCGGAGTTTTTGACGTCGTCGCCCATAGCCAAATTGCGCGCACGCTTGTGCGCCGTTTTTACAAAGTTTTCAGATTGCCTCTCGGGTTTGCATTTCTAGCTGAATTGGCCATAGAATCAATTGTGTCGAGATGGTTTTTGAATTTGAAGCCTCGGGTGCGGAGTTTTTTACGTCGTCGCTCATCGCCAAATTGCGCGCACACTTGTGCGCCATTTTTACAAAGTTTTCAGATTGCCTCTCGGGTTTGCATTCCCAACTAAATTGGCCATAGAATCAATTGTGTCGAGACGGTTTTTTGAATTTGAGGCCTCGGGTGCGGAGTTTTTGGCGTCGTCGCCCATAGCCAAACTTGCGCGCATGGTTGTGTGCCATTTTTACAAAGTTTTCAGATTGCCTCCCAAGTTTGCATCCCTCACTGAATTGGCCATAGAATCAATTGTGTCGAGACGGTTTTTGATTTTGAGGCCTCGGGTGCGAAGTTTTTGACGTCGTCGCCCATAGCCAAATTGCGCGCACGCTTGTGCGCCGTGTTTACAAAGTTTTCAGATTGCCTCTCGGGTTTGCATTTCTATCTGAATTGGCCATAGAATCAATTGTGTCGAGACGGTTTTTGAATTTGAGGCCTCGGGTGCGGAGTTTTTGACATCGTCGCCCATAGCCAAACTTGCGCGCATGGTTGTGTGCCATTTTTACAAAGTTTTCAGATTGCCTCCCAAGTTTACATCCCTCACTGAATTGGCCATAGAATCAATTGTGTCGAGACGGTTTTTGAATTTGAGGCCTCGGGTGCGGAGTTTTTGACGTCGTCGCCCATAGCCAAATTGCGCGCACGCTTGTGCGCCGTTTTTACAAAGTTTTCAGATTGCCCCTCGGGCTTGAATTTCCCACTGAATTGGCCATAGAATCAATTGTGTCGAGATGGTTTTTGAATTTGAGGCCTCGGGTGCGGAGTTTTTGACGTCGTCGCCCATAGCCAAATTACGCGCACGCTTGTGCGCCGTTTTTACAAAGTTTTCAGATTACCTCTCGGGTTTGCATTTCTAGCTGAATTGGCCATAGAATCAATTGTGTCGAGATGGTTTTTGAATTTGAAGCCTCGGGTGCGGAGTTTTTGACGTCGTCGCCCATCGCCAAATTGCGCGCACACTTATGCGCCGTTTTTACAAAGTTTTCAGATTGCCTCTCGGGTTTGCATTCCTATCTAAATTGGCCATAGAATCAATTGTGTCGAGACGGTTTTTGAATTTGAGGCTTCGAGTGCGGAGTTTTTGACGTCGTCGCCCATAGCCAAATTGCGCGCACGCTTGTGCGCCGTTTTTACAAAGTTTTCAGATTGCCTCTCGGGTTTGAATTTCCCACTGAATTGGCCATAGAATCAATTGTGTCGAGACGGTTTTTGAATTTGAGGCCTCGGGTGCGGAGTTTTTGACGTCGTCGCCCATAGCCAAATTGCGCGCACGCTTGTGCGCCTTTTTTACAAAGTTTTCAGATTGCCTCTCGGGTTTGCATTTCTAGCTGAATTGGCCATAGAATCAATTTTGTCGAGACGGTTTTTGAATTTGAGGCCTCGGGTGCAGAGTTTTTGACGTCGTCGCCCATCGCCAAATTGCGCGCACGCTTGTGCGCCATTTTTACAAAGTTTTCAGATTGCCTCTCAGGCTTGCATTTCTATCTGAATTGGCCATAGAATCAATTGTGTCGAGACGGTTTTTGAATTTGAGGCCTCGGGTGCGGAGTTTTTGGCGTCGTCGCCCATAGCCAAACTTGCGCGCATGGTTGTGTGCCATTTTTACAAAGTATTCAGATTGCCTCCCAAGTTTGCATCCCTCACTGAATTGGCCATAGAATCAATTGTGTCGAGACGGTTTTTGAATTTGAGGCCTCGGGTGCAGAGTTTTTGACGTCGTCGCCCATAGCCAAATTGCGCGCACGCTTGTGCGCCATTTTTACAAAGTTTTCAGATTGCCTCTCGGGTTTAAATTTCTAGCTGAATTGGCCATAGAATCAATTGTGTCGAGAAGGTTTTTGAATTTTAGGCCTCGGGTGCGGAGTTTTTGACATCGTCGCCCATAGCCAAACTTGCGCGCATGGTTGTGTGCCATTTTTACAAAGTTTTCAGATTGCCTCCCAAGTTTACATCCCTCACTGAATTGGCCATAGAATCAATTGTGTCGAGACGGTTTTTGAATTTGAGGCCTCGGGTGCGGAGTGTTTGACGTCGTCGCCCATAGCCAAATTGCGCGCACGCTTGTGCGCCGTTTTTACAAAGATTTCAGATTGCCCCTCGGGCTTGAATTTCCCACTGAATTGGCCATAGAATCAATTGTGTCGAGATGGTTTTTGAATTTGAGGCCTCGGGTGCGGAGTTTTTGACGTCGTCGCCCATAGCCAAATTACGCGCACGCTTGTGCGCCGTTTTTACAAAGTTTTCAGATTACCTCTCAGGTTTGCATTTCTAGCTGAATTGGCCATAGAATCAATTGTGTCGAGATGGTTTTTGAATTTGAAGCCTCGGGTGCGGAGTTTTTGACGTCGTCGCCCATCGCCAAATTGCGCGCACACTTATGAGCCGTTTTTACAAAGTTTTCAGATTGCCTCTCGAGTTTGCATCCCTATCTAAATTGGCCATAGAATCAATTGTGTCGAGACAGTTTTTGAATTTGAGGCCTCGGGTGCGGAGTTTTTGACGTCGTCGCCCATAGCCAAATTGCGCGCACGCTTGTGCGCCATTTTTACAAAGTTTTTAGATTGCCTCTCGGGTTTGAATTTCCCACTGAATTGGCCATAGAATCAATTGTGTCGAGACGGTTTTTGAATTTGAGGCCTCGGGTGCGGAGTTTTTGACGTCGTCGCCCATAGCCAAATTGCGCGCACGCTTGTGCGCCGTTTTTACAAAGTTTTCAGATTGCCTCTCGGGTTTGCATTTCTAGCTGAATTGGCCATAGAATCAATTTTGTCGAGACGGTTTTTGAATTTGAGGCCTCGGGTGCGAAGTTTTTGACGTCGTCGCCCATCGCCAAATTGCGCGCACGCTTGTGCGCTATTTTTACAAAGTTTTCAGATTGCCTCTCAGGCTTGCATTTCTATCTGAATTGGCCATAGAATCAATTGTGTCGAGACGGTTTTTGAATTTGAGGCCTCGGGTGCGGAGTTTTTGGCGTCGTCGCTCATAGCCAAACTTGCGCGCATGGTTGTGTGCCATTTTTACAAAGTATTCAGATTGCCTCCCAAGTTTGCATCCCTCACTGAATTGGCCATAGAATCAATTGTGTCGAGACGGTTTTTGAATTTGAGGCCTCGGGTGCGGAGTTTTTGACGTCGTCGCCCATAGCCAAATTGCGCGCACGCTTGTGCGCCATTTTTACAAAGTTTTCAGATTGCCTCTCGGGTTTAAATTTCTAGCTGAATTGGCCATAGAATCAATTGTGTCGAGAAGGTTTTTGAATTTGAGGCCTCGGGTGCGGAGTTTTTGACGTCGTCGCCCATAGCCAAATTGCGCGCACGCTTGTGCGCCTTTTTTACAAAGTTTTCAGATTGCCTCTCGGGTTTGCATTTCTAGCTGAATTGGCCATAGAATCAATTTTGTCGAGACGGTTTTTGAATTTGAGGCCTCGGGTGCAGAGTTTTTGACGTCGTCGCCCATCGCCAAATTGCGCGCACGCTTGTGCGCCATTTTTACAAAGTTTTCAGATTGCCTCTCAGGCTTGCATTTCTATCTGAATTGGCCATAGAATCAATTGTGTCGAGACGGTTTTTGAATTTGAGGCCTCGGGTGCGGAGTTTTTGGCGTCGTCGCCCATAGCCAAACTTGCGCGCATGGTTGTGTGCCATTTTTACAAAGTATTCAGATTGCCTCCCAAGTTTGCATCCCTCACTGAATTGGCCATAGAATCAATTGTGTCGAGACGGTTTTTGAATTTGAGGCCTCGGGTGCAGAGTTTTTGACGTCGTCGCCCATAGCCAAATTGCGCGCACGCTTGTGCGCCATTTTTACAAAGTTTTCAGATTGCCTCTCGGGTTTAAATTTCTAGCTGAATTGGCCATAGAATCAATTGTGTCGAGAAGGTTTTTGAATTTTAGGCCTCGGGTGCGGAGATTTTGACATCGTCGCCCATAGCCAAACTTGCGCGCATGGTTGTGTGCCATTTTTACAAAGTTTTCAGATTGCCTCCCAAGTTTACATCCCTCACTGAATTGGCCATAGAATCAATTGTGTCGAGACGGTTTTTGAATTTGAGGCCTCGGGTGCGGAGTGTTTGACGTCGTCGCCAATAGCCAAATTGCGCGCACGCTTGTGCGCCGTTTTTACAAAGATTTCAGATTGCCCCTCGGGCTTGAATTTCCCACTGAATTGGCCATAGAATCAATTGTGTCGAGATGGTTTTTGAATTTGAGGCCTCGGGTGCGGAGTTTTTGACGTCGTCGCCCATAGCCAAATTACGCGCACGCTTGTGCGCCGTTTTTACAAAGTTTTCAGATTACCTCTCGGGTTTGCATTTCTAGCTGAATTGGCCATAGAATCAATTGTGTCGAGATGGTTTTTGAATTTGAAGCCTCGGGTGCGGAGTTTTTGACGTCGTCGCCCATCGCCAAATTGTGCGCACACTTATGAGCCGTTTTTACAAAGTTTTCAGATTGCCTCTCGGGTTTGCATCCCTATCTAAATTGGCCATAGAATCAATTGTGTCGAGACAGTTTTTGAATTTGAGGCCTCGGGTGCGGAGTTTTTGACGTCGTCGCCCATAGCCAAATTGCGCGCACGCTTGTGCGCCATTTTTACAAAGTTTTTAGATTGCCTCTCGGGTTTGAATTTCCCACTGAATTGGCCATAGAATCAATTGTGTCGAGACGGTTTTTGAATTTGAGGCCTCGGGTGCGGAGTTTTTGACGTCGTCGCCCATAGCCAAATTGCGCGCATGCTTGTGCGCCGTTTTTACAAAGTTTTCAGATTGCCTCTCGGGTTTGCATTTCTAGCTGAATTGGCCATAGAATCAATTTTGTCGAGACGGTTTTTGAATTTGAGGCCTCGGGTGCGAAGTTTTTGACGTCGTCGCCCATCGCCAAATTGCGCGCACGCTTGTGCGCTATTTTTACAAAGTTTTCAGATTGCCTCTCGGGCTTGAATTTCCCACTGAATTGGCCATAGAATCAATTGTGTCGAGATGGTTTTTGAATTTGAGGCCTCGGGTGCGGAGTTTTTGACGTCGTCGCCCATAGCCAAATTACGCGAACGCTTGTGCGCCGTTTTTACAAAGTTTTCAGATTACCTCTCGGGTTTGCATTTCTAGCTGAATTGGCCATAGAATCAATTGTGTCGAGATGGTTTTTGAATTTGAAGCCTCGGGTGCGGAGTTTTTTACGTCGTCGCCCATCGCCAAATTGCGCGCACACTTGTGCGCCGTTTTTACAAAGTTTTCAGATTGCCTCTCGGGTTTGCATCCCCAACTAAATTGGCCATAGAATCAATTGTGTCGAGACGGTTTTTGAATTTGAGGCCTCGGGTGCGGAGTTTTTGGCGTCGTCGCCCATAGCCAAACTTGCGCACACGGTTGTGTGCCATTTTTACAAAGTTTTCAGATTGCCTCCCAAGTTTGCATCCCTCACTGAATTGGCCATAGAATCAATTGTGTCGAGACGGTTTTTGATTTTGAGGACTCGAGTGCGAAGTTTTTGACGTCGTCGCCCATAGCCAAATTGCGCGCACGCTTGTGCGCCGTGTTTACAAAGTTTTCAGATTGCCTCTCGGGTTTGCATTTCTATGTGAATTGGCCATAGAATCAATTGTGTCGAGACGGTTTTTGAATTTGAGGCCTCGGGTGCGGAGTTTTTGACATCGTCGCCCATAGCCAAACTTGCGCGCATGGTTGTGTGCCATTTTTACAAAGTTTTCAGATAGCCTCCCAAGTTTGCATCCCTCACTGAATTGGCCATAGACTCAATTGTGTCGAGACGGTTTTTGAATTTTAGGCCTCGGGTGCGGAGTTTTTGACGTCGTCGCCCATAGCCAAATTGCGCGCACGCTTGTGCGCCGTTTTTACAAAGTTTTCAGATTGCCTCTCGGGTTTGAATTTCCCACTGAATTGGCCATAGAATCAATTGTGTCGAGACGGTTTTTGAATTTGAGGCCTCGGGTGCGGAGTTTTTGACGTCGTCGCCCATAGCCAAATTGCGCGCACGCTTGTGCGCCGTTTTTACAAAGTTTTCAGATTGCCTCTCGGGTTTGCATTTCTAGCTGAATTGGCCATAGAATCAATTTTGTCGAGACGGTTTTTGAATTTGAGGCCTCGGGTGCGGAGTTTTTGACGTCGTCGCCCATAGCCAAATTGCGCGCACGCTTGTGAGCCGTTTTTACAAAGTTTTCAGATTGCCTCTCGGGCTTGAATTTCCCACTGAATTGGCCATAGAATCAATTGTGTCGAGATGGTTTTTGAATTTGAGGCCTCGGGTGCGGAGTTTTTGACGTCGTCGCCCATAGCCAAATTACGCGCACGCTTGTGCGCCATTTTTACAAAGTTTTCAGATTACCTCTCGGGTTTGCATTTCTAGCTGAATTGGCCATAGAATCAATTGTGTCGAGATGGTTTTTGAATTTGAAGCCTCGGGTGCGGAGTTTTTGACGTCGTCGCCCATCGCCAAATTGCGCGCACACTTGTGCGCCGTTTTTACAAAGTTTTCAGATTGCCTCTCGGGTTTGCATTCCCATCTAAATTGGCCATAGAATCAATTGTGTCGAGACGGTTTTTGAATTGGAGGCCTCGGGTGCGGAGTTTTTGACGTCGTCGCCCATAGCCAAATTGCGCGCACGCTTGTGCGCCGTTTTTACAAAGTTTTCAGATTGCCTCTCGGGTTTGAATTTCCCACTGAATTGGCCATAGAACAATTGTGTCGAGACGGTTTTTGAATTTGAGGCCTCGGGTGCGGAGTTTTTGACGTCGTCGCCCATAGCCAAATTGCACGCACGCTTGTGCGCCGTTTTTACAAAGTTTTCAGATTGCCTCTCGGGTTTGCATTTCTAGCTGAATTGGCCATAGAATCAATTTTGTCGAGACGGTTTTTGAATTTGAGGCCTCGGGTGCGGAGTTTTTGACGTCGTCGCCCATCGCCAAATTGCGCGCACGCTTGTGCGCCATTTTTACAAAGTTTTCAGATTGCCTCTCAGGCTTGCATTTCTATCTGAATTGGCCATAGAATCAATTGTGTCGAGACGGTTTTTGAATTTGAGGCCTCGGGTGCGGAGTTTTTGGCGTCGTCGCCCATAGCCAAACTTGCGCGCATGGTTGTGTGCCATTTTTACAAAGTATTCAGATTGCCTCCCAAGTTTGCATCCCTCACTGAATTGGCCATAGAATCAATTGTGTCGAGACGGTTTTTGAATTTGAGGCCTCGGGTGCGGAGTTTTTGACGTCGTCGCCCATAGCCAAATTGCGCGCACGCTTGTGCGCCGTGTTTACAAAGTTTTCAGATTGCCTCTCGGGTTTGCATTTCTATCTGAATTGGCCATAGAATCAATTGTGTCGAGACGGTTTTTGAATTTGAGGCCTCGGGTGCGGAGTTTTTGACATCGTCGCCCATAGCCAAACTTGCGCGCATGGTTGTGTGCCATTTTTACAAAGTTTTCAGATAGCCTCCCAAGTTTGCATCCCTCACTGAATTGGCCATAGAATCAATTGTGTCGAGACGGTTTTTGAATTTGAGGCCTCGGGTGCGGAGTTTTTGACGTCGTCGCCCATAGCCAAATTGCGCGCACGCTTGTGCGCCGTTTTTACAAAGTTTTCAGATTGCCTCTCGGGCTTGAATTTCCCACTGAATTGGCCATAGAATCAATTGTGTCGAGATGGTTTTTGAATTTGAGGCCTCGGGTGCGGAGTTTTTGACGTCGTCGCCCATAGCCAAATTACGCGCACTCTTGTGCGCCGTTTTTACAAAGTTTTCAGATTACCTCTCGGGTTTGCATTTCTAGCTGAATTGGCCATAGAATCAATTGTGTCGAGATGGTTTTTGAATTTGAAGCCTCGGGTGCGGAGTTTTTGACGTCGTCGCCCATCGCCAAATTGCGCGCACACTTATGAGCCGTTTTTACAAAGTTTTCAGATTGCCTCTCGGGTATGCATTCCTATCTAAATTGGCCATAGAATCAATTGTGTCGAGACGGTTTTTGAATTTGAGGCCTCGGGTGCGGAGTTTTTGACGTCGTCGCCCATAGCCAAATTACGCGCACGCTTGTGCGCCATTTTTACAAAGTTTTCAGATTGCCTCTCGGGTTTGAATTTCCCACTGAATTGGCCATAGAATCAATTGTGTCGAGACGGTTTTTGAATTTGAGGCCTCGGGTGCGGAGTTTTTGACGTCGTCGCCCATAGCCAAATTGCGCGCACGCTTGTGCGCCGTTTTTACAAAGTTTTCAGATTGCCTCTCGGGTTTGCATTTCTAGCTGAATTGGCCATAGAATCAATTGTGTCGAGATGGTTTTTGAATTTGAAGCCTCGGGTGCGGAGTTTTTTACGTCGTCGCTCATCGCCAAATTGCGCGCACACTTGTGCGCCATTTTTACAAAGTTTTCAGATTGCCTCTCGGGTTTGCATTCCCAACTAAATTGGCCATAGAATCAATTGTGTCGAGACGGTTTTTTGAATTTGAGGCCTCGGGTGCGGAGTTTTTGGCGTCGTCGCCCATAGCCAAACTTGCGCGCATGGTTGTGTGCCATTTTTACAAAGTTTTCAGATTGCCTCCCAAGTTTGCATCCCTCACTGAATTGGCCATAGAATCAATTGTGTCGAGACGGTTTTTGATTTTGAGGACTCGGGTGCGAAGTTTTTGACGTCGTCGCCCATAGCCAAATTGCGCGCACGCTTGTGCGCCGTGTTTACAAAGTTTTCAGATTGCCTCTCGGGTTTGCATTTCTATCTGAATTGGCCATAGAATCAATTGTGTCGAGACGGTTTTTGAATTTGAGGCCTCGGGTGCGGAGTTTTTGACATCGTCGCCCATAGCCAAACTTGCGCGCATGGTTGTGTGCCATTTTTACAAAGTTTTCAGATAGCCTCCCAAGTTTGCATCCCTCACTGAATTGGCCATAGAATCAATTGTGTCGAGACGGTTTTTGAATTTTAGGCCTCGGGTGCGGAGTTTTTGACGTCGTCGCCCATAGCCAAATTGCGCGCACGCTTGTGCGCCATTTTTACAAAGTTTTCAGATTGCCTCTCGGGCTTGAATTTCCCACTGAATTGGCCATAGAATCAATTGTGTCGAGATGGTTTTTGAATTTGAGGCCTCTGGTGCGGAGTTTTTGACGTCGTCGCCCATAGCCAAATTACGCGCACGCTTGTGCGCCGTTTTTACAAAGTTTTCAGATTACCTCTCGGGTTTGCATTTCTAGCTGAATTGGCCATAGAATCAATTGTGTCGAGATGGTTTTTGAATTTGAAGCCTCGGGTGCGGAGTTTTTGACGTCGTCGCCCATCGCCAAATTGCGCGCACACTTGTGCGCCGTTTTTACAAAGTTTTCAGATTGCCTCTCGGGTTTGCATACCCATCTAAATTGGCCATAGAATCAATTGTGTCGAGACGGTTTTTGAATTTGAGGCCTCGGGTGCGGAGTTTTTGACGTCGTCGCCCATAGCCAAATTGCGCGCACGCTTGTGCGCCGTTTTTACAAAGTTTTCAGATTGCCTCTCGGGTTTGAATTTCCCACTGAATTGGCCATAGAACAATTGTGTCGAGACGGTTTTTGAATTTGAGGCCTCGGGTGCGGAGTTTTTGACGTCGTCGCCCATAGCCAAATTGCGCGCACGCTTGTGCGCCGTTTTTACAAAGTTTTCAGATTGCCTCTCGGGTTTGCATTTCTAGCTGAATTGGCCATAGAATCAATTTTGTCGAGACGGTTTTTGAATTTGAGGCCTCGGGTGCGGAGTTTTTGACGTCGTCGCCCATCGCCAAATTGCGCGCACGCTTGTGCGCCATTTTTACAAAGTTTTCAGATTGCCTCTCAGGCTTGCATTTCTATCTGAATTGGCCATAGAATCAATTGTGTCGAGGCGGTTTTTGAATTTGAGGCCTCGGGTGCGGAGTTTTTGGCGTCGTCGCCCATAGCCAAACTTGCGCGCATGGTTGTGTGCCATTTTTACAAAGTATTCAGATTGCCTCCCAAGTTTGCATCCCTCACTGAATTGGCCATAGAATCAATTGTGTCGAGACGGTTTTTGAATTTGAGGCCTCGGGTGCGGAGTGTTTGACGTCGTCGCCCATAGCCAAATTGCGCGCACGCTTGTGCGCCGTTTTTACAAAGATTTCAGATTGCCCCCCGGGCTTGAATTTCCCACTGAATTGGCCATAGAATCAATTGTGTCGAGATGGTTTTTGAATTTGAGGCCTCGGGTGCGGAGTTTTTGACGTCGTCGCCCATAGCCAAATTACGCGCACGCTTGTGCGCCGTTTTTACAAAGTTTTCAGATTACCTCTCGGGTTTGCATTTCTAGCTGAATTGGCCATAGAATCAATTGTGTCGAGATGGTTTTTGAATTTGAAGCCTCGGGTGCGGAGTTTTTGACGTCGTCGCCCATCGCCAAATTGCGCGCACACTTATGAGCCGTTTTTACAAAGTTTTCAGATTGCCTCTCGGGTTTGAATCCCTATCTAAATTGGCCATAGAATCAATTGTGTCGAGACAGTTTTTGAATTTGAGGCCTCGGGTGCGGAGTTTTTGACGTCGTCGCCCATAGCCAAATTGCGCGCACGCTTGTGCGCCATTTTTACAAAGTTTTTAGATTGCCTCTCGGGTTTGAATTTCCCACTGAATTGGCCATAGAATCAATTGTGTCGAGACGGTTTTTGAATTTGAGGCCTCGGGTACGGAGTTTTTGACGTCGTCGCCCATAGCCAAATTGCGCGCACGTTTGTGCGCCGTTTTTACAAAGTTTTCAGATTGCCTCTCGGGTTTGCATTTCTAGCTGAATTGGCCATAGAATCAATTTTGTCGAGACGGTTTTTGAATTTGAGGCCTCGGGTGCGAAGTTTTTGACGTCGTCGCCCATCGCCAAATTGCGCGCACGCTTGTGCGCTATTTTTACAAAGTTTTCAGATTGCCTCTCAGGCTTGCATTTCTATCTGAATTGGCCATAGAATCAATTGTGTCGAGACGGTTTTTGAATTTGAGGCCTCGGGTGCGGAGTTTTTGGCGTCGTCGCCCATAGCCAAACTTGCGCGCATGGTTGTGTGCCATTTTTACAAAGTATTCAGATTGCCTCCCAAGTTTGCATCCCTCACTGAATTGGCCATAGAATCAATTGTGTCGAGACGGTTTTTGAATTTGAGGCCTCGGGTGCGGAGTTTTTGACGTCGTCGCCCATAGCCAAATTGCGCGCACGCTTGTGCGCCATTTTTACAAAGTTTTCAGATTGCCTCTCGGGTTTAAATTTCTAGCTGAATTGGCCATAGAATCAATTGTGTCGAGAAGGTTTTTGAATTTGAGGCCTCGGGTGCGGAGTTTTTGACATCGTCGCCCATAGCCAAACTTGCGCGCATGGTTGTGTGCCATTTTTACAAAGTTTTCAGATTGCCTCCCAAATTTACATCCCTCACTGAATTGGCCATAGAATCAATTGTGTCAAGACGGTTTTTGAATTTGAGGCCTCGGGTGCGGAGTTTTTGACGTCGTCGCCCATAGCCAAATTGCGCGCACGCTTGTGCGCCGTTTTTACAAAGTTTTCAGATTGCCTCTCGGGCTTGAATTTCCCACTGAATTGGCCATAGAATCAATTGTGTCGAGATGGTTTTTGAATCTGAGGCCTCGGGTGCGGAGTTTTTGACGTCGTCGCCCATAGCCAAATTACGCGAACGCTTGTGCGCCGTTTTTACAAAGTTTTCAGATTACCTCTCGGGTTTGCATTTCTAGCTGAATTGGCCATAGAATCAATTGTGTCGAGATGGTTTTTGAATTTGAAGCCTCGGGTGCGGAGTTTTTTACGTCGTCGCCCATCGCCAAATTGTGCGCACACTTGTGCGCCGTTTTTACAAAGTTTTCAGATTGCCTCTCGGGTTTGCATCCCCAACTAAATTGGCCATAGAATCAATTGTGTCGAGACGGTTTTTGAATTTGAGGCCTCGGGTGCGGAGTTTTTAGCGTCGTCGCCCATAGCCAAACTTGCGCACATGGTTGTGTGCCATTTTTACAAAGTTTTCAGATTGCCTCCCAAGTTTGCATCCCTCACTGAATTGGCCATAGAATCAATTGTGTCGAGACGGTTTTTGATTTTGAGGACTCGAGTGCGAAGTTTTTGACGTCGTCGCCCATAGCCAAATTGCGCGCACGCTTGTGCTCCGTGTTTACAAAGTTTTCAGATTGCCTCTCGGGTTTGCATTTCTATGTGAATTGGCCATAGAATCAATTTTGTCGAGACGGTTTTTGAATTTGAGGCCTCGGGTGCGGAGTTTTTGACATCGTCGCCCATAGCCAAACTTGCGCGCATGGTTGTGTGCCATTTTTACAAAGTTTTCAGATAACCTCCCAAGTTTGCATCCCTCACTGAATTGGCCATAGAATCAATTGTGTCGAGACGGTTTTTGAATTTTACGCCTCGGGTGCGGAGTTTTTGACGTCGTCGCCCATAGCCAAATTGCGCGCACGCTTGTGCGCCGTTTTTACAAAGTTTTCAGATTGCCTCTCGGGTTTGAATTTCCCACTGAATTGGCCATAGAATCAATTGTGTCGAGACGGTTTTTGAATTTGAGGCCTCGGGTGCGGAGTTTTTGACGTCGTCGCCCATAGCCAAATTGCGCGCACGCTTGTGCGCCATTTTTACAAAGTTTTCAGATTGCCTCTCGGGTTTAAATTTCTAGCTGAATTGGCCATAGAATCAATTGTGTCGAGAAGGTTTTTGAATTTGAGGCCTCGGGTGCGGAGTTTTTGACATCGTCGCCCATAGCCAAACTTGCGCGCATGGTTGTGTGCCATTTTTACAAAGTTTTCAGATTGCCTCCCAAATTTACATCCCTCACTGAATTGGCCATAGAATCAATTGTGTCGAGACGGTTTTTGAATTTGAGGCCTCGGGTGCGGAGTTTTTGACGTCGTCGCCCATAGCCAAATTGCGCGCACGCTTGTGCGCCGTTTTTACAAAATTTCAGATTGCCTCTCGGGCTTGAATTTCCCACTGAATTGGCCATAGAATCAATTGTGTCGAGATGGTTTTTGAATCTGAGGCCTCGGGTGCGGAGTTTTTGACGTCGTCGCCCATAGCCAAATTACGCGAACGCTTGTGCGCCGTTTTTACAAAGTTTTCAGATTACCTCTCGGGTTTGCATTTCTAGCTGAATTGGCCATAGAATCAATTGTGTCGAGATGGTTTTTGAATTTGAAGCCTCGGGTGCGGAGTTTTTTACGTCGTCGCCCATCGCCAAATTGTGCGCACACTTGTGCGCCGTTTTTACAAAGTTTTCAGATTGCCTCTCGGGTTTGCATCCCCAACTAAATTGGCCATAGAATCAATTGTGTCGAGACGGTTTTTGAATTTGAGGCCTCGGGTGCGGAGTTTTTAGCGTCTTCGCCCATAGCCAAACTTGCGCACATGGTTGTGTGCCATTTTTACAAAGTTTTCAGATTGCCTCCCAAGTTTGCATCCCTCACTGAATTGGCCATAGAATCAATTGTGTCGAGACGGTTTTTGATTTTGAGGACTCGAGTGCGAAGTTTTTGACGTCGTCGCCCATAGCCAAATTGCGCGCACGCTTGTGCGCCGTGTTTACAAAGTTTTCAGATTGCCTCTCGGGTTTGCATTTCTATGTGAATTGGCCATAGAATCAATTGTGTCGAGACGGTTTTTGAATTTGAGGCCTCGGGTGCGGAGTTTTTGACATCGTCGCCCATAGCCAAACTTGCGCGCATGGTTGTGTGCCATTTTTACAAAGTTTTCAGATAACCTCCCAAGTTTGCATCCCTCACTGAATTGGCCATAGAATCAATTGTGTCGAGACGGTTTTTGAATTTTAGGCCTCGGGTGCGGAGTTTTTGACGTCGTCGCCCATAGCCAAATTGCGCGCACGCTTGTGCGCCGTTTTTACAAAGTTTTCAGATTGCCTCTCGGGTTTGAATTTCCCACTGAATTGGCCATAGAATCAATTGTGTCGAGACGGTTTTTGAATTTGAGGCCTCGGGTGCGGAGTTTTTGACGTCGTCGCCCATAGCCAAATTGCGCGCACGCTTGTGCGCCGTTTTTACAAAGTTTTCAGATTGCCTCTCGGGTTTGCATTTCTAGCTGAATTGGCCATAGAATCAATTTTGTCGAGACGGTTTTTGAATTTGAGGCCTCGGGTGCGGAGTTTTTGACGTCGTCGCCCATAGCCAAATTGCGCGCACGCTTGTGAGCCGTTTTTACAAAGTTTTCAGATTGCCTCTCGGGCTTGAATTTCCCACTGAATTGGCCATAGAATCAATTGTGTCGAGATGGTTTTTGAATTTGAGGCCTCGGGTGCGGAGTTTTTGACGTCGTCGCCCATAGCCAAATTACGCGCACGCTTGTGCGCCATTTTTACAAAGTTTTCAGATTACCTCTCGGGTTTGCATTTCTAGCTGAATTGGCCATAGAATCAATTGTGTCGAGATGGTTTTTGAATTTGAAGCCTCGGGTGCGGAGTTTTTGACGTCGTCGCCCATCGCCAAATTGCGCGCACACTTGTGCGCCGTTTTTACAAAGTTTTCAGATTGCCTCTCGGGTTTGCATTCCCATCTAAATTGGCCATAGAATCAATTGTGTCGAGACGGTTTTTGAATTGGAGGCCTCGGGTGCGGAGTTTTTGACGTCGTCGCCCATAGCCAAATTGCGCGCACGCTTGTGCGCCGTTTTTACAAAGTTTTCAGATTGCCTCTCGGGTTTGAATTTCCCACTGAATTGGCCATAGAACAATTGTGTCGAGACGGTTTTTGAATTTGAGGCCTCGGGTGCGGAGTTTTTGACGTCGTCGCCCATAGCCAAATTGCGCGCACGCTTGTGCGCCGTTTTTACAAAGTTTTCAGATTGCCTCTCGGGTTTGCATTTCTAGCTGAATTGGCCATAGAATCAATTTTGTCGAGACGGTTTTTGAATTTGAGGCCTCGGGTGCGGAGTTTTTGACGTCGTCGCCCATCGCCAAATTGCGCGCACGCTTGTGCGCCATTTTTACAAAGTTTTCAGATTGCCTCTCAGGCTTGCATTTCTATCTGAATTGGCCATAGAATCAATTGTGTCGAGACGGTTTTTGAATTTGAGGCCTCGGGTGCGGAGTTTTTGGCGTCGTCGCCCATAGCCAAACTTGCGCGCATGGTTGTGTGCCATTTTTACAAAGTATTCAGATTGCCTCCCAAGTTTGCATCCCTCACTGAATTGGCCATAGAATCAATTGTGTCGAGACGGTTTTTGAATTTGAGGCCTCGGGTGCGGAGTTTTTGACGTCGTCGCCCATAGCCAAATTGCGCGCACGCTTGTGCGCCGAGTTTACAAAGTTTTCAGATTGCCTCTCGGGTTTGCATTTCTATGTGAATTGGCCATAGAATCAATTGTGTCGAGACGGTTTTTGAATTTGAGGCCTCGGGTGCGGAGTTTTTGACATCGTCGCCCATAGCCAAACTTGCGCGCATGGTTGTGTGCCATTTTTACAAAGTTTTCAGATAACCTCCCAAGTTTGCATCCCTCACTGAATTGGCCATAGAATCAATTGTGTCGAGACGGTTTTTGAATTTTAGGCCTCGGGTGCGGAGTTTTTGACGTCGTCGCCCATAGCCAAATTACGCGCACGCTTGTGCGCCGTTTTTACAAAGTTTTCAGATTGCCTCTCGGGTTTGAATTTCCCACTGAATTGGCCATAGAATCAATTGTGTCGAGACGGTTTTTGAATTTGAGGCCTCGGGTGCGGAGTTTTTGACGTCGTCGCCCATAGCCAAATTGCGCGCACGCTTGTGCGCCGTTTTTACAAAGTTTTCAGATTGCCTCTCGGGTTTGCATTTCTAGCTGAATTGGCCATAGAATCAATTTTGTCGAGACGGTTTTTGAATTTGAGGCCTCGGGTGCGGAGTTTTTGACGTCGTCGCCCATAGCCAAATTGCGCGCACGCTTGTGAGCCGTTTTTACAAAGTTTTCAGATTGCCTCTCGGGCTTGAATTTCCCACTGAATTGGCCATAGAATCAATTGTGTCGAGATGGTTTTTGAATTTGAGGCCTCGGGTGCGGAGTTTTTGACGTCGTCGCCCATAGCCAAATTACGCGCACGCTTGTGCGCCATTTTTACAAAGTTTTCAGATTACCTCTCGGGTTTGCATTTCTAGCTGAATTGGCCATAGAATCAATTGTGTCGAGATGGTTTTTGAATTTGAAGCCTCGGGTGCGGAGTTTTTGACGTCGTCGCCCATCGCCAAATTGCGCGCACACTTGTGCGCCGTTTTTACAAAGTTTTCAGATTGCCTCTCGGGTTTGCATTCCCATCTAAATTGGCCATAGAATCAATTGTGTCGAGACGGTTTTTGAATTGGAGGCCTCGGGTGCGGAGTTTTTGACGTCGTCGCCCATAGCCAAATTGCGCGCACGCTTGTGCGCCGTTTTTACAAAGTTTTCAGATTGCCTCTCGGGTTTGAATTTCCCACTGAATTGGCCATAGAACAATTGTGTCGAGACGGTTTTTGAATTTGAGGCCTCGGGTGCGGAGTTTTTGACGTCGTCGCCCATAGCCAAATTGCGCGCACGCTTGTGCGCCGTTTTTACAAAGTTTTCAGATTGCCTCTCGGGTTTGCATTTCTAGCTGAATTGGCCATAGAATCAATTTTGTCGAGACGGTTTTTGAATTTGAGGCCTCGGGTGCGGAGTTTTTGACGTCGTCGCCCATCGCCAAATTGCGCGCACACTTATGAGCCATTTTTACAAAGTTTTCAGATTGCCTCTCGGGTTTGAATCCCTATCTAAATTGGCCATAGAATCAATTGTGTCGAGACAGTTTTTGAATTTGAGGCCTCGGGTGCGGAGTTTTTGACGTCGTCGCCCATAGCCAAATTGCGCGCACGCTTGTGCGCCATTTTTACAAAGTTTTTAGATTGCCTCTCGGGTTTGAATTTCCCACTGAATTGGCCATAGAATCAATTGTGTCGAGACGGTTTTTGAATTTGAGGCCTCGGGTGCGGAGTTTTTGACGTCGTCGCCCATAGCCAAATTGCGCGCACGCTTGTGCGCCGTTTTTACAAAGTTTTCAGATTGCCTCTCGGGTTTGCATTTCTAGCTGAATTGGCCATAGAATCAATTTTGTCGAGACGGTTTTTGAATTTGAGGCCTCGGGTGCGAAGTTTTTGACGTCGTCGCCCATCGCCAAATTGCGCGCACGCTTGTGCGCTATTTTTACAAAGTTTTCAGATTGCCTCTCAGGCTTGCATTTCTATCTGAATTGGCCATAGAATCAATTGTGTCGAGACGGTTTTTGAATTTGAGGCCTCGGGTGCGGAGTTTTTGGCGTCGTCGCCCATAGCCAAACTTGCGCGCATGGTTGTGTGCCATTTTTACAAAGTATTCAGATTGCCTCCCAAGTTTGCATCCCTCACTGAATTGGCCATAGAATCAATTGTGTCGAGACGGTTTTTGAATTTGAGGCCTCGGGTGCGGAGTTTTTGACGTCGTCGCCCATAGCCAAATTGCGCGCACGCTTGTGCGCCATTTTTACAAAGTTTTCAGATTGCCTCTCGGGTTTAAATTTCTAGCTGAATTGGCCATAGAATCAATTGTGTCGAGAAGGTTTTTGAATTTGAGGCCTCGGGTGCGGAGTTTTTGACATCGTCGCCCATAGCCAAACTTGCGCGCATGGTTGTGTGCCATTTTTACAAAGTTTTCAGATTGCCTCCCAAATTTACATCCCTCACTGAATTGGCCATAGAATCAATTGTGTCGAGACGGTTTTTGAATTTGAGGCCTCGGGTGCGGAGTTTTTGACGTCGTCGCCCATAGCCAAATTGCGCGCACGCTTGTGCGCCGTTTTTACAAAGTTTTCAGATTGCCTCTCGGGCTTGAATTTCCCACTGAATTGGCCATAGAATCAATTGTGTCGAGATGGTTTTTGAATCTGAGGCCTCGGGTGCGGAGTTTTTGACGTCGTCGCCCATAGCCAAATTACGCGAACGCTTGTGCGCCGTTTTTACAAAGTTTTCAGATTACCTCTCGGGTTTGCATTTCTAGCTGAATTGGCCATAGAATCAATTGTGTCGAGATGGTTTTTGAATTTGAAGCCTCGGGTGCGGAGTTTTTTACGTCGTCGCCCATCGCCAAATTGTGCGCACACTTGTGCGCCGTTTTTACAAAGTTTTCAGATTGCCTCTCGGGTTTGCATCCCCAACTAAATTGGCCATAGAATCAATTGTGTCGAGACGGTTTTTGAATTTGAGGCCTCGGGTGCGGAGTTTTTAGCGTCGTCGCCCATAGCCAAACTTGCGCACATGGTTGTGTGCCATTTTTACAAAGTTTTCAGATTGCCTCCCAAGTTTGCATCCCTCACTGAATTGGCCATAGAATCAATTGTGTCGAGACGGTTTTTGATTTTGAGGACTCGAGTGCGAAGTTTTTGACGTCGTCGCCCATAGCCAAATTGCGCGCACGCTTGTGCTCCGTGTTTACAAAGTTTTCAGATTGCCTCTCGGGTTTGCATTTCTATGTGAATTGGCCATAGAATCAATTGTGTCGAGACGGTTTTTGAATTTGAGGCCTCGGGTGCGGAGTTTTTGACATCGTCGCCCATAGCCAAACTTGCGCGCATGGTTGTGTGCCATTTTTACAAAGTTTTCAGATAACCTCCCAAGTTTGCATCCCTCACTGAATTGGCCATAGAATCAATTGTGTCGAGACGGTTTTTGAATTTTACGCCTCGGGTGCGGAGTTTTTGACGTCGTCGCCCATAGCCAAATTGCGCGCACGCTTGTGCGCCGTTTTTACAAAGTTTTCAGATTGCCTCTCGGGTTTGAATTTCCCACTGAATTGGCCATAGAATCAATTGTGTCGAGACGGTTTTTGAATTTGAGGCCTCGGGTGCGGAGTTTTTGACGTCGTCGCCCATAGCCAAATTGCGCGCACGCTTGTGCGCCATTTTTACAAAGTTTTCAGATTGCCTCTCGGGTTTAAATTTCTAGCTGAATTGGCCATAGAATCAATTGTGTCGAGAAGGTTTTTGAATTTGAGGCCTCGGGTGCGGAGTTTTTGACATCGTCGCCCATAGCCAAACTTGCGCGCATGGTTGTGTGCCATTTTTACAAAGTTTTCAGATTGCCTCCCAAATTTACATCCCTCACTGAATTGGCCATAGAATCAATTGTGTCGAGACGGTTTTTGAATTTGAGGCCTCGGGTGCGGAGTTTTTGACGTCGTCGCCCATAGCCAAATTGCGCGCACGCTTGTGCGCCGTTTTTACAAAGTTTTCAGATTGCCTCTCGGGCTTGAATTTCCCACTGAATTGGCCATAGAATCAATTGTGTCGAGATGGTTTTTGAATCTGAGGCCTCGGGTGCGGAGTTTTTGACGTCGTCGCCCATAGCCAAATTACGCGAACGCTTGTGCGCCGTTTTTACAAAGTTTTCAGATTACCTCTCGGGTTTGCATTTCTAGCTGAATTGGCCATAGAATCAATTGTGTCGAGATGGTTTTTGAATTTGAAGCCTCGGGTGCGGAGTTTTTTACGTCGTCGCCCATCGCCAAATTGTGCGCACACTTGTGCGCCGTTTTTACAAAGTTTTCAGATTGCCTCTCGGGTTTGCATCCCCAACTAAATTGGCCATAGAATCAATTGTGTCGAGACGGTTTTTGAATTTGAGGCCTCGGGTGCGGAGTTTTTAGCGTCTTCGCCCATAGCCAAACTTGCGCACATGGTTGTGTGCCATTTTTACAAAGTTTTCAGATTGCCTCCCAAGTTTGCATCCCTCACTGAATTGGCCATAGAATCAATTGTGTCGAGACGGTTTTTGATTTTGAGGACTCGAGTGCGAAGTTTTTGACGTCGTCGCCCATAGCCAAATTGCGCGCACGCTTGTGCGCCGTGTTTACAAAGTTTTCAGATTGCCTCTCGGGTTTGCATTTCTATGTGAATTGGCCATAGAATCAATTGTGTCGAGACGGTTTTTGAATTTGAGGCCTCGGGTGCGGAGTTTTTGACATCGTCGCCCATAGCCAAACTTGCGCGCATGGTTGTGTGCCATTTTTACAAAGTTTTCAGATAACCTCCCAAGTTTGCATCCCTCACTGAATTGGCCATAGAATCAATTGTGTCGAGACGGTTTTTGAATTTTAGGCCTCGGGTGCGGAGTTTTTGACGTCGTCGCCCATAGCCAAATTGCGCGCACGCTTGTGCGCCGTTTTTACAAAGTTTTCAGATTGTCTCTCGGGTTTGAATTTCCCACTGAATTGGCCATAGAATCAATTGTGTCGAGACGGTTTTTGAATTTGAGGCCTCGGGTGCGGAGTTTTTGACGTCGTCGCCCATAGCCAAATTGCGCGCACGCTTGTGCGCCGTTTTTACAAAGTTTTCAGATTGCCTCTCGGGTTTGCATTTCTAGCTGAATTGGCCATAGAATCAATTTTGTCGAGACGGTTTTTGAATTTGAGGCCTCGGGTGCGGAGTTTTTGACGTCGTCGCCCATAGCCAAATTGCGCGCACGCTTGTGAGCCGTTTTTACAAAGTTTTCAGATTGCCTCTCGGGCTTGAATTTCCCACTGAATTGGCCATAGAATCAATTGTGTCGAGATGGTTTTTGAATTTGAGGCCTCGGGTGCGGAGTTTTTGACGTCGTCGCCCATAGCCAAATTACGCGCACGCTTGTGCGCCATTTTTACAAAGTTTTCAGATTACCTCTCGGGTTTGCATTTCTAGCTGAATTGGCCATAGAATCAATTGTGTCGAGATGGTTTTTGAATTTGAAGCCTCGGGTGCGGAGTTTTTGACGTCGTCGCCCATCGCCAAATTGCGCGCACACTTGTGCGCCGTTTTTACAAAGTTTTCAGATTGCCTCTCGGGTTTGCATTCCCATCTAAATTGGCCATAGAATCAATTGTGTCGAGACGGTTTTTGAATTGGAGGCCTCGGGTGCGGAGTTTTTGACGTCGTCGCCCATAGCCAAATTGCGCGCACGCTTGTGCGCCGTTTTTACAAAGTTTTCAGATTGCCTCTCGGGTTTGAATTTCCCACTGAATTGGCCATAGAACAATTGTGTCGAGACGGTTTTTGAATTTGAGGCCTCGGGTGCGGAGTTTTTGACGTCGTCGCCCATAGCCAAATTGCGCGCACGCTTGTGCGCCGTTTTTACAAAGTTTTCAGATTGCCTCTCGGGTTTGCATTTCTAGCTGAATTGGCCATAGAATCAATTTTGTCGAGACGGTTTTTGAATTTGAGGCCTCGGGTGCGGAGTTTTTGACGTCGTCGCCCATCGCCAAATTGCGCGCACGCTTGTGCGCCATTTTTACAAAGTTTTCAGATTGCCTCTCAGGCTTGCATTTCTATCTGAATTGGCCATAGAATCAATTGTGTCGAGACGGTTTTTGAATTTGAGGCCTCGGGTGCGGAGTTTTTGGCGTCGTCGCCCATAGCCAAACTTGCGCGCATGGTTGTGTGCCATTTTTACAAAGTATTCAGATTGCCTCCCAAGTTTGCATCCCTCACTGAATTGGCCATAGAATCAATTGTGTCGAGACGGTTTTTGAATTTGAGGCCTCGGGTGCGGAGTTTTTGACGTCGTCGCCCATAGCCAAATTGCGCGCACGCTTGTGCGCCGAGTTTACAAAGTTTTCAGATTGCCTCTCGGGTTTGCATTTCTATGTGAATTGGCCATAGAATCAATTGTGTCGAGACGGTTTTTGAATTTGAGGCCTCGGGTGCGGAGTTTTTGACATCGTCGCCCATAGCCAAACTTGCGCGCATGGTTGTGTGCCATTTTTACAAAGTTTTCAGATAACCTCCCAAGTTTGCATCCCTCACTGAATTGGCCATAGAATCAATTGTGTCGAGACGGTTTTTGAATTTTAGGCCTCGGGTGCGGAGTTTTTGACGTCGTCGCCCATAGCCAAATTGCGCGCACGCTTGTGCGCCGTTTTTACAAAGTTTTCAGATTGCCTCTCGGGTTTGAATTTCCCACTGAATTGGCCATAGAATCAATTGTGTCGAGACGGTTTTTGAATTTGAGGCCTCGGGTGCGGAGTTTTTGACGTCGTCGCCCATAGCCAAATTGCGCGCACGCTTGTGCGCCGTTTTTACAAAGTTTTCAGATTGCCTCTCGGGTTTGCATTTCTAGCTGAATTGGCCATAGAATCAATTTTGTCGAGACGGTTTTTGAATTTGAGGCCTCGGGTGCGGAGTTTTTGACGTCGTCGCCCATAGCCAAATTGCGCGCACGCTTGTGAGCCGTTTTTACAAAGTTTTCAGATTGCCTCTCGGGCTTGAATTTCCCACTGAATTGGCCATAGAATCAATTGTGTCGAGATGGTTTTTGAATTTGAGGCCTCGGGTGCGGAGTTTTTGACGTCGTCGCCCATAGCCAAATTACGCGCACGCTTGTGCGCCATTTTTACAAAGTTTTCAGATTACCTCTCGGGTTTGCATTTCTAGCTGAATTGGCCATAGAATCAATTGTGTCGAGATGGTTTTTGAATTTGAAGCCTCGGGTGCGGAGTTTTTGACGTCGTCGCCCATCGCCAAATTGCGCGCACACTTGTGCGCCGTTTTTACAAAGTTTTCAGATTGCCTCTCGGGTTTGCATCCCCATCTAAATTGGCCATAGAATCAATTGTGTCGAGACGGTTTTTGAATTGGAGGCCTCGGGTGCGGAGTTTTTGACGTCGTCGCCCATAGCCAAATTGCGCGCACGCTTGTGCGCCGTTTTTACAAAGTTTTCAGATTGCCTCTCGGGTTTGAATTTCCCACTGAATTGGCCATAGAACAATTGTGTCGAGACGGTTTTTGAATTTGAGGCCTCGGGTGCGGAGTTTTTGACGTCGTCGCCCATAGCCAAATTGCGCGCACGCTTGTGCGCCGTTTTTACAAAGTTTTCAGATTGCCTCTCGGGTTTGCATTTCTAGCTGAATTGGCCATAGAATCAATTTTGTCGAGACGGTTTTTGAATTTGAGGCCTCGGGTGCGGAGTTTTTGACGTCGTCGCCCATCGCCAAATTGCGCGCACGCTTGTGCGCCATTTTTACAAAGTTTTCAGATTGCCTCTCAGGCTTGCATTTCTATCTGAATTGGCCATAGAATCAATTGTGTCGAGACGGTTTTTGAATTTGAGGCCTCGGGTGCGGAGTTTTTGGCGTCGTCGCCCATAGCCAAACTTGCGCGCATGGTTGTGTGCCATTTTTACAAAGTATTCAGATTGCCTCCCAAGTTTGCATCCCTCACTGAATTGGCCATAGAATCAATTGTGTCGAGACGGTTTTTGAATTTGAGGCCTCGGGTGCGGAGTTTTTGACGTCGTCGCCCATAGCCAAATTGCGCGCACGCTTGTGCGCCGAGTTTACAAAGTTTTCAGATTGCCTCTCGGGTTTGCATTTCTATCTGAATTGGCCATAGAATCAATTGTGTCGAGACGGTTTTTGAATTTGAGGCCTCGGGTGCGGAGTTTTTGACATCGTCGCCCATAGCCAAACTTGCGCGCATGGTTGTGTGCCATTTTTACAAAGTTTTCAGATAGCCTCCCAAGTTTGCATCCCTCACTGAATTGGCCATAGAATCAATTGTGTCGAGACGGTTTTTGAATTTGAGGCCTCGGGTGCGGAGTTTTTGACGTCGTCGCCCATAGCCAAATTGCGCGCACGCTTGTGCGCCGTTTTTACAAAGTTTTTAGATTGCCTCTCGGGCTTGAATTTCCCACTGAATTGGCCATAGAATCAATTGTGTCGAGATGGTTTTTGAATTTGAGGCCTCGGGTGCGGAGTTTTTGACGTCGTCGCCCATAGCCAAATTACGCGCACTCTTGTGCGCCGTTTTTACAAAGTTTTCAGATTACCTCTCGGGTTTGCATTCCTAGCTGAATTGGCCATAGAATCAATTGTGTCGAGATGGTTTTTGAATTTGAAGCCTCGGGTGCGGAGTTTTTGACGTCGTCGCCCATCGCCAAATTGCGCGCACACTTATGAGCCGTTTTTACAAAGTTTTCAGATTGCCTCTCGGGTATGCATTCCTATCTAAATTGGCCATAGAATCAATTGTGTCGAGACGGTTTTTGAATTTGAGGCCTCGGGTGCGGAGTTTTTGACGTCGTCGCCCATAGCCAAATTGCGCGCACGCTTGTGCGCCATTTTTACAAAGTTTTCAGATTGCCTCTCGGGTTTGAATTTCCCACTGAATTGGCCATAGAATCAATTGTGTCGAGACGGTTTTTGAATTTGAGGCCTCGGGTGCGGAGTTTTTGACGTCGTCGCCCATAGCCAAATTGCGCGCACGCTTGTGCGCCGTTTTTACAAAGTTTTCAGATTGCCTCTCGGGTTTGCATTTCTAGCTGAATTGGCCATAGAATCAATTTTGTCGAGACGGTTTTTGAATTTGAGGCCTCGGGTGCGGAGTTTTTGACGTCGTCGCCCATCGCCAAATTGCGCGCACGCTTGTGCGCCATTTTTACAAAGTTTTCAGATTGCCTCTCAGGCTTGCATTTCTATCTGAATTGGCCATAGAATCAATTGTGTCGAGACGGTTTTTGAATTTGAGGCCTCGGGTGCGGAGTTTTTGGCGTCGTCGCCCATAGCCAAACTTGCGCGCATGGTTGTGTGCCATTTTTACAAAGTATTCAGATTGCCTCCCAAGTTTGCATCCCTCACTGAATTGGCCATAGAATCAATTGTGTCGAGACGGTTTTTGAATTTGAGGCCTCGGGTGCGGAGTTTTTGACGTCGTCGCCCATAGCCAAATTGCGCGCACGCTTGTGCGCCGAGTTTACAAAGTTTTCAGATTGCCTCTCGGGTTTGCATTTCTATCTGAATTGGCCATAGAATCAATTGTGTCGAGACGGTTTTTGAATTTGAGGCCTCGGGTGCGGAGTTTTTGACATCGTCGCCCATAGCCAAACTTGCGCGCATGGTTGTGTGCCATTTTTACAAAGTTTTCAGATAGCCTCCCAAGTTTGCATCCCTCACTGAATTGGCCATAGAATCAATTGTGTCGAGACGGTTTTTGAATTTGAGGCCTCGGGTGCGGAGTTTTTGACGTCGTCGCCCATAGCCAAATTGCGCGCACGCTTGTGCGCCGTTTTTACAAAGTTTTTAGATTGCCTCTCGGGCTTGAATTTCCCACTGAATTGGCCATAGAATCAATTGTGTCGAGATGGTTTTTGAATTTGAGGCCTCGGGTGCGGAGTTTTTGACGTCGTCGCCCATAGCCAAATTACGCGCACTCTTGTGCGCCGTTTTTACAAAGTTTTCAGATTACCTCTCGGGTTTGCATTTCTAGCTGAATTGGCCATAGAATCAATTGTGTCGAGATGGTTTTTGAATTTGAAGCCTCGGGTGCGGAGTTTTTGACGTCGTCGCCCATCGCCAAATTGCGCGCACACTTATGAGCCGTTTTTACAAAGTTTTCAGATTGCCTCTCGGGTATGCATTCCTATCTAAATTGGCCATAGAATCAATTGTGTCGAGACGGTTTTTGAATTTGAGGCCTCGGGTGCGGAGTTTTTGACGTCGTCGCCCATAGCCAAATTGCGCGCACGCTTGTGCGCCATTTTTACAAAGTTTTCAGATTGCCTCTCGGGTTTGAATTTCCCACTGAATTGGCCATAGAATCAATTGTGTCGAGACGGTTTTTGAATTTGAGGCCTCGGGTGCGGAGTTTTTGACGTCGTCGCCCATAGCCAAATTGCGCGCACGCTTGTGCGCCGTTTTTACAAAGTTTTCAGATTGCCTCTCGGGTTTGCATTTCTAGCTGAATTGGCCATAGAATCAATTTTGTCGAGACGGTTTTTGAATTTGAGGCCTCGGGTGCGGAGTTTTTGACGTCGTCGCCCATCGCCAAATTGCGCGCACGCTTGTGCGCCATTTTTACAAAGTTTTCAGATTGCCTCTCAGGCTTGCATTTCTATCTGAATTGGCCATAGAATCAATTGTGTCGAGACGGTTTTTGAATTTGAGGCCTCGGGTGCGGAGTTTTTGGCGTCGTCGCCCATAGCCAAACTTGCGCGCATGGTTGTGTGCCATTTTTACAAAGTATTCAGATTGCCTCCCAAGTTTGCATCCCTCACTGAATAGGCCATAGAATCAATTGTGTCGAGACGGTTTTTGAATTTGAGGCCTCGGGTGCGGAGTTTTTTACGTCGTCGCCCATAGCCAAATTGCGCGCACGCTTGTGCGCCATTTTTACAAAGTTTTCAGATTGCCTCTCGGGTTTAAATTTCTAGCTGAATTGGCCATAGAATCAATTGTGTCGAGAAGGTTTTTGAATTTGAGGCCTCGGGTGCGGAGTTTTTGACATCGTCGCCCATAGCCAAACTTGCGCGCATGGTTGTGTGCCATTTTTACAAAGTTTTCAGATTGCCTCCCAAGTTTACATCCCTCACTGAATTGGCCATAGAATCAATTGTGTCGAGACGGTTTTTGAATTTGAGGCCTCGGGTGCGGAGTTTTTTACGTCGTCGCCCATAGCCAAATTGCGCACACGCTTGTGCGCCGTTTTTACAAAGTTTTCAGATTGCCTCTCGGGCTTGAATTTCCCACTGAATTGGCCATAGAATCAATTGTGTCGAGATGGTTTTTGAATTTGAGGCCTCGGGTGCGGAGTTTTTGACGTCGTCGCCCATAGCCAAATTACGCGCACGCTTGTGCGCCGTTTTTACAAAGTTTTCAGATTACCTCTCGGGTTTGCATTTCTAGCTGAATTGGCCATAGAATCAATTGTGTCGAGATGGTTTTTGAATTTGAAGCCTCGGGTGCGGAGTTTTTTACGTCGTCGCTCATCGCCAAATTGCGCGCACACTTGTGCGCCATTTTTACAAAGTTTTCAGATTGCCTCTCGGGTTTGCATTCCCAACTAAATTGGCCATAGAATCAATTGTGTCGAGACGGTTTTTTGAATTTGAGGCCTCGGGTGCGGAGTTTTTGGCGTCGTCGCCCATAGCCAAACTTGCGCGCATGGTTGTGTGCCATTTTTACAAAGTTTTCAGACTGCCTCCCAAGTTTGCATCCCTCACTGAATTGGCCATAGAATCAATTGTGTCGAGACGGTTTTTGATTTTGAGGACTCGGGTGCGAAGTTTTTGACGTCGTCGCCCATAGCCAAATTGCGCGCACGCTTGTGCGCCGTGTTTACAAAGTTTTCAGATTGCCTCTCGGGTTTGCATTTATATCTGAATTGGCCATAGAATCAATTGTGTCGAGACGGTTTTTGAATTTGAGGCCTCGGGTGCGGAGTTTTTGACATCGTCGCCCATAGCCAAACTTGCGCGCATGGTTGTGTGCCATTTTTACAAAGTTTTCAGATAGCCTCCCAAGTTTGCATCCCTCACTGAATTGGCCATAGAATCAATTGTGTCGAGACGGTTTTTGAATTTTAGGCCTCGGGTGCGGAGTTTTTGACGTCGTCGCCCATAGCCAAATTGCGCGCACGCTTGTGCGCCATTTTTACAAAGTTTTCAGATTGCCTCTCGGGCTTGAATTTCCCACTGAATTGGCCATAGAATCAATTGTGTCGAGATGGTTTTTGAATTTGAGGCCTCTGGTGCGGAGTTTTTGACGTCGTCGCCCATAGCCAAATTACGCGCACGCTTGTGCGCCGTTTTTACAAAGTTTTCAGATTACCTCTCGGGTTTGCATTTCTAGCTGAATTGGCCATAGAATCAATTGTGTCGAGATGGTTTTTGAATTTGAAGCCTCGGGTGCGGAGTTTTTGACGTCGTCGCCCATCGCCAAATTGCGCGCACACTTGTGCGCCGTTTTTACAAAGTTTTCAGATTGCCTCTCGGGTTTGCATTCCCATCTAAATTGGCCATAGAATCAATTGTGTCGAGACGGTTTTTGAATTTGAGGCCTCGGGTGCGGAGTTTTTGACGTCGTCGCCCATAGCCAAATTGCGCGCACGCTTGTGCGCCGTTTTTACAAAGTTTTCAGATTGCCTCTCGGGTTTGAATTTCCCACTGAATTGGCCATAGAACAATTGTGTCGAGACGGTTTTTGAATTTGAGGCCTCGGGTGCGGAGTTTTTGACGTCGTCGCCCATAGCCAAATTGCGCGCACGCTTGTGCGCCGTTTTTACAAAGTTTTCAGATTGCCTCTCGGGTTTGCATTTCTAGCTGAATTGGCCATAGAATCAATTTTGTCGAGACGGTTTTTGAATTTGAGGCCTCGGGTGCGGAGTTTTTGACGTCGTCGCCCATCGCCAAATTGCGCGCACGCTTGTGCGCCATTTTTACAAAGTTTTCAGATTGCCTCTCAGGCTTGCATTTCTATCTGAATTGGCCATAAAATCAATTGTGTCGAGGCGGTTTTTGAATTTGAGGCCTCGGGTGCGGAGTT
The DNA here is from genome assembly GCA_963675135.1 of Galeopsis tetrahit. NCBI lineage: Eukaryota > Viridiplantae > Streptophyta > Magnoliopsida > Lamiales > Lamiaceae > Galeopsis > Galeopsis tetrahit. The sequence continues at coordinate 222,663 of CAVLYN010000225.1, read as the reverse complement.
TTTGGCGTCGTCGCCCATAGCCAAACTTGCGCGCATGGTTGTGTGCCATTTTTACAAAGTATTCAGATTGCCTCCCAAGTTTGCATCCCTCACTGAATTGGCCATAGAATCAATTGTGTCGAGACGGTTTTTGAATTTGAGGCCTCGGGTGCGGAGTGTTTGACGTCGTCGCCCATAGCCAAATTGCGCGCACGCTTGTGCGCCGTTTTTACAAAGATTTCAGATTGCCCCCCGGGCTTGAATTTCCCACTGAATTGGCCATAGAATCAATTGTGTCGAGATGGTTTTTGAATTTGAGGCCTCGGGTGCGGAGTTTTTGACGTCGTCGCCCATAGCCAAATTACGCGCACGCTTGTGCGCCGTTTTTACAAAGTTTTCAGATTACCTCTCGGGTTTGCATTTCTAGCTGAATTGGCCATAGAATCAATTGTGTCGAGATGGTTTTTGAATTTGAAGCCTCGGGTGCGGAGTTTTTGACGTCGTCGCCCATCGCCAAATTGCGCGCACACTTATGAGCCGTTTTTACAAAGTTTTCAGATTGCCTCTCGGGTTTGCATCCCTATCTAAATTGGCCATAGAATCAATTGTGTCGAGACAGTTTTTGAATTTGAGGCCTCGGGTGCGGAGTTTTTGACGTCGTCGCCCATAGCCAAATTGCGCGCACGCTTGTGCGCCATTTTTACAAAGTTTTTAGATTGCCTCTCGGGTTTGAATTTCCCACTGAATTGGCCATAGAATCAATTGTGTCGAGACGGTTTTTGAATTTGAGGCCTCGGGTGCGGAGTTTTTGACGTCGTCGCCCATAGCCAAATTGCGCGCACGCTTGTGCGCCGTTTTTACAAAGTTTTCAGATTGCCTCTCGGGTTTGCATTTCTAGCTGAATTGGCCATAGAATCAATTTTGTCGAGACGGTTTTTGAATTTGAGGCCTCGGGTGCGAAGTTTTTGACGTCGTCGCCCATCGCCAAATTGCGCGCACGCTTGTGCGCTATTTTTACAAAGTTTTCAGATTGCCTCTCAGGCTTGCATTTCTATCTGAATTGGCCATAGAATCAATTGTGTCGAGACGGTTTTTGAATTTGAGGCCTCGGGTGCGGAGTTTTTGGCGTCGTCGCCCATAGCCAAACTTGCGCGCATGGTTGTGTGCCATTTTTACAAAGTATTCAGATTGCCTCCCAAGTTTGCATCCCTCACTGAATTGGCCATAGAATCAATTGTGTCGAGACGGTTTTTGAATTTGAGGCCTCGGGTGCGGAGTTTTTGACGTCGTCGCCCATAGCCAAATTGCGCGCACGCTTGTGCGCCATTTTTACAAAGTTTTCAGATTGCCTCTCGGGTTTAAATTTCTAGCTGAATTGGCCATAGAATCAATTGTGTCGAGAAGGTTTTTGAATTTGAGGCCTCGGGTGCGGAGTTTTTGACATCGTCGCCCATAGCCAAACTTGCGCGCATGGTTGTGTGCCATTTTTACAAAGTTTTCAGATTGCCTCCCAAATTTACATCCCTCACTGAATTGGCCATAGAATCAATTGTGTCGAGACGGTTTTTGAATTTGAGGCCTCGGGTGCGGAGTTTTTGACGTCGTCGCCCATAGCCAAATTGCGCGCACGCTTGTGCGCCGTTTTTACAAAGTTTTCAGATTGCCTCTCGGGCTTGAATTTCCCACTGAATTGGCCATAGAATCAATTGTGTCGAGATGGTTTTTGAATCTGAGGCCTCGGGTGCGGAGTTTTTGACGTCGTCGCCCATAGCCAAATTACGCGAACGCTTGTGCACCGTTTTTACAAAGTTTTCAGATTACCTCTCGGGTTTGCATTTCTAGCTGAATTGGCCATAGAATCAATTGTGTCGAGATGGTTTTTGAATTTGAAGCCTCGGGTGCGGAGTTTTTTACGTCGTCGCCCATCGCCAAATTGCGCGCACACTTGTGCGCCGTTTTTACAAAGTTTTCAGATTGCCTCTCGGGTTTGCATTCCCAACTAAATTGGCCATAGAATCAATTGTGTCGAGACGGTTTTTGAATTTGAGGCCTCGGGTGCGGAGTTTTTAGCGTCGTCGCCCATAGCCAAACTTGCGCACATGGTTGTGTGCCATTTTTACAAAGTTTTCAGATTGCCTCCCAAGTTTGCATCCCTCACTGAATTGGCCATAGAATCAATTGTGTCGAGACGGTTTTTGATTTTGAGGACTCGAGTGCGAAGTTTTTGACGTCGTCGCCCATAGCCAAATTGCGCGCACGCTTGTGCGCCGTGTTTACAAAGTTTTCAGATTGCCTCTCGGGTTTGCATTTCTATGTGAATTGGCCATAGAATCAATTGTGTCGAGACGGTTTTTGAATTTGAGGCCTCGGGTGCGGAGTTTTTGACATCGTCGCCCATAGCCAAACTTGCGCGCATGGTTGTGTGCCATTTTTACAAAGTTTTCAGATAGCCTCCCAAGTTTGCATCCCTCACTGAATTGGCCATAGAATCAATTGTGTCGAGACGGTTTTTGAATTTTAGGCCTCGGGTGCGGAGTTTTTGACGTCGTCGCCCATAGCCAAATTGCGCGCACGCTTGTGCGCCGTTTTTACAAAGTTTTCAGATTGCCTCTCGGGTTTGAATTTCCCACTGAATTGGCCATAGAATCAATTGTGTCGAGACGGTTTTTGAATTTGAGGCCTCGGGTGCGGAGTTTTTGACGTCGTCGCCCATAGCCAAATTGCGCGCACGCTTGTGCGCCGTTTTTACAAAGTTTTCAGATTGCCTCTCGGGTTTGCATTTCTAGCTGAATTGGCCATAGAATCAATTTTGTCGAGACGGTTTTTGAATGTGAGGCCTCGGGTGCGGAGTTTTTGACGTCGTCGCCCATAGCCAAATTTCGCGCACGCTTGTGAGCCGTTTTTACAAAGTTTTCAGATTGCCTCTCGGGCTTGAATTTCCCACTGAATTGGCCATAGAATCAATTGTGTCGAGATGGTTTTTGAATTTGAGGCCTCGGGTGCGGAGTTTTTGACGTCGTCGCCCATAGCCAAATTACGCGCACGCTTGTGCGCCATTTTTACAAAGTTTTCAGATTACCTCTCGGGTTTGCATTTCTAGCTGAATTGGCCATAGAATCAATTGTGTCGAGATGGTTTTTGAATTTGAAGCCTCGGGTGCGGAGTTTTTGACGTCGTCGCCCATCGCCAAATTGCGCGCACACTTGTGCGCCGTTTTTACAAAGTTTTCAGATTGCCTCTCGGGTTTGCATTCCCATCTAAATTGGCCATATAATCAATTGTGTCGAGACGGTTTTTGAATTGGAGGCCTCGGGTGCGGAGTTTTTGACGTCGTCGCCCATAGCCAAATTGCGCGCACGCTTGTGCGCCGTTTTTACAAAGTTTTCAGATTGCCTCTCGGGTTTGAATTTCCCACTGAATTGGCCATAGAACAATTGTGTCGAGACGGTTTTTGAATTTGAGGCCTCGGGTGCGGAGTTTTTGACGTCGTCGCCCATAGCCAAATTGCGCGCACGCTTGTGCGCCGTTTTTACAAAGTTTTCAGATTGCCTCTCGGGTTTGCATTTCTAGCTGAATTGGCCATAGAATCAATTTTGTCGAGACGGTTTTTGAATTTGAGGCCTCGGGTGCGGAGTTTTTGACGTCGTCGCCCATCGCCAAATTGCGCGCACGCTTGTGCGCCATTTTTACAAAGTTTTCAGATTGCCTCTCAGGCTTGCATTTCTATCTGAATTGGCCATAGAATCAATTGTGTCGAGACGGTTTTTGAATTTGAGGCCTCGGGTGCGGAGTTTTTGGCGTCGTCGCCCATAGCCAAACTTGCGCGCATGGTTGTGTGCCATTTTTACAAAGTATTCAGATTGCCTCCCAAGTTTGCATCCCTCACTGAATTGGCCATAGAATCAATTGTGTCGAGACGGTTTTTGAATTTGAGGCCTCGGGTGCGGAGTTTTTGACGTCGTCGCCCATAGCCAAATTGCGCGCACGCTTGTGCGCCGTGTTTACAAAGTTTTCAGATTGCCTCTCGGGTTTGCATTTCTATCTGAATTGGCCATAGAATCAATTGTGTCGAGACGGTTTTTGAATTTGAGGCCTCGGGTGCGGAGTTTTTGACATCGTCGCCCATAGCCAAACTTGCGCGCATGGTTGTGTGCCATTTTTACAAAGTTTTCAGATAGCCTCCCAAGTTTGCATCCCTCACTGAATTGGCCATAGAATCAATTGTGTCGAGACGGTTTTTGAATTTGAGGCCTCGGGTGCGGAGTTTTTGACGTCGTCGCCCATAGCCAAATTGCGCGCACGCTTGTGCGCCGTTTTTACAAAGTTTTCAGATTGCCTCTCGGGCTTGAATTTCCCACTGAATTGGCCATAGAATCAATTGTGTCGAGATGGTTTTTGAATTTGAGGCCTCGGGTGCGGAGTTTTTGACGTCGTCGCCCATAGCCAAATTACGCGCACGCTTGTGCGCCGTTTTTACAAAGTTTTCAAATTACCTCTCGGGTTTGCATTTCTAGCTGAATTGGCCATAGAATCATTTGTGTCGAGATGGTTTTTGAATTTGAAGCCTCGGGTGCGGAGTTTTTGACGTCGTCGCCCATCGCCAAATTGCGCGCACACTTATGAGCCGTTTTTACAAAGTTTTCAGATTGCCTCTCGGGTATGCATTCCTATCTAAATTGGCCATAGAATCAATTGTGTCGAGACGGTTTTTGAATTTGAGGCCTCGGGTGCGGAGTTTTTGACGTCGTCGCCCATAGCCAAATTGCGCGCACGCTTGTGCGCCATTTTTACAAAGTTTTCAGATTGCCTCTCAGGTTTGAATTTCCCACTGAATTGGCCATAGAATCAATTGTGTCGAGACGGTTTTTGAATTTGAGGCCTCGGGTGCGGAGTTTTTGACGTCGTCGCCCATAGCCAAATTGCGCGCACGCTTGTGCGCCGTTTTTACAAAGTTTTCAGATTGCCTCTCGGGTTTGCATTTCTAGCTGAATTGGCCATAGAATCAATTTTGTCGAGACGGTTTTTGAATTTGAGGCCTCGGGTGCGGAGTTTTTGACGTCGTCGCCCATCGCCAAATTGCGCGCACGCTTGTGCGCCATTTTTACAAAGTTTTCAGATTGCCTCTCAGGCTTGCATTTCTATCTGAATTGGCCATAGAATCAATTGTGTCGAGACGGTTTTTGAATTTGAGGCCTCGGGTGCGGAGTTTTTGGCGTCGTCGCCCATAGCCAAACTTGCGCGCATGGTTGTGTGCCATTTTTACAAAGTATTCAGATTGCCTCCCAAGTTTGCATCCCTCACTGAATAGGCCATAGAATCAATTGTGTCGAGACGGTTTTTGAATTTGAGGCCTCGGGTGCGGAGTTTTTGACGTCGTCGCCCATAGCCAAATTGCGCGCACGCTTGTGCGCCATTTTTACAAAGTTTTCAGATTGCCTCTCGGGTTTAAATTTCTAGCTGAATTGGCCATAGAATCAATTGTGTCGAGAAGGTTTTTGAATTTGAGGCCTCGGGTGCGGAGTTTTTGACATCGTCGCCCATAGCCAAACTTGCGCGCATGGTTGTGTGCCATTTTTACAAAGTTTTCAGATTGCCTCCCAAGTTTACATCCCTCACAGAATTGGCCATAGAATCAATTGTGTCGAGACGGTTTTTGAATTTGAGGCCTCGGGTGCGGAGTTTTTGACGTCGTCGCCCATAGCCAAATTGCGCGCACGCTTGTGCGCCGTTTTTACAAAGTTTTCAGATTGCCTCTCGGGCTTGAATTTCCCACTGAATTGGCCATAGAATCAATTGTGTCGAGATGGTTTTTGAATTTGAGGCCTCGGGTGCGGAGTTTTTGACGTCGTCGCCCATAGCCAAATTACGCGCACGCTTGTGCGCCGTTTTTACAAAGTTTTCAGATTACCTCTCGGTTTTGCATTTCTAGCTGAATTGGCCATAGAATCAATTGTGTCGAGATGGTTTTTGAATTTGAAGCCTCGGGTGCGGAGTTTTTTACGTCGTCGCTCATCGCCAAATTGCGCGCACACTTGTGCGCCATTTTTACAAAGTTTTCAGATTGCCTCTCGGGTTTGCATTCCCAACTAAATTGGCCATAGAATCAATTGTGTCGAGACGGTTTTTGAATTTGAGGCCTCGGGTGCGGAGTTTTTGGCGTCGTCGCCCATAGCCAAACTTGCGCGCATGGTTGTGTGCCATTTTTACAAAGTTTTCAGATTGCCTCCCAAGTTTGCATCCCTCACTGAATTGGCCATAGAATCAATTGTGTCGAGACGGTTTTTGATTTTGAGGACTCGGGTGCGAAGTTTTTGACGTCGTCGCCCATAGCCAAATTGCGCGCACGCTTGTGCGCCGTGTTTACAAAGTTTTCAGATTGCCTCTCGGGTTTGCATTTCTATCTGAATTGGCCATAGAATCAATTGTGTCGAGACGGTTTTTGAATTTGAGGCCTCGGGTGCGGAGTTTTTGACATCGTCGCCCATAGCCAAACTTGCGCGCATGGTTGTGTGCCATTTTTACAAAGTTTTCAGATAGCCTCCCAAGTTTGCATCCCTCACTGAATTGGCCATAGAATCAATTGTGTCGAGACGGTTTTTGAATTTTAGGCCTCGGGTGCGGAGTTTTTGACGTCGTCGCCCATAGCCAAATTGCGCGCACGCTTGTGCGCCATTTTTACAAAGTTTTCAGATTGCCTCTCGGGCTTGAATTTCCCACTGAATTGGCCATAGAATCAATTGTGTCGAGATGGTTTTTGAATTTGAGGCCTCTGGTGCGGAGTTTTTGACGTCGTCGCCCATAGCCAAATTACGCGCACGCTTGTGCGCCGTTTTTACAAAGTTTTCAGATTACCTCTCGGGTTTGCATTTCTAGCTGAATTGGCCATAGAATCAATTGTGTCGAGATGGTTTTTGAATTTGAAGCCTCGGGTGCGGAGTTTTTGACGTCGTCGCCCATCGCCAAATTGCGCGCACACTTGTGCGCCGTTTTTACAAAGTTTTCAGATTGCCTCTCGGGTTTGCAATCCCATCTAAATTGGCCATAGAATCAATTGTGTCGAGACGGTTTTTGAATTTGAGGCCTCGGGTGCGGAGTTTTTGACGTCGTCGCCCATAGCCAAATTGCGCGCACGCTTGTGCGCCGTTTTTACAAAGTTTTCAGATTGCCTCTCGGGTTTGAATTTCCCACTGAATTGGCCATAGAACAATTGTGTCGAGACGGTTTTTGAATTTGAGGCCTCGGGTGCGGAGTTTTTGACGTCGTCGCCCATCGCCAAATTGCGCGCACGCTTGTGCGCCATTTTTACAAAGTTTTCAGATTGCCTCTCAGGCTTGCATTTCTATCTGAATTGGCCATAGAATCAATTGTGTCGAGACGGTTTTTGAATTTGAGGCCTCGGGTGCGGAGTTTTTGGCGTCGTCGCCCATAGCCAAACTTGCGCGCATGGTTGTGTGCCATTTTTACAAAGTATTCAGATTGCCTCCCAAGTTTGCATCCCTCACTGAATTGGCCATAGAATCAATTGTGTCGAGACGGTTTTTGAATTTGAGTCCTCGGGTGCGGAGTTTTTGACGTCGTCGCCCATAGCCAAATTGCGCGCACGCTTGTGCGCCATTTTTACAAAGTTTTCAGATTGCCTCTCGGGCTTGAATTTCCCACTGAATTGGCCATAGAATCAATTGTGTCGAGATGGTTTTTGAATTTGAGGCCTCGGGTGCGGAGTTTTTGACGTCGTCGCCCATAGCCAAATTACGCGCACGCTTGTGCGCCGTTTTTACAAAGTTTTCAGATTACCTCTCGGGTTTGCATTTCTAGCTGAATTGGCCATAGAATCAATTGTGTCGAGATGGTTTTTGAATTTGAAGCCTCGGGTGCGGAGTTTTTGACGTCGTCGCCCATCGCCAAATTGCGCGCACACTTGTGCGCCGTTTTTACAAAGTTTTCAGATTGCCTCTCGGGTTTGCATTCCCATCTAAATTGGCCATAGAATCAATTGTGTCGAGACGGTTTTTGAATTTGAGACCTCGGGTGCGGAGTTTTTGACGTCGTCGCCCATAGCCAAATTGCACGCACGCTTGTGCGCCATTTTTACAAAGTTTTCAGATTGCCTCTCGGGTTTGAATTTCCCACTGAATTGGCCATAGAACAATTGTGTCGAGACGGTTTTTGAATTTGAGGCCTCGGGTGCGGAGTTTTTGACGTCGTCGCCCATAGCCAAATTGCGCGCACGCTTTTGCGCCGTTTTTACAAAGTTTTCAGATTGCCTCTCGGGTTTGCATTTCTAGCTGAATTGGCCATAGAATCAATTTTGTCGAGACGGTTTTTGAATTTGAGGCCTCGGGTGCGGAGTTTTTGACGTCGTTGCCCATCGCCAAATTGCGCGCACGCTTGTGCGCCATTTTTACAAAGTTTTCAGATTGCCTCTCAGGCTTGCATTTCTATCTGAATTGGCCATAGAATCAATTGTGTCGAGACGGTTTTTGAATTTGAGGCCTCGGGTGCGGAGTTTTTGGCGTCGTCGCCCATAGCCAAACTTGCGCGCATGGTTGTGTGCCATTTTTACAAAGTATTCAGATTGCCTCCCAAGTTTGCATCCCTCACTGAATTGGCCATAGAATCAATTGTGTCGAGACGGTTTTTGAATTTGAGGCCTCGGGTGCGGAGTTTTTGACGTCGTCGCCCATAGACAAATTGCGCGCACGCTTGTGCGCCATTTTTACAAAGTTTTCAGATTGCCTCTCGGGTTTAAATTTCTAGCTGAATTGGCCATAGAATCAATTGTGTCGAGAAGGTTTTTGAATTTGAGGCCTCGGGTGCGGAGTTTTTGACATCGTCGCCCATAGCCAAACTTGCGCGCATGGTTGTGTGCCATTTTTACAAAGTTTTCAGATTGCCTCCCAAGTTTACATCCCTCACTGAATTGGCCATAGAATCAATTGTGTCGAGACGGTTTTTGAATTTGATGCCTCGGGTGCGGAGTTTTTGACGTCGTCGCCCATAGCCAAATTGCGCGCACGCTTGTGCGCCGTTTTTACAAAGTTTTCAGATTGCCTCTCGGGCTTGAATTTCCCACTAAATTGGCCATAGAATCAATTGTGTCGAGATGGTTTTTGAATTTGAGGCCTCGGGTGCGGAGTTTTTGACGTCGTCGCCCATAGCCAAATTACGCGCACGCTTGTGCGCCGTTTTTACAAAGTTTTCAGATTACCTCACGGGTTTGCATTTCTAGCTGAATTAGCCATAGAATCAATTATGTCGAGATGGTTTTTGAATTTGAAGCGTCGGGTGCGGAGTTTTTGACGTCGTCGCCCATCGCCAAATTGCGCGCACACTTGTGCGCCGTTTTTACAAAGTTTTCAGATTGCCTCTCTGGTTTGCATTCCTATCTAAATTGGCCATAGAATCAATTGTGTCGAGACGGTTTTTGAATTTGAGGCCACGGGTGCGGAGTTTTTGGCGTCGTCGCCCATAGCCAAACTTGCGCGCATGGTTGTGTGCCATTTTTACAAAGTTTTCAGATTGCCTCCCAAGTTTGCATCCCTCACTGAATTGGCCATAGAATCAATTGTGTCGAGACGGTTTTTGAATTTGAGGCCTCGGGTGCTGAGTTTTTGACGTCGTCGCCCATAGCCAAATTGCACGCACGTTTGTGCACCGTTTTTACAAAGTTTTCAGATTGCCTCTCGGGTTTGAATTTCCCACTGAATTGGCCATAGAATCAATTGTGTCGAGACGGTTTATGAATTTGAGGCCTCGGGTGCGGAGTTTTTGACGTCGTCGCCCATAGCCAAATTGCGCGCACGCTTGTGCGCCGTTTTTACAAAGTTTTCAGATTGCCTCTCGAGTTTGCATTTCTAGCTGAATTGGCCATAGAATCAATTATGTCGAGACGGTTTTTTGAATTTGAGGCCTCGGGTGCGGAGTTTTTGACGTCGTCGCCCATAGCCAAACTTGCGCGCATGGTTGTGTGCCATTTTTACAAAGTTTTCAGATTGCCTCCCAAGTTTGCATCCCTCACTGAATTGGCCATAGAATCAATTGTGTCGAGACGGTTTTTGAATTTGAGGCCTCGAGTGCGGAGTTTTTGACGTTGTCGCCCATAGCCAAATTGCGCGCACGCTTGTGCGCCATTTTTACAAAGTTTTCAGATTGCCTCTCGGGTTTAAATTTCTAGCTGAATTGGCCATAGAATCAATTGTGTTGAGAAGGTTTTTGAATTTGAGGCCTCGGGTGCGGAGTTTTTGACATCGTCGCCCATAGCCAAACTTGCGCGCATGGTTGTGTGCCATTTTTACAAAGTTTTCAGATTGCCTCCCAAGTTTACATCCCTCACTGAATTGGCCATAGAATCAATTGTGTCGAGACGGTTTTTGAATTTGATGCCTCGGGCGCGGAGTTTTTGACGTCGTCGCCCATAGCCAAATTGCGCGCACGCTTGTGCGCCGTTTTTACAAAGTTTTCAGATTGCCTCTCGGGCTTGAATTTCCCACTGAATTGGCCATAGAATCAATTGTGTCGAGATGGTTTTTGAATTTGAGGCCTCGGGTGCGGAGTTTTTGACGTCGTCGCCCATAGCCAAATTACGCGCACGCTTGTGCGCCGTTTTTACAAAGTTTTCAGATTACCTCTCGGGTTTGCATTTCTAGCTGAATTGGCCATAGAATCAATTGTGTCGAGATGGTTTTTGAATTTGAAGCCTCGGGTGCGGAGTTTTTTACGTCGTCGCCCATCGCCAAATTGCGCGCACACTTGTGCGCCATTTTTACAAAGTTTTCAGATTGCCTCTCGGGTTTGCATTCCCAACTAAATTGGCCATAGAATCAATTGTGTCGAGACGGTTTTTGAATTTGAGGCCTCGGGTGCGGAGTTTTTGACGTCGTCGCCCATAATCAAATTGCGCGCATGCTTGTGCGCCATTTTTACAAAGTTTTCAGATTGCCTCTCGGGTTTGCATTTCTATCTGAATTGGCCATAGAATCAATTGTGTCGAGACGGTTTTCGAATTTGTGGCCTCGGGTGTGGAGTTTTTGACGTCGTTGCCCATAGCCAAACTTGCGCGCATGGTTGTGTGCCATTTTTACAAAGTTTTCAGATTGCCTCCCAAGTTTGCATCCCTCACTGAATTGGCCATAGAATCAATTGTGTCGAGACGGTTTTTGATTTTGAGGACTCGGGTGCGAAGTTTTTGACGTCGTCGCCCATAGCCAAATTGCGCGCACGCTTGTGCGCCGTGTTTACAAAGTTTTCAGATTGCCTCTCGGGTTTGCATTTCTATCTGAATTGGCCATAGAATCAATTGTGTCGAGACGGTTTTTGAATTTGAGGCCTCGGGTGCGGAGTTTTTGACATCGTCGCCCATAGCCAAACTTGCGCGCATGGTTGTGTGCCATTTTTACAAAGTTTTCAGATAGCCTCCCAAGTTTGCATCCCTCACTGAATTGGCCATAGAATCAATTGTGTCGAGACGGTTTTTGAATTTTAGGCCTCGGGTGCGGAGTTTTTGACGTCGTCGCCCATAGCCAAATTGCGCGCACGCTTGTGCGCCGTTTTTACAAAGTTTTCAGATTGCCTCTCGGGTTTGAATTTCCCACTGAATTGGCCATAGAATCAATTGTGTCGAGACGGTTTTTGAATTTGAGGCCTCGGGTGCGGAGTTTTTGACGTCGTCGCCCATAGCCAAATTGCTCGCACGCTTGTGCGCCGTTTTTACAAAGTTTTCAGATTGCCTCTCGGGTTTGCATTTCTAGCTGAATTGGCCATAGAATCAATTTTGTCGAGACGGTTTTTGAATTTGAGGCCTCGGGTGCGGAGTTTTTGACGTCGTCGCCCATAGCCAAATTGCGCGCACGCTTGTGAGCCGTTTTTACAAAGTTTTCAGATTGCCTCTCGGGCTTGAATTTCCCACTGAATTGGCCATAGAATCAATTGTGTCGAGATGGTTTTTGAATTTGAGGCCTCGGGTGCGGAGTTTTTGACGTCGTCGCCCATAGCCAAATTACGCGCACGCTTGTGCGCCGTTTTTACAAAGTTTTCAGATTACCTCTCGGGTTTGCATTTCTAGCTGAATTGGCCATAGAATCAATTGTGTCGAGATGGTTTTTGAATTTGAAGCCTCGGGTGAGGAGTTTTTGACGTCGTCGCCCATCGCCAAATTGCGCGCACACTTGTGCGCCGTTTTTACAAAGTTTTCAGATTGCCTCTCGGGTTTGCATTCCCATCTAAATTGGCCATAGAATCAATTGTGTCGAGACGGTTTTTAAATTTGAGGCCTCGGGTGCGGAGTTTTTGACGTCGTCGCCCATAGCCAAATTGCGCGCACGCTTGTGCGCCGTTTTTACAAAGTTTTCAGATTGCCTCTCGGGTTTGAATTTCCCATTGAATTGGCCATAGAACAATTGTGTCGAGACGGTTTTTGAATTTGAGGCCTCGGGTGCGGAGTTTTTGACGTCGTCGCCCATAGCCAAATTGCGCGCACGCTTGTGCGCCGTTTTTACAAAGTTTTCAGATTGCCTCTCGGGTTTGCATTTCTAGCTGAATTGGCCATAGAATCAATTTTGTCGAGACGGTTTTTGAATTTGAGGCCTCGGGTGCGGAGTTTTTGACGTCGTCGCCCATCGCCAAATTGCGCGCACGCTTGTGCGCCATTTTTACAAAGTTTTCAGATTGCCTCTCAGGCTTGCATTTCTATCTGAATTGGCCATAGAATCAATTGTGTGGAGACGGTTTTTGAATTTGAGGCCTCGGGTGCGGAGTTTTTGGCGTCGTCGCCCATAGCCAAACTTGCGCGCATGGTTGTGTGCCATTTTTACAAAGTATTCAGATTGCCTCCCAAGTTTGCATCCCTCACTGAATTGGCCATAGAATCAATTGTGTCGAGACGGTTTTTGAATTTGAGGCCTCGGGTGCGGAGTTTTTGACGTCGTCGCCCATAGCCAAATTGCGCGCACGCTTGTGCGCCATTTTTACAAAGTTTTCAGATTGCCTCTCGGGCTTGAATTTCCCACTGAATTGGCCATAGAATCAATTGTGTCGAGATGGTTTTTGAATTTGAGGCCTCGGGTGCGGAGTTTTTGACGTCGTCGCCCATAGCCAAATTACGCGCACGCTTGTGCGCCGTTTTTACAAAGTTTTCAGATTACCTCTCGGGTTTGCATTTCTAGCTGAATTGGCCATAGAATCAATTGTGTCGAGATGGTTTTTGAATTTGAAGCCTCGGGTGCGGAGTTTTTGACGTCGTCGCCCATCGCCAAATTGCGCGCACACTTGTGCGCCGTTTTTACAAAGTTTTCAGATTGCCTCTCGGGTTTGCATCCCCATCTAAATTGGCCATAGAATCAGTTGTGTCGAGACGGTTTTTGAATTTGAGGCCTCGGGTGCGGAGTTTTTGACGTCGTCGCCCATAGCCAAATTGCGCGCACGCTTGTGCGCCATTTTTACAAAGTTTTCAGATTGCCTCTCGGGTTTGAATTTCCCACTGAATTGGTCATAGAACAATTGTGTCGAGACGGTTTTTGAATTTGAGGCCTCGGGTGCGGAGTTTTTGACGTCGTCGCCCATAGCCAAATTGCGCGCACGCTTGTGCGCCGTTTTTACAAAGTTTTCAGATTGCCTCTCGGGTTTGCATTTCTAGCTGAATTGGCCATAGAATCAATTTTGTCGAGACGGTTTTTGAATTTGAGGCCTCGGGTGCGGAGTTTTTGACGTCGTCGCCCATCGCCAAATTGCGCGCACGCTTGTGCGCCATTTTTACAAAGTTTTCAGATTGCCTCTCAGGCTTGCATTTCTATCTGAATTGGCCATAGAATCAATTGTGTCGAGACGGTTTTTGAATTTGAGGCCTCGGGTGCGGAGTTTTTGGCGTCGTCGCCCATAGCCAAACTTGCGCGCATGGTTGTGTGCCATTTTTACAAAGTATTCAGATTGCCTCCCAAGTTTGCATCCCTCACTGAATTGGCCATAGAATCAATTGTGTCGAGACGGTTTTTAAATTTGAGGCCTCGGGTGCGGAGTTTTTGACGTCGTCGCCCACAGCCAAATTGCGCGCACGCTTGTGCGCCATTTTTACAAAGTTTTCAGATTGCCTCTCGGGTTTAAATTTCTAGCTGAATTGGCCATAGAATCAATTGTGTCGAGAAGGTTTTTGAATTTGAGGCCTCGGGTGCGGAGTTTTTGACATCGTCGCCCATAGCCAAACTTGCGCGCATGGTTGTGTGCCATTTTTACAAAGTTTTCAGATTGCCTCCCAAGTTTACATCCCTCACTGAATTGGCCATAGAATCAATTGTGTCGAGACGGTTTTTGAATTTGATGCCTCGGGTGCGGAGTTTTTGACGTCGTCGCCCATAGCCAAATTGCGCGCACGCTTGTGCGCCGTTTTTACAAAGTTTTCAGATTGCCTCTCGGGCTTGAATTTCCCACTGAATTGGCCATAGAATCAATTGTGTCGAGATGGTTTTTGAATTTGAGGCCTCGGGTGCGGAGTTTTTGACGTCGTCGCCCATAGCCAAATTACGCGCACGCTTGTGCGCCGTTTTTACAAAGTTTTCAGATTACCTCACGGGTTTGCATTTCTAGCTGAATTGGCCATAGAATCAATTGTGTCGAGATGGTTTTTGAATTTGAAGCGTCGGGTGCGGAGTTTTTGACGTCGTCGCCCATCGCCAAATTGCGCGCACACTTGTGCGCCGTTTTTACAAAGTTTTCAGATTGCCTCTCGGGTTTGCATTTCTAGCTAAAATTGGTCATAGAATCAATTGTGTCGAGACGGTTTTTGAATTTGAGGCCTCGGGTGCGGAGTTTTTGACGTCGTTGCCCATAGCCAAATTGCGCGCACGCTTGTGCGCCATTTTTACAAAGTTTTCAGATTGCCTCTCGGGTTTGCATCCCTAGCTGAATTGGCCATAGAATCAATTCTGTCGAGACGGTTTTTGAATTTGAGGCCTCGAGTGTGGAGTTTTTGACGTCGTCGCCCATAGCCAAATTGCGCGCACGCTTGTGCGCCGTTTTTACAAAGTTTTCATATTGCCTCTCGGGTTTGCATCCCTAGCTGAATTGGCCATAGAATCAATTTTGTCGAGACGGTTTTTGAATTTGAGGCCTCGGGTGCGGAGTTTTTTACGTCGTCGCCCATCGCCAAATTGCGCGCACGCTTGTGCGCCGTTTTTACAAAGTTTTCAGATTGCCTCTCGGGTTTGCATTTCTAGCTGAATTGGCCATAGAATCAATTTTGTCGAGACGGTTTTTGAATTTGAGGCCTCGGGTGCGGAGTTTTTGACGTCGTCGCCCATCGCCAAATTGCGCGCACGCTTGTGCGCCATTTTTACAAAGTTTTCAGATTGCCTCTCAGGCTTGCATTTCTATCTGAATTGGCCATAGAATCAATTGTGTGGAGACGGTTTTTGAATTTGAGGCCTCGGGTGCGGAGTTTTTGGCGTCGTCGCCCATAGCCAAACTTGCGCGCATGGTTGTGTGCTATTTTTACAAAGTATTCAGATTGCCTCCCAAGTTTGCATCCCTCACTGAATTGGCCATAGAATCAATTGTGTCGAGACGGTTTTTGAATTTGAGGCCTCGGGTGCGGAGTTTTTGACGTCGTCGCCCATAGCCAAATTGCGCGCACGCTTGTGCGCCATTTTTACAAAGTTTTCAGATTGCCTCTCGGGCTTGAATTTCCCACTGAATTGGCCATAGAATCAATTGTGTCGAGATGGTTTTTGAATTTGAGGCCTCGGGTGCGGAGTTTTTGACGTCGTCGCCCATAGCCAAATTACGCGCACGCTTGTGCGCCGTTTTTACAAAGTTTTCAGATTACCTCTCGGGTTTGCATTTCTAGCTGAATTGGCCATAGAATCAATTGTGTCGAGATGGTTTTTGAATTTGAAGCCTCGGGTGCGGAGTTTTTGACGTCGTCGCCCATCGCCAAATTGCGCGCACACTTGTGCGCCGTTTTTACAAAGTTTTCAGATTGCCTCTCGGGTTTGCATCCCCATCTAAATTGGCCATAGAATCAGTTGTGTCGAGACGGTTTTTGAATTTGAGGCCTCGGGTGCGGAGTTTTTGACGTCGTCGCCCATAGCCAAATTGCGCGCACGCTTGTGCGCCATTTTTACAAAGTTTTCAGATTGCCTCTCGGGTTTGAATTTCCCACTGAATTGGCCATAGAACAATTGTGTCGAGACGGTTTTTGAATTTGAGGCCTCGGGTGCGGAGTTTTTGACGTCGTCGCCCATAGCCAAATTGCGCGCACGCTTGTGCGCCGTTTTTACAAAGTTTTCAGATTGCCTCTCGGGTTTGCATTTCTAGCTGAATTGGCCATAGAATCAATTTTGTCGAGACGGTTTTTGAATTTGAGGCCTCGGGTGCGGAGTTTTTGACGTCGTCGCCCATCGCCAAATTGCGCGCACGCTTGTGCGCCATTTTTACAAAGTTTTCAGATTGCCTCTCAGGCTTGCATTTCTATCTGAATTGGCCATAGAATCAATTGTGTCGAGACGGTTTTTGAATTTGAGGCCTCGGGTGCGGAGTTTTTGGCGTCGTCGCCCATAGCCAAACTTGCGCGCATGGTTGTGTGCCATTTTTACAAAGTATTCAGATTGCCTCCCAAGTTTGCATCCCTCACTGAATTGGCCATAGAATCAATTGTGTCGAGACGGTTTTTAAATTTGAGGCCTCGGGTGCGGAGTTTTTGACGTCGTCGCCCACAGCCAAATTGCGCGCACGCTTGTGCGCCATTTTTACAAAGTTTTCAGATTGCCTCTCGGGTTTAAATTTCTAGCTGAATTGGCCATAGAATCAATTGTGTCGAGAAGGTTTTTGAATTTGAGGCCTCGGGTGCGGAGTTTTTGACATCGTCGCCCATAGCCAAACTTGCGCGCATGGTTGTGTGCCATTTTTACAAAGTTTTCAGATTGCCTCCCAAGTTTACATCCCTCACTGAATTGGCCATAGAATCAATTGTGTCGAGACGGTTTTTGAATTTGATGCCTCGGGTGCGGAGTTTTTGACGTCGTCGCCCATAGCCAAATTGCGCGCACGCTTGTGCGCCGTTTTTACAAAGTTTTCAGATTGCCTCTCGGGCTTGAATTTCCCACTGAATTGGCCATAGAATCAATTGTGTCGAGATGGTTTTTGAATTTGAGGCCTCGGGTGCGGAGTTTTTGACGTCGTCGCCCATAGCCAAATTACGCGCACGCTTGTGCGCCGTTTTTACAAAGTTTTCAGATTACCTCACGGGTTTGCATTTCTAGCTGAATTGGCCATAGAATCAATTGTGTCGAGATGGTTTTTGAATTTGAAGCGTCGGGTGCGGAGTTTTTGACGTCGTCGCCCATCGCCAAATTGCGCGCACACTTGTGCGCCGTTTTTACAAAGTTTTCAGATTGCCTCTCGGGTTTGCATTTCTAGCTAAAATTGGTCATAGAATCAATTGTGTCGAGACGGTTTTTGAATTTGAGGCCTCGGGTGCGGAGTTTTTGACGTCGTTGCCCATAGCCAAATTGCGCGCACGCTTGTGCGCCATTTTTACAAAGTTTTCAGATTGCCTCTCGGGTTTGCATCCCTAGCTGAATTGGCCATAGAATCAATTCTGTCGAGACGGTTTTTGAATTTGAGGCCTCGAGTGTGGAGTTTTTGACGTCGTCGCCCATAGCCAAATTGCGCGCACGCTTGTGCGCCGTTTTTACAAAGTTTTCATATTGCCTCTCGGGTTTGCATCCCTAGCTGAATTGGCCATAGAATCAATTTTGTCGAGACGGTTTTTGAATTTGAGGCCTCGGGTGCGGAGTTTTTTACGTCGTCGCCCATCGCCAAATTGCGCGCACGCTTGTGCGCCGTTTTTACAAAGTTTTCTGATTGCCTCTCGGGTTTGCATTTCCAGCTAAAATTGGTCATAGAATCAATTGTGTCGAGACGGTTTTTGAATTTGAGGCCTCGGGTGCGGAGTTTTTGACGTCGTCGCCCATAGCCAAATTGCACGCACGTTTGTGCACCGTTTTTACAAAGTTTTCAGATTGCCTCTCGGGTTTGAATTTCCCACTGAATTGGCCATAGAATCCATTGTGTCGCGACGGTTTATGAATTTGAGGCCTCGGGTGCGGAGTTTTTGACGTCGTCGCCCATAGCCAAATTGCGCGCACGCTTGTGCGCCGTTTTTACAAAGTTTTCAGATTGCCTCTCGAGTTTGCATTTCTAGCTGAATTGGCCATAGAATCAATTGTGTCGAGACGGTTTTTTGAATTTGAGGCCTCGGGTGCGGAGTTTTTGACGTCGTCGCCCATAGCCAAACTTGCGAGCATGGTTGTGTGCCATTTTTACAAAGTTTTTAGATTGCCTCCCAAGTTTGCATCCCTCACTGAATTGGCCATAGAATCAATTGTGTCGAGACGGTTTTTGAATTTCAGGCCTCGAGTGCGGAGTTTTTGACGTCGTCGCCCATAGCCAAATTGCGCGCACGCTTGTGCGCCGTTTTTACAAAGTTTTCAGATTGCCTCTCGGGTTTGCACTTCTAGCTGAATTGGCCATAGAATCAATTGTGTCGAGACGGTTTTTGAATTTGAGGCCTCGGGTGCGGAGTTTTTGACGTCGTCCCCCATAGCCAAATTGCGCGCACGCTTGTGCGCCGTTTTTACAAAGTTTTCATATTGCCTCTCGGGTTTGCATTTCTAGCTAAAATTGGTCATAGAATCAATTGTGTCGAGACGGTTTTTGAATTTGAGGCCTCGGGTGCGGAGTTTTTGACGTCGTCGCCCATAGCCAAATTGCGCGCACGCTTGTGCGCCATTTTTACAAAGTTTTCAGATTGCCTCTCGGGTTTGAATTTCCCACTGAATTGGCCATAGAATAATTGTGTCGAGACGGTTTTTGAATTTGAGGCCTCGGGTGCGGAGTTTTTGACGTCGTCGCCCATAGCCAAATTGCGCGCACGCTTGTGCGCCGTTTTTACAAAGTTTTCAGATTGCCTCTCGGGTTTGCATTTCTAGCTGAATTGGCCATAGAATCAATTTTGTCGAGACGGTTTTTGAATTTGAGGCCTCGGGTGCGGAGTTTTTGACGTCGTCGCCCATCGCCAAATTGCGCGCACGCTTGTGCGCCATTTTTACAAAGTTTTCAGATTGCCTCTCAGGCTTGCATTTCTATCTGAATTGGCCATAGAATCAATTGTGTCGAGACGGTTTTTGAATTTGAGGCCTCGGGTGCGGAGTTTTTGGCATCGTCGCCCATAGCCAAACTTGCGCGCATGGTTGTGTGCCATTTTTACAAAGTATTCAGATTGCCTCCCAAGTTTGCATCCCTCACTGAATTGGCCATAGAATCAATTGTGTCGAGACGGTTTTTAAATTTGAGGCCTCGGGTGCGGAGTTTTTGACGTCGTCGCCCATAGCCAAATTGCGCGCACGCTTGTGCGCCATTTTTACAAAGTTTTCAGATTGCCTCTCGGGTTTAAATTTCTAGCTGAATTGGCCATAGAATCAATTGTGTCGAGAAGGTTTTTGAATTTGAGGCCTCGGGTGCGGAGTTTTTGACATCGTCGCCCATAGCCAAACTTGCGCGCATGGTTGTGTGCCATTTTTACAAAGTTTTCAGATTGCCTCCCAAGTTTACATCCCTCACTGAATTGGCCATAGAATCAATTGTGTCGAGACGGTTTTTGAATTTGATGCCTCGGGTGCGGAGTTTTTGACGTCGTCGCCCATAGCCAAATTGCGCGCACGCTTGTGCGCCGTTTTTACAAAGTTTTCAGATTGCCTCTCGGGCTTGAATTTCCCACTGAATTGGCCATAGAATCAATTGTGTCGAGATGGTTTTTGAATTTGAGGCCTCGGGTGCGGAGTTTTTGACGTCGTCGCCCATAGCCAAATTACGCGCACGCTTTTGCGCCGTTTTTACAAAGTTTTCAGATTACCTCACGGGTTTGCATTTCTAGCTGAATTGGCCATAGAATCAATTGTGTCGAGATGGTTTTTGAATTTGAAGCGTCGGGTGCGGAGTTTTTGACGTCGTCGCCCATCGCCAAATTGCGCGCACACTTGTGCGCCGTGTTTACAAAGTTTTCAGATTGCCTCTCGGGTTTGCATTTCTAGCTAAAATTGGTCATAGAATCAATTGTGTCGAGACGGTTTTTGAATTTGAGGCCTCGGGTGCGGAGTTTTTGACGTCGTCGCCCATAGCCAAATTGCGCGCACGCTTGTGCGCCATTTTTACAAAGTTTTCAGATTGCCTCTCGGGTTTGCATCCCTAGCTGAATTGGCCATAGAATCAATTCTGTCGAGACGGTTTTTGAATTTGAGGCCTCGAGTGTGGAGTTTTTGACGTCGTCGCCCATAGCCAAATTGCGCGCACGCTTGTGCGCCGTTTTTACAAAGTTTTCATATTGCCTCTCGGGTTTGCATCCCTAGCTGAATTGGCCATAGAATCAATTTTGTCGAGACGGTTTTTGAATTTGAGGCCTCGGGTGCGGAGTTTTTTACGTCGTCGCCCATCGCCAAATTGCGCGCACGCTTGTGCGCCGTTTTTACAAAGTTTTCTGATTGCCTCTCGGGTTTGCATTTCCAGCTAAAATTGGTCATAGAATCAATTGTGTCGAGACGGTTTTTGAATTTGAGGCCTCGGGTGCGGAGTTTTTGACGTCGTCGCCCATAGCCAAATTGCACGCACGTTTGTGCACCGTTTTTACAAAGTTTTCAGATTGCCTCTCGGGTTTGAATTTCCCACTGAATTGGCCATAGAATCCATTGTGTCGCGACGGTTTATGAATTTGAGGCCTCGGGTGCGGAGTTTTTGACGTCGTCGCCCATAGCCAAATTGCGCGCACGCTTGTGCGCCGTTTTTACAAAGTTTTCAGATTGCCTCTCGAGTTTGCATTTCTAGCTGAATTGGCCATAGAATCAATTGTGTCGAGACGGTTTTTTGAATTTGAGGCCTCGGGTGCGGAGTTTTTGACGTCGTCGCCCATAGCCAAACTTGCGAGCATGGTTGTGTGCCATTTTTACAAAGTTTTCAGATTGCCTCCCAAGTTTGCATCCCTCACTGAATTGGCCATAGAATCAATTGTGTCGAGACGGTTTTTGAATTTCAGGCCTCGAGTGCGGAGTTTTTGACGTCGTCGCCCATAGCCAAATTGCGCGCACGCTTGTGCGCCGTTTTTACAAAGTTTTCAGATTGCCTCTCGGGTTTGCACCTCTAGCTGAATTGGCCATAGAATCAATTGTGTCGAGACGGTTTTTGAATTTGAGGCCTCGGGTGCGGAGTTTTTGACGTCGTCCCCCATAGCCAAATTGCGCGCACGCTTGTGCGCCGTTTTTACAAAGTTTTCATATTGCCTCTCGGGTTTGCATTTCTAGCTAAAATTGGTCATAGAATCAATTGTGTCGAGACGGTTTTTGAATTTGAGGCCTCGGGTGCGGAGTTTTTGACGTCGTCGCCCATAGCCAAATTGCGCGCACGCTTGTGCGCCGTTTTTACAAAGTTTTCAGATTGCCTCTCGGGTTTGCATTTCTAGCTAAAATTGGTCATAGAATCAATTGTGTCGAGACGGTTTTTGAATTTGAGGACTCGGGTGCGGAGTTTTTGACGTCGTCGCCCATAGCCATATTGCGCGCACGCTTGTGCGCCGTTTTTACAAAGTTTTCAGATTGCCTCTCGGGTTTGCATTACTAGCTGAATTGGCCATATAATCAATTTTGTCGAGACGGTTTTTGAATTTGAGGCCTCGGGTGCGGAGTTTTTTACGTCGTCGCCCATCGCCAAATTGCGCGCACGCTTGTGCGCCGTTTTTACAAAGTTTTCAGATTGCCTCTCGGGTTTGCATTCCTAGCTAAAATTGGTCATAGAATCAATTGTGTCGAGACGGTTTTTGAATTTGAGGTCTCGGGTGCGGAGTTTTTGACGTCGTCGCCCATAGCCAAATTGCGCGCATGCTTGTGCGCCGTTTTTACAAAGTTTTCAGATTGCCTCTCGGGTTTGCATTTCTATCTGAATTGGCCATATAATCAAATGTGTCGAGACGGTTTTTGAATTTGAGGCCTCGGGTGCGGAGTTTTTGACGTCGTCGCCCATAGCCAAACTTGTGCGCATGGTTGTGTGCCATTTTTACAAAGTTTTCAGATTGCCTCCCAAGTTTGCATCCCTCACTGAATTGGCCATAGAATCAATTGTGTCGAGACGGTTTATGAATTTGAGGCCTCGGGTGCAGAGTTTTTGACGTCGTCGCCCATAGCCAAATTGCGCGCACGCTTGTGCGCCGTTTTTACAAAGTTTTCAGATTGCCTCTCGAGTTTGCATTTCTAGCTGAATTGGCCATAGAATCAAATATGTCGAGACGGTTTTTTGAATTTGAGGCCTCGGGTGCGGAGTTTTTGACGTCGTCGCCCATAGCCAAACTTGCGCGCATGGTTGTGTGCCATTTTTACAAAGTTTTCAGATTGCCTCCCAAGTTTGCATCCCTCACTGAATTGGCCATAGAATCAATTGTGTCGAGACGGTTTTTGAATTTGAGGCCTCGAGTGCGGAGTTTTTGACGTTGTCGCCCATAGCCAAATTGCGCGCACGCTTGTGCGCCGTTTTTACAAAGTTTTCAGATTGCCTCTCGGGTTTGCACTTCTAGCTGAATTGGCCATAGAATCAATTGTGTCGAGACGGTTTTTGAATTTGAGGCCTCGGGTGCGGAGTTTTTTACGTCGTCGCCCATAGCCAAATTGCGCGCACGCTTGTGCGCCGTTTTTACAAAGTTTTCATATTGCCTCTCGGGTTTGCATTTCTAGCTAAAATTGGTCATAGAATCAATTGTGTCGAGACGGTTTTTGAATTTGAGGCCTCGGGTGCGGAGTTTTTGACGTCGTCGCCCATAGCCAAATTGCGCGCACGCTTGTGCGCCGTTTTTACAAAGTTTTCAGATTGCCTCTCGGGTTTGCATTGCTAGCTGAATTGGCCATAGAATCAATTTTGTCGAGACGGTTTTTGAATTTGAGGCCTCGGGTGCGGAGTTTTTGACGTCGTCGCCCATAGCCAAATTGCGCGCACGCTTGTGCGCCGTTTTTACAAAGTTTTCATATTGCCTCTCGGGTTTGCATCCCTAGCTGAATTGGCCATAGAATCAATTTTGTCGAGACGGTTTTTGAATTTGAGGCCTCGGGTGCGGAGTTTTTTACGTCGTCGCCCATCGCCAAATTGCGCGCACGCTTGTGCGCCGTTTTTACAAAGTTTTCTGATTGCCTCTCGGGTTTGCATTTCCAGCTAAAATTGGTCATTGAATCAATTGTGTCGAGACGGTTTTTGAATTTGAGGCCTCGGGTGCGGAGTTTTTAACGTCGTCGCCCATAGCCAAATTGCACGCACGTTTGTGCACCGTTTTTACAAAGTTTTCAGATTGCCTCTCGGGTTTGAATTTCCCACTGAATTGGCCATAGAATCAATTGTGTCGCGACGGTTTATGAATTTGAGGCCTCGGGTGCGGAGTTTTTGACGTCGTCGCCCATAGCCAAATTGCGCGCACGCTTGTGCGCCGTTTTTACAAAGTTTTCAGATTGCCTCTCGAGTTTGCATTTCTAGCTGAATTGGCCATAGAATCAATTGTGTCGAGACGGTTTTTTGAATTTGAGGCCTCGGGTGCGGAGTTTTTGACGTCGTCGCCCATAGCCAAACTTGCGCGCATGGTTGTGTGCCATTTTTACAAAGTTTTCAGATTGCCTCCCAAGTTTGCATCCCTCACTGAATTGGCCATAGAATCAATTGTGTCGAGACGGTTTTTGAATTTGAGGCCTCGAGTGCGGAGTTTTTGACGTCGTCGCCCATAGCCAAATTGCGCGCACGCTTGTGCGCCGTTTTTACAAAGTTTTCAGATTGCCTCTCGGGTTTGCACTTCTAGCTGAATTGGCCATAGAATCAATTGTGTCGAGACGGTTTTTGAATTTTAGGCCTCGGGTGCGGAGTTTTTGACGTCGTCGCCCATAGCCAAATTGCGCGCACGCTTGTGCGCCGTTTTTACAAAGTTTTCATATTGCCTCTCGGGTTTGCATTACTAGCTAAAATTGGTCATAGAATCAATTGTGTCGAGACGGTTTTTGAATTTGAGGCCTCGGGTGCGGAGTTTTTGACGTCGTCGCCCATAGCCAAATTGCGCGCACGCTTGTGCGCCGTTTTTACAAAGTTTTCAGATTGCCTCTCGGGTTTGCACTTCTAGCTGAATTGGCCATAGAATCAATTGTGTCGAGACGGTTTTTGAATTTGAGGCCTCGGGTGCGGAGTTTTTGACGTCGTCGCCCATAGCCAAATTGCGCGCACGCTTGTGCGCCGTTTTTACAAAGTTTTCATATTGCCTCTCGGGTTTGCATTTCTAGCTAAAATTGGTCATAGAATCAATTGTGTCGAGACGGTTTTTGAATTTGAGGCCTCGGGTGCGGAGTTTTTGACGTCGTCGCCCATAGCCAAATTGCGCGCACGCTTGTGCGCCGTTTTTACAAAGTTTTCAGATTGCCTCTCGGGTTTGAATTTCCCACTGAATTGGCCATAGAATCAATTGTGTCGAGACGGTTTTTGAATTTGAGGCCTCGGGTGCGGAGTTTTTGACGTCGTCGCCCATAGCCAAATTGCGCGCACGCTTGTGCGCCATTTTTACAAAGTTTTCAGATTGCCTCTCGGGTTTGCATCCCTAGCTGAATTGGCCATAGAATCAATTTTGTCGAGACGGTTTTTGAATTTGAGGCCTCGGGTGCGGAGTTTTTTACGTCGTCGCCCATCGCCAAATTGCGCGCACGCTTGTGCGCCGTTTTTACAAAGTTTTCTGATTGCCTCTCGGGTTTGCATTTCTAGCTAAAATTGGTCATAGAATCAATTGTGTCGAGACGGTTTTTGAATTTGAGGCCTCGGGTGCGGAGTTTTTGACGTCGTCGCCCATAGCCAAATTGCACGCACGCTTGTGCGCCGTTTTTACAAAGTTTTCAGATTGCCTCTCGGGTTTGAATTTCCCACTGAATTGGCCATAGAATCAATTGTGTCGAGACGGTTTATGAATTTGAGGCCTCGGGTGCGGAGTTTTTGACGTCGTCGCCCATAGCCAAATTGCGCGCACGCTTGTGCGCCGTTTTTACAAAGTTTTCAGATTGCCTCTCGGGTTTGCATTTCTAGCTAAAATTGGTCATAGAATCAATTGTGTCGAGACGGTTTTTGAATTTGAGGACTCGGGTGCGGAGTTTTTGACGTCGTCGCCCATAGCCATATTGCGCGCACGCTTGTGCGCCGTTTTTACAAAGTTTTCAGATTGCCTCTCGGGTTTGCATTTCTAGCTGAATTGGCCATATAATCAATTTTGTCGAGACGGTTTTTGAATTTGAGGCCTCGGGTGCGGAGTTTTTTACGTCGTCGCCCATCGCCAAATTGCGCGCACGCTTGTGCGCCGTTTTTACAAAGTTTTCAGATTGCCTCTCGGGTTTGCATTCCTAGCTAAAATTGGTCATAGAATCAATTGTGTCGAGACGGTTTTTGAATTTGAGGTCTCGGGTGCGCAGTTTTTGACGTCGTCGCCCATAGCCAAATTGCGCGCATGCCTGTGCGCCGTTTTTACAAAGTTTTCAGATTGCCTCTCGGGTTTGCATTACTAGCTAAAATTGGTCATAGAATCAATTGTGTCGAGACGGTTTTTGAATTTGAGGCCTCGGGTGCGGAGTTTTTGACGTCGTCGCCCATAGCCAAATTGCACGCACGCTTGTGCGCCGTTTTTACAAAGTTTTCAGATTGCCTCTCGGGTTTGAATTTCCCACTGAATTGGCCATAGAATCAATTGTGTCGAGACGGTTTTTGAATTTGAGGCCTCGGGTGCGGATTTTTTGACGTCGTCGCCCATAGCCAAATTGCGCGCACGCTTGTGCGCCGTTTTTACAAAGTTTTCAGATTGACTCTCGGGTTTGCATTTCTAGCGGAATTGGCCATAGAATCAATTGTGTCAAGACGATTTTTGAATTTGAGGCCTCGGGTGCGGAGTTTTTGACGTCGTCGCCCGTAGCCAAATTGCGCGCAGGCTTGTGCGCCGTTTTTACAAAGTTTTCAGATTGCCTCTCGGGTTTGAATTTCCCACTGAATTGGCCATAGAATCAATTGTGTCGAGACGGTTTTTGAATTTGAGGCCTCGGGTGCGGAGTTTTTTACGTCGACGCCCATAGCCAAATTGCGCGCACGCTTGTGCGCCGTTTTTACAAAGTTTTCAGATTGCCTCTCGGGTTTGCATTTGTAGCTGAATTGGCCATAGAATCAATTTTGTCGAGACGGTTTTTGAATTTGAGGCCTCGGGTGCGGAGTTTTTGATGTCGTCGCCCCTAACCAAATTGCGCGCACGCTTGTGCGCCGTTTTTACAAAGTTTTCAGATTGCCATTCAGGTTTGCATTTCTAGCTGAATTGGCCATAGAATCAATTGTGTCGAGACGGTTTTTGAATTTGAGGCCTCGGGTGCGGAGTTTTTGACGTCGTCGCCCATAGTCAAATTGCGCGCACGGTTGTGCGCCATTTTTACAAAGTTTTCAGATTGCCTCTCGGGTTTGCATTTCTAGCTGAATTGGCCATAGAATCAATTGTGTCGAGACGGTTTTTGATTGGAGGCCTCGGGTGCGGAGTTTTTGACGTCGTCGCCCATAATCAAATTGCACGCACGCTTGTGCGCCGTTTTTACAAAGTTTTCAGATTGCCTCTCGGGTTTGCATTTCTAGCTGAATTGGCCATAGAATCAATTGTGTCGAGACGGTTTTTGAATTTGAGGCCTCGGGTGCGGAGTTTTTTACGTCGACGCCCATAGACAAATTGCGCGCACGCTTGTGCGCCGTTTTTACAAAGTTTTCAGATTGCCTCTCGGGTTTGCATTTCTAGATGAATTGGCCATAGAATCAATTGTGTCGAGACGGTTTTTGAATTTGAGGCCTCGGGTGCGGAGTTTTCGACGTCGTCGCCCATAGCCAAATTGCGCGCACGCTTGTGCGCCGTTTTTACAGAGTTTTCAGATTGCCTCTCGGGTTTGCATTTCTAGCTAAAATTGGTCATAGAATCAATTGTGTCGAGACGGTTTTTGAATTTGAGGCCTCGGGTGCGGAGTTTTTGACGTCGTCGCCCATAGCCAAATTGCACGCACGCTTGTGCGCCGTTTTTACAAAGTTTTCAGATTGCCTCTCGGGTTTGAATTTCCCACTGAATTGGCCATAGAATCAATTGTGTCGAGACGGTTTATGAATTTGAGGCCTCGGGTGCGGATTTTTTGACGTCGTCGCCCATAGCCAAATTGCGCGCACGCTTGTGCGCCGTTTTTACAAAGTTTTCAGATTGCCTCTCGGGTTTGCATTTCTAGCTAAAATTGGTCATAGAATCAATTGTGTCGAGACGGTTTTTGAATTTGAGGACTCGGGTGCGGAGTTTTTGACGTCGTCGCCCATAGCCATATTGCGCGCACGCTTGTGCGCCGTTTTTACAAAGTTTTCAGATTGCCTCTCGGGTTTGCATTTCTAGCTGAATTGGCCATATAATCAATTTTGTCGAGACGGTTTTTGAATTTGAGGCCTCGGGTGCGGAGTTTTTTACGTCGTCGCCCATCGCCAAATTGCGCGCACGCTTGTGCGCCGTTTTTACAAAGTTTTCAGATTGCCTCTCGGGTTTGCATTCCTAGCTAAAATTGGTCATAGAATCAATTGTGTCGAGACGGTTTTTGAATTTGAGGTCTCGGGTGCGGAGTTTTTGACGTCGTCGCCCATAGCCAAATTGCGCGCATGCTTGTGCGCCGTTTTTACAAAGTTTTCAGATTGCCTCTCGGGTTTGCATTTCTAGCTAAAATTGGTCATAGAATCAATTGTGTCGAGACGGTTTTTGAATTTGAGGCCTCGGGTGTGGAGTTTTTGACGTCGTCGCCCATAGCCAAATTGCACGCACGCTTGTGCGCCGTTTTTACAAAGTTTTCAGATTGCCTCTCGGGTTTGAATTTCCCACTGAATTGGCCATAGAATCAATTGTGTCGAGACGGTTTTTGAATTTGAGGCCTCGGGTGCGGATTTTTTGACGTCGTCGCCCATAGCCAAATTGCGCGCACGCTTGTGCGCCGTTTTTACAAAGTTTTCAGATTGACTCTCGGGTTTGCATTTCTAGCGGAATTGGCCATAGAATCAATTGTGTCAAGACGATTTTTGAATTTGAGGCCTCGGGTGCGGAGTTTTTGACGTCGTCGCCCGTAGCCAAATTGCGCGCAGGCTTGTGCGCCGTTTTTACAAAGTTTTCAGATTGCCTCTCGGGTTTGAATTTCCCACTGAATTGGCCATAGAATCAATTGTGTCGAGACGGTTTTTGAATTTGAGGCCTCGGGTGCGGAGTTTTTTACGTCGACGCCCATAGCCAAATTGCGCGCACGCTTGTGCGCCGTTTTTACAAAGTTTTCAGATTGCCTCTCGGGTTTGCATTTGTAGCTGAATTGGCCATAGAATCAATTTTGTCGAGACGGTTTTTGAATTTGAGGCCTCGGGTGCGGAGTTTTTGATGTCGTCGCCCCTAACCAAATTGCGCGCACGCTTGTGCGCCGTTTTTACAAAGTTTTCAGATTGCCATTCAGGTTTGCATTTCTAGCTGAATTGGCCATAGAATCAATTGTGTCGAGACGGTTTTTGAATTTGAGGCCTCGGGTGCGGAGTTTTTGACGTCGTCGCCCATAGTCAAATTGCGCGCACGGTTGTGCGCCATTTTTACAAAGTTTTCAGATTGCCTCTCGGGTTTGCATTTCTAGCTGAATTGGCCATAGAATCAATTGTGTCGAGACGGTTTTTGATTGGAGGCCTCGGGTGCGGAGTTTTTGACGTCGTCGCCTATAATCAAATTGCACGCACGCTTGTGCGCCGTTTTTACAAAGTTTTCAGATTGCCTCTCGGGTTTGCATTTCTAGCTGAATTGGCCATAGAATCAATTGTGTCGAGACGGTTTTTGAATTTGAGGCCTCGGGTGCGGAGTTTTTTACGTCGACGCCCATAGACAAATTGCGCGCACGCTTGTGCGCCGTTTTTACAAAGTTTTCAGATTGCCTCTCGGGTTTGCATTTCTAGATGAATTGGCCATAGAATCAATTGTGTCGAGACGGTTTTTGAATTTGAGGCCTCGGGTGCGGAGTTTTCGACGTCGTCGCCCATAGCCAAATTGCGCGCACGCTTGTGCGCCGTTTTTACAAAGTTTTCAGATTGCCTCTCGGGTTTGCATTTCTAGCTAAAATTGGTCATAGAATCAATTGTGTCGAGACGGTTTTTGAATTTGAGGCCTCGGGTGTGGAGTTTTTGACGTCGTCGCCCATAGCCAAATTGCGCGCATGCTTGTGCGCCGTTTTTACAAAGTTTTCAGATTGCCTCTCGGGTTTGCATTTCTATCTGAATTGTCCATAGAATCAATTATGTCGAGACGGTTTTCGAATTTGAGGCCTCGGGTGCGGAGTTTTTGACGTCGTCGCCCATAGCCAAACTTGCGCGCATGGTTGTGTGCCATTTTTACAAAGTTTTCAGATTGCCTCCCAAGTTTGCATCCCTCACTGAATTGGCCATAGAATCAATTGTGTCGAGACGGTTTTTGAATTTGAGGCCTCGGGTGCGGAGTTTTTGACGTCGTCGCCCATAGCCAAATTGCGCGCACGCTTGTGCGCCGTTTTTACAAAGTTTTCAGATTGCCTCTCGGGTTTGCATTTCTAGCTAAAATTGGTCATAGAATCAATTGTGTCGAGACGGTTTTTGAATTTGAGGCCTCGGGTGCGGAGTTTTTGACGTCGTCGACCATCGCCAAATTGCGCGCACGCTTGTGCGCCGTTTTTACAAAGTTTTCAGATTGCCTCTCGGGTTTGCATTTCTAGCTAAAATTGGTCATAGAATCAATTGTGTCGAGACGGTTTTTGAATTTGAGGACTCGGGTGCGGAGTTTTTGACGTCGTCGCCCATAGCCATATTGCGCGCACGCTTGTGCGCCGTTTTTACAAAGTTTTCAGATTGCCTCTCGGGTTTGCATTTCTAGCTGAATTGGCCATATAATCAATTTTGTCGAGACGGTTTTTGAATTTGAGGCCTCGGGTGCGGAGTTTTTTACGTCGTCGCCCATCGCCAAATTGCGCGCATGCTTGTGCGCCGTTTTTACAAAGTTTTCAGATTGCCTCTCGGGTTTGCATTCCTAGCTAAAATTGGTCATAGAATCAATTGTGTCGAGACGGTTTTTGAATTTGAGGTCTCGGGTGCGGAGTTTTTGACGTCGTCGCCCATAGCCAAATTGCGCGCATGCTTGTGCGCCGTTTTTACAAAGTTTTCAGATTGCCTCTCGGGTTTGCATTTCTAGCTAAAATTGGTCATAGAATCAATTGTGTCGAGACGGTTTTTGAATTTGAGGCCTCGGGTGCGGAGTTTTTGACGTCGTCGCCCATAGCCAAATTGCACGCACGCTTGTGCGCCGTTTTTACAAAGTTTTCAGATTGCCTCTCGGGTTTGAATTTCCCACTGAATTGGCCATAGAATCAATTGTGTCGAGACGGTTTTTGAATTTGAGGCCTCGGGTGCGGATTTTTTGACGTCGTCGCCCATAGCCAAATTGCGCGCACGCTTGTGCGCCGTTTTTACAAAGTTTTCAGATTGACTCTCGGGTTTGCATTTCTAGCGGAATTGGCCATAGAATCAATTGTGTCAAGACGATTTTTGAATTTGAGGCCTCGGGTGCGGAGTTTTTGACGTCGTCGCCCGTAGCCAAATTGCGCGCAGGCTTGTGCGCCGTTTTTACAAAGTTTTCAGATTGCCTCTCGGGTTTGAATTTCCCACTGAATTGGCCATAGAATCAGTTGTGTCGAGACGGTTTTTGAATTTGAGGCCTCGGGTGCGGAGTTTTTTACGTCGACGCCCATAGCCAAATTGCGCGCACGCTTGTGCGCCGTTTTTACAAAGTTTTCAGATTGCCTCTCGGGTTTGCATTTGTAGCTGAATTGGCCATAGAATCAATTTTGTCGAGACGGTTTTTGAATTTGAGGCCTCGGGTGCGGAGTTTTTGATGTCGTCGCCCCTAACCAAATTGCGCGCACGCTTGTGCGCCGTTTTTACAAAGTTTTCAGATTGCCATTCAGGTTTGCATTTCTAGCTGAATTGGCCATAGAATCAATTGTGTCGAGACGGTTTTTGAATTTGAGGCCTCGGGTGCGGAGTTTTTGACGTCGTCGCCCATAGTCAAATTGCGCGCACGGTTGTGCGCCATTTTTACAAAGTTTTCAGATTGCCTCTCGGGTTTGCATTTCTAGCTGAATTGGCCATAGAATCAATTGTGTCGAGACGGTTTTTGATTGGAGGCCTCGGGTGCGGAGTTTTTGACGTCGTCGCCCATAATCAAATTGCACGCACGCTTGTGCGCCGTTTTTACAAAGTTTTCAGATTGCCTCTCGGGTTTGCATTTCTAGCTGAATTGGCCATAGAATCAATTGTGTCGAGACGGTTTTTGAATTTGAGGCCTCGGGTGCGGAGTTTTTTACGTCGACGCCCATAGACAAATTGCGAGCACGCTTGTGCGCCGTTTTTACAAAGTTTTCAGATTGCCTCTCGGGTTTGCATTTCTAGATGAATTGGCCATAGAATCAATTGTGTCGAGACGGTTTTTGAATTTGAGGCCTCGGGTGCGGAGTTTTCGACGTCGTCGCCCATAGCCAAATTGCGCGCACGCTTGTGCGCCGTTTTTACAGAGTTTTCAGATTGCCTCTCGGGTTTGCATTTCTAGCTAAAATTGGTCATAGAATCAATTGTGTCGAGACGGTTTTTGAATTTGAGGCCTCGGGTGCGGAGTTTTTGACGTCGTCGCCCATAGCCAAATTGCACGCACGCTTGTGCGCCGTTTTTACAAAGTTTTCAGATTGCCTCTCGGGTTTGAATTTCCCACTGAATTGGCCATAGAATCAATTGTGTCGAGACGGTTTATGAATTTGAGGCCTCGGGTGCGGATTTTTTGACGTCGTCGCCCATAGCCAAATTGCGCGCACGCTTGTGCGCCGTTTTTACAAAGTTTTCAGATTGCCTCTCGGGTTTGCATTTCTAGCTAAAATTGGTCATAGAATCAATTGTGTCGAGACGGTTTTTGAATTTGAGGACTCGGGTGCGGAGTTTTTGACGTCGTCGCCCATAGCCATATTGCGCGCACGCTTGTGCGCCGTTTTTACAAAGTTTTCAGATTGCCTCTCGGGTTTGCATTTCTAGCTGAATTGGCCATATAATCAATTTTGTCGAGACGGTTTTTGAATTTGAGGCCTCGGGTGCGGAGTTTTTTACGTCGTCGCCCATCGCCAAATTGCGCGCACGCTTGTGCGCCGTTTTTACAAAGTTTTCAGATTGCCTCTCGGGTTTGCATTCCTAGCTAAAATTGGTCATAGAATCAATTGTGTCGAGACGGTTTTTGAATTTGAGGTCTCGGGTGCGGAGTTTTTGACGTCGTCGCCCATAGCCAAATTGCGCGCATGCTTGTGCGCCGTTTTTACAAAGTTTTCAGATTGCCTCTCGGGTTTGCATTTCTAGCTAAAATTGGTCATAGAATCAATTGTGTCGAGACGGTTTTTGAATTTGAGGCCTCGGGTGCGGAGTTTTTGACGTCGTCGCCCATAGCCAAATTGCACGCACGCTTGTGCGCCGTTTTTACAAAGTTTTCAGATTGCCTCTCGGGTTTGAATTTCCCACTGAATTGGCCATAGAATCAATTGTGTCGAGACGGTTTTTGAATTTGAGGCCTCGGGTGCGGATTTTTTAACGTCGTCGCCCATAGCCAAATTGCGCGCACGCTTGTGCGCCGTTTTTACAAAGTTTTCAGATTGACTCTCGGGTTTGCATTTCTAGCGGAATTGGCCATAGAATCAATTGTGTCAAGACGATTTTTTAATTTGAGGCCTCGGGTGCGGAGTTTTTGACGTCGTCGCCCGTAGCCAAATTGCGCGCAGGCTTGTGCGCCGTTTTTACAAAGTTTTCAGATTGCCTCTCGGGTTTGAATTTCCCACTGAATTGGCCATAGAATCAATTGTGTCGAGACGGTTTTTGAATTTGAGGCCTCGGGTGCGGAGTTTTTTACGTCGACGCCCATAGCCAAATTGCGCGCACGCTTGTGCGCCGTTTTTACAAAGTTTTCAGATTGCCTCTCGGGTTTGCATTTGTAGCTGAATTGGCCATAGAATCAATTCTGTCGAGACGGTTTTTGAATTTGAGGCCTCGGGTGCGGAGTTTTTGATGTCGTCGCCCCTAACCAAATTGCGCGCACGCTTGTGCGCCGTTTTTACAAAGTTTTCAGATTGCCATTCAGGTTTGCATTTCTAGCTGAATTGGCCATAGAATCAATTGTGTCGAGACGGTTTTTGAATTTGAGGCCTCGGGTGCGGAGTTTTTGACGTCGTCGCCCATAGTCAAATTGCGCGCACGGTTGTGCGCCATTTTTACAAAGTTTTCAGATTGCCTCTCGGGTTTGCATTTCTAGCTGAATTGGCCATAGAATCAATTGTGTCGAGACGGTTTTTGATTGAAGGCCTCGGGTGCGGAGTTTTTGACGTCGTCGCCCATAATCAAATTGCACGCACGCTTGTGCGCCGTTTTTACAAAGTTTTCAGATTGCCTCTCGGGTTTGCATTTCTAGCTGAATTGGCCATAGAATCAATTGTGTCGAGACGGTTTTTGAATTTGAGGCCTCGGGTGCGGAGTTTTTTACGTCGACGCCCATAGACAAATTGCGCGCACGCTTGTGCGCCGTTTTTACAAAGTTTTCAGATTGCCTCTCGGGTTTGCATTTCTAGATGAATTGGCCATAGAATCAATTGTGTCGAGACGGTTTTTGAATTTGAGGCCTCGGGTGCGGAGTTTTCGACGTCGTCGCCCATAGCCAAATTGCGCGCACGCTTGTGCGCCGTTTTTACAGAGTTTTCAGATTGCCTCTCGGGTTTGCATTTCTAGCTAAAATTGGTCATAGAATCAATTGTGTCGAGACGGTTTTTGAATTTGAGGCCTCGGGTGCGGAGTTTTTGACGTCGTCGCCCATAGCCAAATTGCACGCACGCTTGTGCGCCGTTTTTACAAAGTTTTCAGATTGCCTCTCGGGTTTGAATTTCCCACTGAATTGGCCATAGAATCAATTGTGTCGAGACGGTTTATGAATTTGAGGCCTCGGGTGCGGATTTTTTGACGTCGTCGCCCATAGCCAAATTGCGCGCACGCTTGTGCGCCGTTTTTACAAAGTTTTCAGATTGCCTCTCGGGTTTGCATTTCTAGCTAAAATTGGTCATAGAATCAATTGTGTCGAGACGGTTTTTGAATTTGAGGACTCGGGTGCGGAGTTTTTGACGTCGTCGCCCATAGCCATATTGCGCGCACGCTTGTGCGCCGTTTTTACAAAGTTTTCAGATTGCCTCTCGGGTTTGCATTTCTAGCTGAATTGGCCATATAATCAATTTTGTCGAGACGGTTTTTGAATTTGAGGCCTCGGGTGCGGAGTTTTTTACGTCGTCGCCCATCGCCAAATTGCGCGCACGCTTGTGCGCCGTTTTTACAAAGTTTTCAGATTGCCTCTCGGGTTTGCATTCCTAGCTAAAATTGGTCATAGAATCAATTGTGTCGAGACGGTTTTTGAATTTGAGGTCTCGGGTGCGGAGTTTTTGACGTCGTCGCCCATAGCCAAATTGCGCGCATGCTTGTGCGCCGTTTTTACAAAGTTTTCAGATTGCCTCTCGGGTTTGCATTTCTAGCTAAAATTGGTCATAGAATCAATTGTGTCGAGACGGTTTTTGAATTTGAGGCCTCGGGTGCGGAGTTTTTGACGTCGTCGCCCATAGCCAAATTGCACGCACGCTTGTGCGCCGTTTTTACAAAGTTTTCAGATTGCCTCTCGGGTTTGAATTTCCCACTGAATTGGCCATAGAATCAATTGTGTCGAGACGGTTTTTGAATTTGAGGCCTCGGGTGCGGATTTTTTGACGTCGTCGCCCATAGCCAAATTGCGCGCACGCTTGTGCGCCGTTTTTACAAAGTTTTCAGATTGACTCTCGGGTTTGCATTTCTAGCG
Source organism: Galeopsis tetrahit (assembly GCA_963675135.1). NCBI lineage: Eukaryota > Viridiplantae > Streptophyta > Magnoliopsida > Lamiales > Lamiaceae > Galeopsis > Galeopsis tetrahit. The sequence continues at coordinate 187,655 of CAVLYN010000225.1, read as the reverse complement.
GAATTGGCCATAGAATCAATTGTGTCAAGACGATTTTTGAATTTGAGGCCTCGGGTGCGGAGTTTTTGACGTCGTCGCCCGTAGCCAAATTGCGCGCAGGCTTGTGCGCCGTTTTTACAAAGTTTTCAGATTGCCTCTCGGGTTTGAATTTCCCACTGAATTGGCCATAGAATCAATTGTGTCGAGACGGTTTTTGAATTTGAGGCCTCGGGTGCGGAGTTTTTTACGTCGACGCCCATAGCCAAATTGCGCGCACGCTTGTGCGCCGTTTTTACAAAGTTTTCAGATTGCCTCTCGGGTTTGCATTTGTAGCTGAATTGGCCATAGAATCAATTGTGTCGAGACGGTTTTTGAATTTGAGGCCTCGGGTGCGGAGTTTTCGACGTCGTCGCCCATAGCCAAATTGCGCGCACGCTTGTGCGCCGTTTTTACAAAGTTTTCAGATTGCCTCTCGGGTTTGCATTTCTAGCTAAAATTGGTCATAGAATCAATTGTGTCGAGACGGTTTTTGAATTTGAGGCCTCGGGTGTGGAGTTTTTGACGTCGTCGCCCATAGCCAAATTGCGCGCATGCTTGTGCGCCGTTTTTACAAAGTTTTCAGATTGCCTCTCGGGTTTGCATTTCTATCTGAATTGTCCATAGAATCAATTATGTCGAGACGGTTTTCGAATTTGAGGCCTCGGGTGCGGAGTTTTTGACGTCGTCGCCCATAGCCAAACTTGCGCGCATGGTTGTGTGCCATTTTTACAAAGTTTTCAGATTGCCTCCCAAGTTTGCATCCCTCACTGAATTGGCCATAGAATCAATTGTGTCGAGACGGTTTTTGAATTTGAGGCCTCGGGTGCGGAGTTTTTGACGTCGTCGCCCATAGCCAAATTGCGCGCACGCTTGTGCGCCGTTTTTACAAAGTTTTCAGATTGCCTCTCGGGTTTGCATTTCTAGCTAAAATTGGTCATAGAATCAATTGTGTCGAGACGGTTTTTGAATTTGAGGCCTCGGGTGCGGAGTTTTTGACGTCGTCGACCATCGCCAAATTGCGCGCACGCTTGTGCGCCGTTTTTACAAAGTTTTCAGATTGCCTCTCGGGTTTGCATTTCTATCTAAAATTGGTCATAGAATCAATTGTGTCGAGACGGTTTTTGAATTTGAGGCCTCGGGTGCGGAGTTTTTGACGTCGTCGCCCATAGCCAAATTGCGCGCACGCATGTGCGCCGTTTTTACAAAGTTTTCAGATTGCCTCTCGGGTTTGAATTTCCCACTGAATTGGCCATAGAATCAATTGTGTCGAGATGATTTTTGAATTTGAGGCCTCGGGTGCGGAGTTTTTGACGTCGTCGCCCATAGCCAAATTGCGCGCACGCTTGTGCGCTGTTTTTACAAAGTTTTCAGATTGCCTCTCGGGTTTGCATCTCCAGCTGAATTGGCCATAGAATCAATTTTGTCGAGACGGTTTTTGAATTTGAGGCCTCGGGTGCGGAGTTTTTGACGTCGTCGCCCATCGCCAAATTGCGCGCACGTTTGTGCGCCATTTTTACAAAGTTTTCAGATTGCCTCTCGGGTTTGCATTTCTAACTGAATTGGCCATAGAATCAATTGTGTCGAGTCGGTTTTTGAATTTGAGGCTTCGGGTGCGGAGTTTTTGACGTCGTCGCCCATAGCCAAACTTGCGCGCATGGTTGTGTGCCATTTTTACAAAGTTTTCAGATTGCCTCCCAAGTTTGCATCCCTCACTGAATTGGCCATAGAATCAATTGTGTCGAGACGGTTTTTGAATTTGAGGCCTCGGGTGCGGAGTTTTTGACGTCGTCGCCCATAGCCAAATTGCGCGCACGCTTGTGCGCCGTTTTTACAAAGTTTTCAGATTGCCTCTCGGGTTTGCATTTCTAGCTAAAATTGGTCATAGAATCAATTGTGTCGAGACGGTTTTTGAATTTGAGGCCTCGGGTGCGGAGTTTTTGACGTCGTCGACCATCGCCAAATTGCGCGCACGCTTGTGCGCCGTTTTTACAAAGTTTTCAGATTGCCTCTCGGGTTTGCATTTCTAGCTAAAATTGGTCATAGAATCAATTGTGTCGAGACGGTTTTTGAATTTGAGGCCTCGGGTGCGGAGTTTTTGACGTCGTCGCCCATAGCCAAATTGCGCGCACGCATGTGCGCCGTTTTTACAAAGTTTTCAGATTGCCTCATGGGTTTGAATTTCCCACTGAATTGGCCATAGAATCAATTGTGTCGAGATGATTTTTGAATTTGAGGCCTCGGGTGCGGAGTTTTTGACGTCGTCGCCCATAGCCAAATTGCGCGCACGCTTGTGCGCTGTTTTTACAAAGTTTTCAGATTACCTCTCGGGTTTGCATCTCCAGCTGAATTGGCCATAGAATCAATTTTGTCGAGACGGTTTTTGAATTTGAGGCCTCGGGTGCGGAGTTTTTGACGTCGTCGCCCATCGCCAAATTGCGCGCACGTTTGTGCGCCATTTTTACAAAGTTTTCAGATTGCCTCTCGGGTTTGCATTTCTAACTGAATTGGCCATAGAATCAATTGTGTCGAGTCGGTTTTTGAATTTGAGGCTTCGGGTGCGGAGTTTTTGACGTCGTCGCCCATAGCCAAACTTGCGCGCATGGTTGTGTGCCATTTTTACAAAGTTTTCAGATTGCCTCCCAAGTTTGCATCCCTCACTGAATTGGCCATAGAATCAATTGTGTCGAGACGGTTTTTGAATTTGAGGCCTCGAGTGCGGAGTTTTTGACGTCGTCGCCCATAGCCAAATTGCGCGCACGCTTGTGCGCCGTTTTTACAAAGTTTTCAGATTGCCTCTCGGGTTTGCACTTCTAGCTGAATTGGCCATAGAATCAATTGTGTCGAGACGGTTTTTGAATTTGAGGCCTCGGGTGCCGAGTTTTTGACGTTGTCGCCCATAGCCAAATTGCGCGCATGCTTGTGCGCCGTTTTTACAAAGTTTTCATATTGCCTCCCGGGTTTGCATTCCTAGCTAAAATTGGTCATAGAATCAATTGTGTCAAGACGGTTTTTGAATTTGAGGCCTCGGGTGCGGAGTTTTTGACGTCGTCGCCCATAGCCAAATTGCGCGCACGCTTGTGCGCCGTTTTTACAAAGTTTTCAGATTGCCTCTCGAGTTTGCATTTCTAGCTGAATTGGCCATAAAATCAATTGTGTCGAGACGGTTTTTGAATTTGAGGCCTCGGGTGCGGAGTTTTTGACGTCGTCGCCCATAGCCAAATTGCGCGCACGCTTGTGCGCCGTTTTTACAAAGTTTTCAGATTGCCTCTCGGGTTTACATTTCTAGCTGAATTGGCCATAGAATCAATTGTGTCGAGACGGTTTTTGAATTTGAGGCCTCGGGTGCGGAGTTTTTGACGTCGTCGCCCATAATCAAATTGCGCGCACGCTTGTGCGCCGTTTTTACAAAGTTTTCAGATTGCCTCTCGGGTTTGCATTTCTAGCTGAATTGGCCATAGAATCAATTGTGTCGAGACGGTTTTTGAATTTGAGGCCTCGGGTGCGGAGTTTTTGACGTCGTCGCCCATAGCCAAATTGCGCGCATGCTTGTGCGCCATTTTTACAAAGTTTTCAGATTGCCTCTCGGGTTTGCATTTCTATCTGAATTGGCCATAGAATCAATTGTGTCGAGACGGTTTTCAAATTTGAGGCATCGGGTGTGGAGTTTTTGACGTCGTCGCCCATAGCCAAACTTGCGCGCATGGTTGTATGCCATTTTTACAAAGTTTTCAGATTGCCTCCCAAGTTTGCATCCCTCACTGAATTGGCCATAGAATCAATTGTGTCGAGACGGTTTTTGAATTTGAGGCCTCGGGTGCGGAGTTTTTGACGTCGTCGCCCATAGCCAAATTGCGCGCACGCTTGTGCGCCGTTTTTACAAAGTTTTCAGATTGCCTCTCGGGTTTGCATTACTAGCTAAAATTGGTCATAGAATCAATTGTGTCGAGACGGTTTTTGAATTTGAGGCCTCGGGTGCGGAGTTTTTGACGTCGTCGCCCATAGCCAAATTGCGCGCACGCTTGTGCGCCGTTTTTACAAAGTTTTCAAATTGCCTCTCGGGTTTGCATTTCTAGCTAAAATTGGTCATAGAATCAATTGTGTCGAGACGGTTTTTGAATTTGAGGCCTCGGGTGCGGAGTTTTTGACGTCGTCGCCCATAGCCAAATTGCGCGCACGCTTGTGCGCCGTTTTTACAAAGTTTTCAGATTGCCTCTCGGGTTTGCACTTCTAGCTGAATTGGCCATAGAATCAATTGTGTCGAGACGGTTTTTGAATTTGAGGCCTCGGGTGCGGAGTTTTTGACGTCGTCGCCCATAGCCAAATTGCGCGCACGCTTGTGCGCCGTTTTTACAAAGTTTTCATATTGCCTCTCGGGTTTGCATTTCTAGCTAAAATTGGTCATAGAATCAATTGTGTCGAGACGGTTTTTGAATTTGAGGCCTCGGGTGCGGAGTTTTTGACGTCGTCGCCCATAGCCAAATTGCGCGCACGCTTGTGCGCCGTTTTTACAAAGTTTTCAGATTGCCTCTCGGGTTTGAATTTCCCACTGAATTGGCCATAGAATCAATTGTGTCGAGACGGTTTTTGAATTTGAGGCCTCGGGTGCGGAGTTTTTGACGTCGTCGCCCATATCCAAATTGCGCGCACGCTTGTGCGCCATTTTTACAAAGTTTTCAGATTGCCTCTCGGGTTTGCATCCCTAGCTGAATTGGCCATAGAATCAATTTTGTCGAGACGGTTTTTGAATTTGAGGCCTCGGGTGCGGAGTTTTTTACGTCGTCGCCCATCGCCAAATTGCGCGCACGCTTGTGCGCCGTTTTTACAAAGTTTTCTGATTGCCTCTCGGGTTTGCATTTCTAGCTAAAATTGGTCATAGAATCAATTGTGTCGAGACGGTTTTTGAATTTGAGGCCTCGGGTGCGGAGTTTTTGACGTCGTCGCCCATAGCCAAATTGCACGCACGCTTGTGCGCCGTTTTTACAAAGTTTTCAGATTGCCTCTCGGGTTTGAATTTCCCACTGAATTGGCCATAGAATCAATTGTGTCGAGACGGTATATGAATTTGAGGCCTCGGGTGCGGAGTTTTTGACGTCGTCGCCCATAGCCAAATTGCGCGCACGCTTGTGCGCCGTTTTTACAAAGTTTTCAGATTGCCTCTCGGGTTTGCATTTCTAGCTAAAATTGGTCATAGAATCAATTGTGTCGAGACGGTTTTTGAATTTGAGGACTCGGGTGCGGAGTTTTTGACGTCGTCGCCCATAGCCATATTGCGCGCACGCTTGTGCGCCGTTTTTACAAAGTTTTCAGATTGCCTCTCGGGTTTGCATTTCTAGCTGAATTGGCCATATAATCAATTTTGTCGAGACGGTTTTTGAATTTGAGGCCTCGGGTGCGGAGTTTTTTACGTCGTCGCCCATCGCCAAATTGCGCGCACGCTTGTGCGCCGTTTTTACAAAGTTTTCAGATTGCCTCTCGGGTTTGCATTCCTAGCTAAAATTGGTCATAGAATCAATTGTGTCGAGACGGTTTTTGAATTTGAGGTCTCGGGTGCGGAGTTTTTGACGTCGTCGCCCATAGCCAAATTGCGCGCATGCTTGTGCGCCGTTTTTACAATGTTTTCAGATTGCCTCTCGGGTTTGCATTTCTAGCTAAAATTGGTCATAGAATCAATTGTGTCGAGACGGTTTTTGAATTTGAGGCCTCGGGTGCGGAGTTTTTGACGTCGTCGCCCATAGCCAAATTGCACGCACGCTTGTGCGCCGTTTTTACAAAGTTTTCAGATTGCCTCTCGGGTTTGAATTTCCCACTGAATTGGCCATAGAATCAATTGTGTCGAGACGGTTTTTGAATTTGAGGCCTCGGGTGCGGATTTTTTGACGTCGTCGCCCATAGCCAAATTGCGCGCACGCTTGTGCGCCGTTTTTACAAAGTTTTCAGATTGACTCTCGGGTTTGCATTTCTAGCGGAATTGGCCATAGAATCAATTGTGTCAAGACGATTTTTGAATTTGAGGCCTCGGGTGCGGAGTTTTTGACGTCGTCGCCCATAGCCAAATTGCGCGCAGGCTTGTGCGCCGTTTTTACAAAGTTTTCAGATTGCCTCTCGGGTTTGAATTTCCCACTGAATTGGCCATAGAATCAATTGTGTCGAGACGGTTTTTGAATTTGAGGCCTCGGGTGCGGAGTTTTTTACGTCGACGCCCATAGCCAAATTGCGCGCACGCTTGTGCGCCGTTTTTACAAAGTTTTCAGATTGCCTCTCGGGTTTGCATTTGTAGCTGAATTGGCCATAGAATCAATTTTGTCGAGACGGTTTTTGAATTTGAGGCCTCGGGTGCGGAGTTTTTGATGTCGTCGCCCCTAACCAAATTGCGCGCACGCTTGTGCGCCGTTTTTACAAAGTTTTCAGATTGCCATTCAGGTTTGCATTTCTAGCTGAATTGGCCATAGAATCAATTGTGTCGAGACGGTTTTTGAATTTGAGGCCTCGGGTGCGGAGTTTTTGACGTCGTCGCCCATAGTCAAATTGCGCGCACGGTTGTGCGCCATTTTTACAAAGTTTTCAGATTGCCTCTCGGGTTTGCATTTCTAGCTGAATTGGCCATAGAATCAATTGTGTCGAGACGGTTTTTGATTGGAGGCCTCGGGTGCGGAGTTTTTGACGTCGTCGCCCATAATCAAATTGCACGCACGCTTGTGCGCCGTTTTTACAAAGTTTTCAGATTGCCTCTCGGGTTTGCATTTCTAGCTGAATTGGCCATAGAATCAATTGTGTCGAGACGGTTTTTGAATTTGAGGCCTCGGGTGCGGAGTTTTTTACGTCGACGCCCATAGACAAATTGCGCGCACGCTTGTGCGCCGTTTTTACAAAGTTTTCAGATTGCCTCTCGGGTTTGCATTTCTAGATGAATTGGCCATAGAATCAATTGTGTCGAGACGGTTTTTGAATTTGAGGCCTCGGGTGCGGAGTTTTCGACGTCGTCGCCCATAGCCATATTGCGCGCACGCTTGTGCGCCGTTTTTACAAAGTTTTCAGATTGCCTCTCGGGTTTGCATTTCTAGCTGAATTGGCCATATAATCAATTTTGTCGAGACGGTTTTTGAATTTGAGGCCTCGGGTGCGGAGTTTTTGACGTCGTCGCCCCTAACCAAATTGCGCGCACGCTTGTGCGCCGTTCTTACAAAGTTTTCAGATTGCCATTCGGGTTTGCATTTCTAGCTGAATTGGCCATAGAATCAATTGTGTCGAGACGGTTTTTGAATTTGAGGCCTCGGGTGCGGAGTTTTTGACGTCGTCGCCCATAGCCAAACTTGCGCGCATGATTGTGTGCCATTTTTACAAAGTTTTCAGATTGCCTCCCAAGTTTGCATCCCTCGCTGAATTGGCCATAGAATCAATTGTGTCGAGGCAGTTTTTGAATTTGAGGCCTCGGGTGCGGAGTTTTTGACGTCGTCGCCCATAGCCAAATTGCGCGCACGCTTGTGCGCCGTTTTTACAAAGTTTTCAGATTGCCTCTCGGGTTTGCATTTCCATCTGAATTGGCCATAGAATCAATTGTGTCGAGACGGTTTTTGAATTTGAGGCCTCGGGTGCAGAGTTTTTTACGCCGTCGCCCATAGCCAAACTTGCGCGCTTGGTTGTGTGCCATTTTTACAAAGTTTTCAGATTGCCTCCCAAGTTTGCATCCCTCACTGAATTGGTCATAAAATCAATTGTGTCGAGACGGATTTTGAATTTGAGGCCTCGGGTGCGGATTTTTTGACGTCGTCGCCCATAGCCAAATTGCGCGCACGCTTGTGCGCCGTTTTTACAAAGTTTTCAGATTGCCTCTCGGGTTTGCATTTCTATCTGAATTGGCCATAGAATCAATTGTGTCGAGACGGTTTTTGAATTTGAAGCCTCGGGTGCGGAGTTTTTTACGTCGTCGCCCATAGCCAAACTTGCGCGCTTGGTTGTGTGCCATTTTTACAAAGTTTTCAGATTGCCTCCCAAGTTTGCATCCCTCACTGAATTGGTCATAAAATCAATTGTGTCGAGACGGTTTTTGAATTTGAGGCCTCGGGTGCAGAGTTTTTTACGTCGACGCCTATAGCCAAATTGCGCGCACGCTTGTGCGCCGTTTTTACAAAGTTTTCAGATTGCCATCCGGGTTTGCATCTCTAGCTGAATTGGCCATAGAATCAATTGTGTCGAGACGGTTTTTGAATTTGAGGCCTCGGGTGCGGAGTTTTTGACGTCGTCGCCCATAGCCAAATTGCGCGCACGCTTGTGCGCCGTTTTTACAAAGTTTTCAAATTGCCTCTCGGGTTTGCATTTCTAGCTAAAATTGGTCATAGAATCAATTGTGTCGAGACGGTTTTTGAATTTGAGGCCTCGGGTGCGGAGTTTTTGACGTCGTCGCCCATAGCCAAATTGCGCGCACGCTTGTGCGCCGTTTTTACAAAGTTTTCAGATTGCCTCTCGGGTTTGCACTTCTAGCTGAATTGGCCATAGAATCAATTGTGTCGAGACGGTTTTTGAATTTGAGGCCTCGGGTGCGGAGTTTTTGACGTCGTCGCCCATAGCCAAATTGCGCGCACGCTTGTGCGCCGTTTTTACAAAGTTTTCATATTGCCTCTCGGGTTTGCATTTCTAGCTAAAATTGGTCATAGAATCAATTGTGTCGAGACGGTTTTTGAATTTGAGGCCTCGGGTGCGGAGTTTTTGACGTCGTCGCCCATAGCCAAATTGCGCGCACGCTTGTGCGCCGTTTTTACAAAGTTTTCAGATTGCCTCTCGGGTTTGAATTTCCCACTGAATTGGCCATAGAATCAATTGTGTCGAGACGGTTTTTGAATTTGAGGCCTCGGGTGCGGAGTTTTTGACGTCGTCGCCCATATCCAAATTGCGCGCACGCTTGTGCGCCATTTTTACAAAGTTTTCAGATTGCCTCTCGGGTTTGCATCCCTAGCTGAATTGGCCATAGAATCAATTTTGTCGAGACGGTTTTTGAATTTGAGGCCTCGGGTGCGGAGTTTTTTACGTCGTCGCCCATCGCCAAATTGCGCGCACGCTTGTGCGCCGTTTTTACAAAGTTTTCTGATTGCCTCTCGGGTTTGCATTTCTAGCTAAAATTGGTCATAGAATCAATTGTGTCGAGACGGTTTTTGAATTTGAGGCCTCGGGTGCGGAGTTTTTGACGTCGTCGCCCATAGCCAAATTGCACGCACGCTTGTGCGCCGTTTTTACAAAGTTTTCAGATTGCCTCTCGGGTTTGAATTTCCCACTGAATTGGCCATAGAATCAATTGTGTCGAGACGGTATATGAATTTGAGGCCTCGGGTGCGGAGTTTTTGACGTCGTCGCCCATAGCCAAATTGCGCGCACGCTTGTGCGCCGTTTTTACAAAGTTTTCAGATTGCCTCTCGGGTTTGCATTTCTAGCTAAAATTGGTCATAGAATCAATTGTGTCGAGACGGTTTTTGAATTTGAGGACTCGGGTGCGGAGTTTTTGACGTCGTCGCCCATAGCCATATTGCGCGCACGCTTGTGCGCCGTTTTTACAAAGTTTTCAGATTGCCTCTCGGGTTTGCATTTCTAGCTGAATTGGCCATATAATCAATTTTGTCGAGACGGTTTTTGAATTTGAGGCCTCGGGTGCGGAGTTTTTTACGTCGTCGCCCATCGCCAAATTGCGCGCACGCTTGTGCGCCGTTTTTACAAAGTTTTCAGATTGCCTCTCGGGTTTGCATTCCTAGCTAAAATTGGTCATAGAATCAATTGTGTCGAGACGGTTTTTGAATTTGAGGTCTCGGGTGCGGAGTTTTTGACGTCGTCGCCCATAGCCAAATTGCGCGCATGCTTGTGCGCCGTTTTTACAAAGTTTTCAGATTGCCTCTCGGGTTTGCATTTCTAGCTAAAATTGGTCATAGAATCAATTGTGTCGAGACGGTTTTTGAATTTGAGGCCTCGGGTGCGGAGTTTTTGACGTCGTCGCCCATAGCCAAATTGCACGCACGCTTGTGCGCCGTTTTTACAAAGTTTTCAGATTGCCTCTCGGGTTTGAATTTCCCACTGAATTGGCCATAGAATCAATTGTGTCGAGACGGTTTTTGAATTTGAGGCCTCGGGTGCGGATTTTTTGACGTCGTCGCCCATAGCCAAATTGCGCGCACGCTTGTGCGCCGTTTTTACAAAGTTTTCAGATTGACTCTCGGGTTTGCATTTCTAGCGGAATTGGCCATAGAATCAATTGTGTCAAGACGATTTTTGAATTTGAGGCCTCGGGTGCGGAGTTTTTGACGTCGTCGCCCATAGCCAAATTGCGCGCAGGCTTGTGCGCCGTTTTTACAAAGTTTTCAGATTGCCTCTCGGGTTTGAATTTCCCACTGAATTGGCCATAGAATCAATTGTGTCGAGACGGTTTTTGAATTTGAGGCCTCGGGTGCGGAGTTTTTTACGTCGACGCCCATAGCCAAATTGCGCGCACGCTTGTGCGCCGTTTTTACAAAGTTTTCAGATTGCCTCTCGGGTTTGCATTTGTAGCTGAATTAGCCATAGAATCAATTTTGTCGAGACGGTTTTTGAATTTGAGGCCTCGGGTGCGGAGTTTTTGATGTCGTCGCCCCTAACCAAATTGCGCGCACGCTTGTGCGCCGTTTTTACAAAGTTTTCAGATTGCCATTCAGGTTTGCATTTCTAGCTGAATTGGCCATAGAATCAATTGTGTCGAGACGGTTTTTGAATTTGAGGCCTCGGGTGCGGAGTTTTTGACGTCGTCGCCCATAGTCAAATTGCGCGCACGGTTGTGCGCCATTTTTACAAAGTTTTCAGATTGCCTCTCGGGTTTGCATTTCTAGCTGAATTGGCCATAGAATCAATTGTGTCGAGACGGTTTTTGATTGGAGGCCTCGGGTGCGGAGTTTTTGACGTCGTCGCCCATAATCAAATTGCACGCACGCTTGTGCGCCGTTTTTACAAAGTTTTCAGATTGCCTCTCGGGTTTGCATTTCTAGCTGAATTGGCCATAGAATCAATTGTGTCGAGACGGTTTTTGAATTTGAGGCCTCGGGTGCGGAGTTTTTTACGTCGACGCCCATAGACAAATTGCGCGCACGCTTGTGCGCCGTTTTTACAAAGTTTTCAGATTGCCTCTCGGGTTTGCATTTCTAGATGAATTGGCCATAGAATCAATTGTGTCGAGACGGTTTTTGAATTTGAGGCCTCGGGTGCGGAGTTTTCGACGTCGTCGCCCATAGCCATATTGCGCGCACGCTTGTGCGCCGTTTTTACAAAGTTTTCAGATTGCCTCTCGGGTTTGCATTTCTAGCTGAATTGGCCATATAATCAATTTTGTCGAGACGGTTTTTGAATTTGAGGCCTCGGGTGCGGAGTTTTTGACGTCATCGCCCCTAACCAAATTGCGCGCACGCTTGTGCGCCGTTCTTACAAAGTTTTCAGATTGCCATTCGGGTTTGCATTTCTAGCTGAATTGGCCATAGAATCAATTGTGTCGAGACGGTTTTTGAATTTGAGGCCTCGGGTGCGGAGTTTTTGACGTCGTCGCCCATAGCCAAACTTGCGCGCATGATTGTGTGCCATTTTTACAAAGTTTTCAGATTGCCTCCCAAGTTTGCATCCCTCGCTGAATTGGCCATAGAATCAATTGTGTCGAGGCAGTTTTTGAATTTGAGGCCTCGGGTGCGGAGTTTTTGACGTCGTCGCCCATAGCCAAATTGCGCGCACGCTTGTGCGCCGTTTTTACAAAGTTTTCAGATTGCCTCTCGGGTTTGCATTTCCATCTGAATTGGCCATAGAATCAATTGTGTCGAGACGGTTTTTGAATTTGAGGCCTCGGGTGCAGAGTTTTTTACGTCGTCGCCCATAGCCAAACTTGCGCGCTTGGTTATGTGCCATTTTTACAAAGTTTTCAGATTGCCTCCCAAGTTTGCATCCCTCACTGAATTGGTCATAAAATCAATTGTGTCGAGACGGATTTTGAATTTGAGGCCTCGGGTGCGGATTTTTTGACGTCGTCGCCCATAGCCAAATTGCGCGCACGCTTGTGCGCCGTTTTTACAAAGTTTTCAGATTGCCTCTCGGGTTTGCATTTCTATCTGAATTGGCCATAGAATCAATTGTGTCGAGACGGTTTTTGAATTTGAAGCCTCGGGTGCGGAGTTTTTTACGTCGTCGCCCATAGCCAAACTTGCGCGCTTGGTTGTGTGCCATTTTTACAAAGTTTTCAGATTGCCTCCCAAGTTTGCATCCCTCACTGAATTGGTCATAAAATCAATTGTGTCGAGACGGTTTTTGAATTTGAGGCCTCGGGTGCAGAGTTTTTTACGTCGACGCCTATAGCCAAATTGCGCGCACGCTTGTGCGCCGTTTTTACAAAGTTTTCAGATTGCCATCCGGGTTTGCATCTCTAGCTGAATTGGCCATAGAATCAATTGTGTCGAGACGGTTTTTGAATTTGAGGCCTCGGGTGCGGAGTTTTTGATGTCGTCGCCCATAGTCAAATTGCGCGCACGGTTGTGCGCCGTTTTTACAAAGTTTTCAGATTGCCTCTCGGGTTTGCATTTCTAGCTGAATTGGCCATAGAATCAATTGTGTCGAGACGGTTTTTGAATTTGAGGCCTCGGGTGCGGAGTTTTTGACGTCGTCGCCCATAGCCAAATTGCGCGCACGCTTGTGCGCCGTTTTTACAAAGTTTTCAAATTGCCTCTCGGGTTTGCATTTCTAGCTAGAATTGGTCATAGAATCAATTGTGTCGAGACGGTTTTTTAATTTGAGGCCTCGGGTGCGGAGTTTTTGACGTCGTCGCCCATATCCAAATTGCGCGCAGGCTTGTGCACCGTTTTTACATAGTTTTCAGATTGCCTCTCGGGTTTGAATTACCCACTGAATTGGCCATAGAATCAATTGTGTCGAGACGGTTTTTGAATTTGAGGCCTCGGGTGCGAAGTTTTTTACGTCGACGCCTATAGCCAAATTGCGTGCACGCTTGTGCGCCGTTTTTACAAAGTTTTCAGATTGCCTCTCGGGTTTACATTGCTAGCTGAATTGGCCATAGAATCAATTTTGTCGAGAAGGTTTTTGAATTTGAGGCCTCGGGTGCGGAGTTTTTGACGTCGTCGCCCCTAACCAAATTGCGCGCACGCTTGTGCGCCGTTCTTACAAAGTTTTCAGATTGCCATTCGGGTTTGCATTTCTAGCTGAATTGGCCATATAATCAATTGTGTCGAGACGGTTTTTGAATTTGAGGCCTCGGGTGCGGAGTTTTCGACGTCGTCGCCCATAGCCAAACTTGCGCGCATGATTGTGTGCCATTTTTACAAAGTTTTCAGATTGCCTCCCAAGTTTGCATCCCTCACTGAATTGGCCATAGAATCAATTGTGTCGAGGCAGTTTTTGAATTTGAGGCCTCGGGTGCGGAGTTTTTGACGTCGTCGCCCATAGCCAAATTGCGCGCACGCTTGTGCGCCGTTTTTACAAAGTTTTCAGATTGCCTCTCGGGTTTGCATTTCTATCTGAATTGGCCATAGAATCAATTGTGTCGAGACGGTTTTTGAATTTTAGGCCTCGGGTGCGGAGTTTTTGACGTCGTCGCCCATAGCCAAACTTGCGCGCTTGGTTGTGTGCCATTTTTACAAAGTTTTCAGATTGCCTCCCAAGTTTGCATCCCTCACTGAATTGGTCATAAAATCAATTGTGTCGAGACGGATTTTGAATTTGAGGCCTCGGGTACGGATTTTTTGACGTCGTCGCCCATAGCCAAATTGCGCGCACGCTTGTGCGCCGTTTTTACAAAGTTTTCAGATTGCCTCTCGGGTTTGCATTTCTATCTGAATTGGCCATAGAATCAATTGTGTCGAGACGGTTTTTGAATTTGAGGCCTCGGGTGCGGAGTTTTTTACGTCGTCGCCCATAGCCAAACTTGCGCGCTTGGTTGTGTGCCATTTTTACAAAGTTTTCAGATTGCCTCCCAAGTTTGCATCCCTCACTGAATTGGTCATAAAATCAATTGTGTCGAGACGGTTTTTGAATTTGAGGCCTCGGGTGCGGAGTTTTTGACGTCGTCGCCCATATTCAAATTGCGCGCAGGCTTGTGCGCCGATTGTACAAAGTTTTCAGATTGCCTCTCGGGTTTGAATTACCCACTGAATTGGCCATAGAATCAATTGTGTCGAGACGGTTTTTGAATTTGAGGCCTCGGGTGCGGAGTTTTTTACGTCGACGCCTATAGCCAAATTGCGCGCACGCTTGTGCGCCGTTTTTACAAAGTTTTCAGATTGCCATTCGGGTTTGCATTTCTAGCTGAATTGGCCATAGAATCAATTGTGTCGAGACGGTTTTTGAATTTGAGGCCTCGGGTGCGGAGTTTTTGACGTCGTCGCCCATAGTCAAATTGCGCGCACGGTTGTTTGCCGTTTTTACAAAGTTTTCAGATTGCCATTCGGGTTTGCATTTCTAGCTGAATTGGCCATAGAATCAATTGTGTCGAGACGGTTTTTGAATTTGAGGCCTCGGGTGCGGAGTTTTTGACGTCGTCGCCCATAGTCAAATTGCGCGCACGGTTGTTTGCCGTTTTTACAAAGTTTTCAGATCGCCTCTCGGGTTTGCATTTCTAGCTGAATTGGCCATAGAATCAATTGTGTCGAGACGGTTTTTGAATTTGAGGCCTCGGGTGCGGAGTTTTTGACGTCGTCGCCCATAGCCAAATTGCGCGCACGCTTGTGCGCCGTTTTTACAAAGTTTTCAAATTGCCTCTCGGGTTTGCATTTCTAGCTAGAATTGGTCATAGAATCAATTGTGTCGAGACGGTTTTTGAATTTGAGGCCTCGGGTGCGGAGTTTTTGACGTCGTCGCCCATATCCAAATTGCGCGCAGGCTTGTGCGCCGTTTTTACATAGTTTTCAGATTGCCTCTCGGGTTTGAATTACCCACTGAATTGGCCATAGAATCAATTGTGTCGAGACGGTTTTAGAATTTGAGGCCTCGGGTGCGAAGTTTTTTACGTCGACGCCTATAGCCAAATTGCGCGCACGCTTGTGCGCCGTTTTTACAAAGTTTTCAAATTGCCTCTCGGGTTTACATTGCTAGCTGAATTGGCCATAGAATCAATTTTGTCGAGACGGTTTTTGAATTTGAGGCCTCGGGTGCGGAGTTTTTGACGTCGTCGCCCCTAACCAAATTGCGCGCACGCTTGTGCGCCGTTCTTACAAAGTTTTCAGATTGCCATTCGGGTTTGCATTTCTAGCTGAATTGGCCATAGAATCAATTGTGTCGAGACGGTTTTTGAATTTGAGGCCTCGGGTGCTGAGTTTTTGACGTCGTCGCCCATAGCCAAACTTGCGCGCATGATTGTGTGCCATTTTTACAAAGTTTTCAGATTGCCTCCCAAGTTTGCATCCCTCACTGAATTGGCCATAGAATCAATTGTGTCGAGGCAGTTTTTGAATTTGAGGCCTCGGGTGCGGAGTTTTTGACGTCGTCGCCCATAGCCAAATTGCGCGCACGCTTGTGCTCCGTTTTTACAAAGTTTTCAGATTGCCTCTCGGGTTTGCATTTCTATCTGAATTGGCCATAGAATCAATTGTGTCGAGACGGTTTTTGAATTTGAGGCCTCGGGTGCTGAGTTTTTGACGTCGTCGCCCATAGCCAAACTTGCGCGCATGATTGTGTGCCATTTTTACAAAGTTTTCAGATTGCCTCCCAAGTTTGCATCCCTCACTGAATTGGCCATAGAATCAATTGTGTCGAGGCAGTTTTTGAATTTGAGGCCTCGGGTGCGGAGTTTTTGACGTCGTCGCCCATAGCCAAATTGCGCGCACGCTTGTGCTCCGTTTTTACAAAGTTTTCAGATTGCCTCTCGGGTTTGCATTTCTATCTGAATTGGCCATAGAATCAATTGTGTCGAGACGGTTTTTGAATTTTAGGCCTCGGGTGCGGAGTTTTTTACGTCGTCGCCCATAGCCAAACTTGCGCGCTTGGTTGTGTGCCATTTTTACAAAGTTTTCAGATTGCCTCCCAAGTTTGCATCCCTCACTGAATTGGTCATAAAATCAATTGTGTCGAGACGGATTTTGAATTTGAGGCCTCGGGTGCGGATTTTTTGACGTCGTCGCCCATAGCCAAATTGCGCGCACGCTTGTGCGCCGTTTTTACAAAGTTTTCAGATTGCCTCTCGGGTTTGCATTTCTATCTGAATTGGCCATAGAATCAATTGTGTCGAGACGGTTTTTGAATTTGAGGCCTCGGGTGCGGAGTTTTTTACGTCGTCGCCCATAGCCAAACTTGCGCGCTTGGTTGTGTGCCATTTTTACAAAGTTTTCAGATTGCCTCCCAAGTTTGCATCCCTCACTGAATTGGTCATAAAATCAATTGTGTCGAGACGGTTTTTGAATTTGAGGCCTCGGGTGCGGAGTTTTTGACGTCGTCGCCCATATCCAAATTGCGCGCAGGCTTGTGCGCCGTTTTTACATAGTTTTCAGATTGCCTCTCGGGTTTGAATTACCCACTGAATTGGCCATAGAATCAATTGTGTCGAGACGGTTTTTGAATTTGAGGCCTCGGGTGCGAAGTTTTTTACGTCGACGCCTATAGCCAAATTGCGTGCACGCTTGTGCGCCGTTTTTACAAAGTTTTCAGATTGCCTCTCGGGTTTACATTGCTAGCTGAATTGGCCATAGAATCAATTTTGTCGAGACGGTTTTTGAATTTGAGGCCTCGGGTGCGGAGTTTTTGACGTCGTCGCCCCTAACCAAATTGCGCGCACGCTTGTGCGCCGTTCTTACAAAGTTTTCAGATTGCCATTCGGGTTTGCATTTCTAGCTGAATTGGCCATAGAATCAATTGTGTCGAGACGGTTTTTGAATTTGAGGCCTCGGGTGCGGAGTTTTTGACGTCGTCGCCCATAGCCAAACTTGCGCGCATGATTGTGTGCCATTTTTACAAAGTTTTCAGATTGCCTCCCAAGTTTGCATCCCTCACTGAATTGGACATAGAATCAATTATGTCGAGGCAGTTTTTGAATTTGAGGCCTCGGGTGCGGAGTTTTTGACGTCGTCGCCCATAGCCAAATTGCGCGCACGCTTGTGCGCCGTTTTTACAAAGTTTTCAGATTGCCTCTCGGGTTTGCATTTCTATCTGAATTGGCCATAGAATCAATTGTGTCGAGACGGTTTTTGAATTTTAGACCTCGGGTGCGGAGTTTTTGACGTCGTCGCCCATAGCCAAACTTGCGCGCTTGGTTGTGTGCCATTTTTACAAAGTTTTCAGATTGCCTCCCAAGTTTGCATCCCTCACTGAATTGGTCATAAAATCAATTGTGTCGAGACGGATTTTGAATTTGAGGCCTCGGGTGCGGATTTTTTGACGTCGTCGCCCATAGCCAAATTGCGCGCACGCTTGTGCGCCGTTTTTACAAAGTTTTCAGATTGCCTCTCGGGTTTGCATTTCTATCTGAATTGGCCATAGAATCAATTGTGTCGAGACGGTTTTTGAATTTGAGGCCTCGGGTGCGGAGTTTTTTACGTCGTCGCCCATAGCCAAACTTGCGCGCTTGGTTGTGTGCCATTTTTACAAAGTTTTCAGATTGCCTCCCAAGTTTGCATCCCTCACTGAATTGGTCATAAAATCAATTGTGTCGAGACGGTTTTTGAATTTGAGGCCTCGGGTGCGGAGTTTTTGACGTCGTCGCCCATATCCAAATTGCGCGCAGGCTTGTGCGCCGATTTTACAAAGTTTTCAGATTGCCTCTCGGGTTTGAATTACCCACTGAATTGGCCATAGAATCAATTGTGTCGAGACGGTTTTTGAATTTGAGGCCTCGGGTGCGGAGTTTTTTACGTCGACGCCTATAGCCAAATTGCGCGCACGCTTGTGCGCCGTTTTTACAAAGTTTTCAGATTGCCATTCGGGTTTGCATTTCTAGCTGAATTGGCCATAGAATCAATTGTGTCGAGACGGTTTTTGAATTTGAGGCCTCGGGTGCGGAGTTTTTGACGTCGTCGCCCATAGTCAAATTGCGCGCACGGTTGTTTGCCGTTTTTACAAAGTTTTCAGATTGCCATTCGGGTTTGCATTTCTAGCTGAATTGGCCATAGAATCAATTGTGTCGAGACGGTTTTTGAATTTGAGGCCTCGGGTGCGGAGTTTTTGACGTCGTCGCCCATAGTCAAATTGCGCGCACGGTTGTATGCCGTTTTTACAAAGTTTTCAGATCGCCTCTCGGGTTTGAATTTCTAGCTGAATTGGCCATAGAATCAATTGTGTCGAGACGGTTTTTGAATTTGAGGCCTCGGGTGCGGAGTTTTTGACGTCGTCGCCCATAGCCAAATTGCGCGCACGCTTGTGCGCCGTTTTTACAAAGTTTTCAAATTGCCTCTCGGGTTTGCATTTCTAGCTAGAATTGGTCATAGAATCAATTGTGTCGAGACGGTTTTTGAATTTGAGGCCTCGGGTGCGGAGTTTTTGACGTCGTCGCCCATATCCAAATTGCGCGCAGGCTTGTGCGCCGTTTTTACATAGTTTTCAGATTGCCTCTCGGGTTTGAATTACCCACTGAATTGGCCATAGAATCAATTGTGTCGGGACGGTTTTTGAATTTGAGGCCTCGGGTGCGAAGTTTTTTACGTCGACGCCTATAGCCAAATTGCGCGCACGCTTGTGCGCCGTTTTTACAAAGTTTTCAAATTGCCTCTCGGGTTTACATTGCTAGCTGAATTGGCCATAGAATCAATTTTGTCGAGACGGTTTTTGAATTTGAGGCCTCGGGTGCGGAGTTTTTGACGTCGTCGCCCCTAACCAAATTGCTCGCACGCTTGTGCGCCGTTCTTACAAAGTTTTCAGATTGCCATTCGGGTTTGCATTTCTAGCTGAATTGGCCATAGAATCAATTGTGTCGAGACGGTTTTTGAATTTGAGGCCTCGGGTGCGGAGTTTTTGACGTCGTCGCCCATAGCCAAACTTGCGCGCATGATTGTGTGCCATTTTTACAAAGTTTTCAGATTGCCTCCCAAGTTTGCATCCCTCACTGAATTGGCCATAGAATCAATTGTGTCGAGGCTGTTTTTGAATTTGAGGCCTCGGGTGCGGAGTTTTTGACGTCGTCGCCCATAGCCAAATTGCGCGCACGCTTGTGCGCCGTTTTTACAAAGTTTTCAGATTGCCTCTCGGGTTTGCATTTCTATCTGAATTGGCCATAGAATCAATTGTGTCGAGACGGTTTTTGAATTTTAGGCCTCGGGTGCGGAGTTTTTGACGTCGTCGCCCATAGCCAAACTTGCGCGCTTGGTTGGGTGCCATTTTTACAAAGTTTTCAGATTGCCTCCCAAGTTTGCATCCCTCACTGAATTGGTCATAAAATCAATTGTGTCGAGACGGATTTTGAATTTGAGGCCTCGGGTGCGGATTTTTTGACGTCGTCGCCCATAGCCAAATTGCGCGCACGCTTGTGCGCCGTTTTTACAAAGTTTTCAGATTGCCTCTCGGGTTTGCATTTCTATCTGAATTGGCCATAGAATCAATTGTGTCGAGACGGTTTTTGAATTTGAGGCCTCGGGTGCGGAGTTTTTTACGTCGTCGCCCATAGCCAAACTTGCGCGCTTGGTTGTGTGCCATTTTTACAAAGTTTTCAGATTGCCTCCCAAGTTTGCATCCCTCACTGAATTGGTCATAAAATCAATTGTGTCGAGACGGTTTTTGAATTTGAGGCCTCGGGTGCGGATTTTTTACGTCGACGCCTATAGCCAAATTGCACGCACGCTTGTGCGCCGTTTTTACAAAGTTTTCAGATTGCCTCTCGGGTTTGCATTTCTAGCTGAATTGGCCATAGAATCAATTGTGTCGAGACGATTTTTTAATTTGAGGCCTCGGGTGCGGAGTTTTTGACGTCGTCGCCCATAGCCAAATTGCGCGCAGGCTTGTGCGCCGTTTTTACAAAGTATTCAGATTGCCTCTCGGGTTTGAATTTCCCACTGAATTGGCCATAGAATCAATTGTGTCGAGACGGTTTTTGAATTTGAGGCCTCGGGTGCGGAGTTTTTTACGTCGACGCCCATAGCCAAATTGCGCGCACGCTTGTGCGCCGTTTTTACAAAGTTTTCAGATTGCCTCTCGGGTTTGCATTTCTAGCTGAATTGGCCATAGAATCAATTTTGCCGAGACGGTTTTTGAATTTGAGGCCTCGGGTGCGGAGTTTTTGACGTCGTCGCCCCTAACCAAATTGCGCGCACGCTGGTGCGCCGTTTTTACAAAGTTTTCAGATTGCCATTCGGGTTTGCACTTCTAGCTGAATTGGCCATAGAATCAATTGTGTCGAGACGGTTTTTGAGTTTGAGGCCTCGGGTGCGGAGTTTTTGACGTCGTCGCCCATAGTCAAATTGCGCGCACGGTTGTGCGCCGTTTTTACAAAGTTTTCAGATTGCCTCTCGGGTTTGCATTTCTAGCTGAATTGGCCATAGAATCAATTGTGTCGAGACGGTTTTTGAATTTGAGGCCTCGGGTGCGGAGTTTTTGACGTCGTCTCCCATATCCAAATTGCGCGCAGGCTTGTGCGCCGTTTTTACAAAGTTTTCAGATTGCCTCTCGGGTTTGAATTACCCACTGAATTGGCCATAGAATCAATTGTGTCGAGACGGTTTTTGAATTTGAGGCCTCGGGTGCGGAGTTTTTTACGTCGACGCCTATAGCCAAATTGCGCACACGCTTGTGCGCCGTTTTTACAAAGTTTTCAGATTGCCTCTCGGGTTTGCATTGCTAGCTGAATTGGCCATAGAATCAATTTTGTCGAGACGGTTTTTGAATTTGAGGCCTCGGGTGCGGAGTTTTTGACGTCGTAGCCCATATCCAAATTGCGCGCATGCTTGTGCGCCGTTTTTACAAAGTTTTCAGATTGCCTCTCGGGTTTGAATTACCCACTGAATTGGCCATAGAATCAATTGTGTCGAGACGGTTTTTGAATTTGAGGCCTCGGGTGCGGAGTTTTTTACGTCGACGCCTATAGCCAAATTGCGCGCACGCTTGTGCGCCGTTTTTACAAAGTTTTCAGATTGCCATTCGGGTTTGCATTTCTAGCTGAATTGGCCATAGAATCAATTGTGTCGAGACGGTTTTTGAATTTGAGGCCTCGGGTGCGGAGTTTTTTGACGTCGTCGCCCATAGTCAAATTGCGCGCACGGTTGTGCGCCGTTTTTACAAAGTTTTCAAATTGCCTCTCGGGTTTGCATTTCTAGCTGAATTGGCCATAGAATCAATTGTGTCGAGACGGTTTTTGAATTTGAGGCCTCGGGTGCGGAGTTTTTGACGTCGTCGCCCATAGCCAAATTGCGCGCACGCTTGTGCGCCGTTTTTACAAAGTTTTCAAATTGCCTCTCGGGTTTGCATTACTAGCTAGAATTGGTCATAGAATCAATTGTGTCGAGACGGTTTTTGAATTTGAGGCCTCGGGTGAGGAGTTTTTGACGTCGTCGCCCATATCCAAATTGCGCGCAGGCTTGTGCGCCGTTTTTACATAGTTTTCAGATTGCCTCTCGGGTTTGAATTACCCACTGAATTGGCCATAGAATCAATTGTGTCGAGACGGTTTTTGAATTTGAGGCCTCGGGTGCGGAGTTTTTGACGTCGTCGCCCATAGCCAAACTTGCGCGCATGATTGTGTGCCATTTTTACAAAGTTTTCAGATTGCCTCCCAAGTTTGCATCCCTCACTGAATTGGCCATAGAATCAATTGTGTCGAGGCAGTTTTTGAATTTGAGGCCTCGGGTGCGGAGTTTTTGACGTCGTCGCCCATAGCCAAATTGCGCGCACGCTTGTGCGCCGTTTTTACAAAGTTTTCAGATTGCCTCTCGGGTTTGCATTTCTATCTGAATTGGCCATAGAATCAATTGTGTCGAGACGGTTTTTGAATTTGAGGCCTCGGGTGCGGAGTTTTTGACGTCGTCGCCCATAGCCAAACTTGCGCGCTTGGTTGTGTGCCATTTTTACAAAGTTTTCAGATTGCCTCCCAAGTTTGCATCCCTCACTGAATTGGTCATAAAATCAATTGTGTCGAGACGGATTTTGAATTTGAGGCCTCGGGTGCGGATTTTTTGACGTCGTTGCCCATAGCCAAATTGCGCGCACGCTTGTGCGCCGTTTTTACAAAGTTTTCAGATTGCCTCTCGGGTTTGCATTTCTAGCTGAATTGGCCATAGAATCAATTGTGTCGAGACGATTTTTTAATTTGAGGCCTCGGGTGCGGAGTTTTTGACGTCGTCGCCCATAGCCAAATTGCGCGCAGGCTTGTGCGCCGTTTTTACAAAGTATTCAGATTGCCTCTCGGGTTTGAATTTCCCACTGAATTGGCCATAGAATCAATTGTGTCGAGACGGTTTTTGAATTTGAGGCCTCGGGTGCGGAGTTTTTTACGTCGACGCCCATAGCCAAATTGCGCGCACGCTTGTGCGCCGTTTTTACAAAGTTTTCAGATTGCCTCTCGGGTTTGCATTTCTAGCTGAATTGGCCATAGAATCAATTTTGTCGAGACGGTTTTTGAATTTGAGGCCTCGGGTGCGGAGTTTTTGACGTCGTCGCCCCTAACCAAATTGCGCGCACGCTGGTGCGCCGTTTTTACAAAGTTTTCAGATTGCCATTCGGGTTTGCACTTCTAGCTGAATTGGCCATAGAATCAATTGTGTCGAGACGGTTTTTGAGTTTGAGGCCTCGGGTGCGGAGTTTTTGACGTCGTCGCCCATAGTCAAATTGCGCGCACGGTTGTGCGCCGTTTTTACAAAGTTTTCAGATTGCCTCTCGGGTTTGCATTTCTAGCTGAATTGGCCATAGAATCAATTGTGTCGAGACGGTTTTTGAATTTGAGGCCTCGGGTGCGGAGTTTTTGACGTCGTCTCCCATATCCAAATTGCGCGCAGGCTTGTGCGCCGTTTTTACAAAGTTTTCAGATTGCCTCTCGGGTTTGAATTACCCACTCAATTGGCCATAGAATCAATTGTGTCGAGACGGTTTTTGAATTTGAGGCCTCGAGTGCGGAGTTTTTTACGTCGACGCCTATAGCCAAATTGCGCACACGCTTGTGCGCCGTTTTTACAAAGTTTTCAGATTGCCTCTCGGGTTTGCATTGCTAGCTGAATTGGCCATAGAATCAATTTTGTCGAGACGGTTTTTGAATTTGAGGCCTCGGGTGCGGAGTTTTTGACGTCGTAGCCCATATCCAAATTGCGCGCAGGCTTGTGCGCCGTTTTTACAAAGTTTTCAGATTGCCTCTCGGGTTTGAATTACCCACTGAATTGGCCATAGAATCAATTGTGTCGAGACGGTTTTTGAATTTGAGGCCTCGGGTGCGGAGTTTTTTACGTCGACGCCTATAGCCAAATTGCGCGCACGCTTGTGCGCCGTTTTTACAAAGTTTTCAGATTGCCATTCGGGTTTGCATTTCTAGCTGAATTGGCCATAGAATCAATTGTGTCGAGACGGTTTTTGAATTTGAGGCCTCGGGTGTGGAGTTTTTTGACGTCGTCGCCCATAGTCAAATTGCGCGCACGGTTGTGCGCCGTTTTTACAAAGTTTTCAAATTGCCTCTCGGGTTTGCATTTCTAGCTGAATTGGCCATAGAATCAATTGTGTCGAGACGGTTTTTGAATTTGAGGCCTCGGGTGCGGAGTTTTTGACGTCGTCGCCCATAGCCAAATTGCGCGCACGCTTGTGCGCCGTTTTTACAAAGTTTTCAAATTGCCTCTCGGGTTTGCATTTCTAGCTAGAATTGGTCATAGAATCAATTGTGTCGAGACGGTTTTTGAATTTGAGGCCTCGGGTGCGGAGTTTTTGACGTCGTCGCCCATATCCAAATTGCGCGCAGGCTTGTGCGCCGTTTTTACATAGTTTTCAGATTGCCTCTCGGGTTTGAATTACCCACTGAATTGGCCATAGAATCAATTGTGTCGAGACGGTTTTTGAATTTGAGGCCTCGGGTGCGGAGTTTTTGACGTCGTCGCCCATAGCCAAACTTGCGCGCATGATTGTGTGCCATTTTTACAAAGTTTTCAGATTGCCTCCCAAGTTTGCATCCCTCACTGAATTGGCCATAGAATCAATTGTGTCGAGGCAGTTTTTGAATTTGAGGCCTCGGGTGCGGAGTTTTTGACGTCGTCGCCCATAGCCAAATTGCGCGCACGCTTGTGCGCCGTTTTTACAAAGTTTTCAGATTGCCTCTCGGGTTTGCATTTCTATCTGAATTGGCCATAAAATCAATTGTGTCGAGACGGTTTTTGAATTTGAGGCCTCGGGTGCGGAGTTTTTGACGTCGTCGCCCATAGCCAAACTTGCGCGCTTGGTTGTGTGCCATTTTTACAAAGTTTTCAGATTGCCTCCCAAGTTTGCATCCCTCACTGAATTGGTCATAAAATCAATTGTGTCGAGACGGATTTTGAATTTGAGGCCTCGGGTGCGGATTTTTTGACGTCGTTGCCCATAGCCAAATTGCGCGCACGCTTGTGCGCCGTTTTCACAAAGTTTTCAGATTGCCTCTCGGGTTTGCATTTCTATCTGAATTGGCCATAGAATCAATTTTGTCGAGACGGTTTTTGAATTTGAGGCCTCGGGTGCGGAGTTTTTGACGTCGTAGCCCATATCCAAATTGCGCGCAGGCTTGTGCGCCGTTTTTACAAAGTTTTCAGATTGCCTCTCGGGTTTGAATTACCCACTGAATTGGCCATAGAATCAATTGTGTCGAGACGGTTTTTGAATTTGAGGCCTCGGGTGCGGAGTTTTTTACGTCGACGCCTATAGCCAAATTGCGCGCACGCTTGTGCGCCGTTTTTACAAAGTTTTCAGATTGCCATTCGGGTTTGCATTTCTAGCTGAATTGGCCATAGAATCAATTGTGTCGAGACGGTTTTTGAATTTGAGGCCTCAGGTGCGGAGTTTTTTGACGTCGTCGCCCATAGTCAAATTGCGCGCACGGTTGTGCGCCGTTTTTACAAAGTTTTCAAATTGCCTCTCGGGTTTGCATTTCTAGCTGAATTGGCCATAGAATCAATTGTGTCGAGACGGTTTTTGAATTTGAGGCCTCGGGTGCGGAGTTTTTGACGTCGTCGCCCATAGCCAAATTGCGCGCACGCTTGTGCGCCGTTTTTACAAAGTTTTCAAATTTGCTCTCGGGTTTGCATTTCTAGCTAGAATTGGTCATAGAATCAATTGTGTCGAGACGGTTTTTGAATTTGAGGCCTCGGGTGCGGAGTTTTTGACGTCGTCGCCCATATCCAAATTGCGCGCAGGCTTGTGCGCCGTTTTTACATAGTTTTCAGATTGCCTCTCGGGTTTGAATTACCCACTGAATTGGCCATAGAATCAATTGTGTCGAGACGGTTTTTGAATTTGAGGCCTCGGGTGCGGAGTTTTTGACGTCGTCGCCCATAGCCAAACTTGCGCGCATGATTGTGTGCCATTTTTACAAAGTTTTCAGATTGCCTCCCAAGTTTGCGTCCCTCACTGAATTGGCCATAGAATCAATTGTGTCGAGGCAGTTTTTGAATTTGAGGCCTCGGGTGCGGAGTTTTTGACGTCGTCGCCCATAGCCAAATTGCGCGCACGCTTGTGCGCCGTTTTTACAAAGTTTTCAGATTGCCTCTCGGGTTTGCATTACTATCTGAATTGGCCATAGAATCAATTGTGTCGAGACGGTTTTTGAATTTGAGGCCTCGGGTGCGGAGTTTTTGACGTCGTCGCCCATAGCCAAACTTGCGCGCTTGGTTGTGTGCCATTTTTACAAAGTTTTCAGATTGCCTCCCAAGTTTGCATCCCTCACTGAATTGGTCATAAAATCAATTGTGTCGAGACGGATTTTGAATTTGAGGCCTCGGGTGCGGATTTTTTGACGTCGTTGCCCATAGCCAAATTGCGCGCACGCTTGTGCGCCGTTTTCACAAAGTTTTCAGATTGCCTCTCGGGTTTGCATTTCTATCTGAATTGGCCATAGAATCAATTGTGTCGAGACGGTTTTTGAATTTGAGGCCTCGGGTGCGGAGTTTTTTACGTCGTCGCCCATAGCCAAACTTGCGCGCTTGGTTGTGTGCCATTTTTACAAAGTTTTCAGATTGCCTCCCAAGTTTGCATCCCTCACTGAATTGGTCATAAAATCAATTGTGTCGAGACGGTTTTTGAATTTGAGGCCTCGGGTGCGGAGTTTTTGACGTCGTCGCCCATATCCAAATTGCGCGCAGGCTTCTGCGCCGATTTTACAAAGTTTTCAGATTGCCTCTCGGGTTTGAATTTCCCACTGAATTGGCCATAGAATCAATTGTGTCGAGACGGTTTTTGAATTTGAGGCCTCGGGTGCGGAGTTTTTTACGTCGTCGCCCATAGCCAAACTTGCGCGCTTGGTTGTGTGCCATTTTTACAAAGTTTTCAGATTGCCTCCCAAGTTTGCATCCCTCACTGAATTGGTCATAAAATCAATTGTGTCGAGACGGTTTTTGAATTTGAGGCCTCGGGTGCGGAGTTTTTGACGTCGTCGCCCATATCCAAATTGCGCGCAGGCTTCTGCGCCGATTTTACAAAGTTTTCAGATTGCCTCTCGGGTTTGAATTACCCACTGAATTGGCCATAGAATCAATTGTGTTGAGACGGTTTTTGAATTTGAGGCCTCGGGTGCGGAGTTTTTTACGTCGACGCCTATAGCCAAATTGCGCGCACGCTTGTGCGCCGTTTTTACAAAGTTTTCAGATTGCCATTCGGGTTTGCATTTCTAGCTGAATTGGCCATAGAATCAATTGTGTCGAGACGGTTTTTGAATTTGAGGCCTCGGGTGCGGAGTTTTTGACGTCGTCGCCCATAGCCAAATTGCGCGCACGCTTGTGCGCCGTTTTTACAAAGTTTTCAAATTGCCTCTCGGGTTTGCATTTCTAGCTAGAATTGGTCATAGAATCAATTGTGTCGAGACGGTTTTTGAATTTGAGGCCTCGGGTGCGGAGTTTTTGACGTCGTCGCCCATATCCAAATTGCGCGCAGGCTTGTGCGCCGTTTTTACATAGTTTTCAGATTGCCTCTCGGGTTTGAATTACCCACTGAATTGGCCATAGAATCAATTGTGTCGGGACGGTTTTTGAATTTGAGGCCTCGGGTGCGAAGTTTTTTACGTCGACGCCTATAGCCAAATTGCGCGCACGCTTGTGCGCCGTTTTTACAAAGTTTTCAAATTGCCTCTCGGGTTTACATTGCTAGCTGAATTGGCCATAGAATCAATTTTGTCGAGACGGTTTTTGAATTTGAGGCCTCGGGTGCGGAGTTTTTGACGTCGTCGCCCCTAACCAAATTGCTCGCACGCTTGTGCGCCGTTCTTACAAAGTTTTCAGATTGCCATTCGGGTTTGCATTTCTAGCTGAATTGGCCATAGAATCAATTGTGTCGAGACGGTTTTTGAATTTGAGGCCTCGGGTGCGGAGTTTTTGACGTCGTCGCCCATAGCCAAACTTGCGCGCATGATTGTGTGCCATTTTTACAAAGTTTTCAGATTGCCTCCCAAGTTTGCATCCCTCACTGAATTGGCCATAGAATCAATTGTGTCGAGGCTGTTTTTGAATTTGAGGCCTCGGGTGCGGAGTTTTTGACGTCGTCGCCCATAGCCAAATTGCGCGCACGCTTGTGCGCCGTTTTTACAAAGTTTTCAGATTGCCTCTCGGGTTTGCATTTCTATCTGAATTGGCCATAGAATCAATTGTGTCGAGACGGTTTTTGAATTTTAGGCCTCGGGTGCGGAGTTTTTGACGTCGTCGCCCATAGCCAAACTTGCGCGCTTGGTTGGGTGCCATTTTTACAAAGTTTTCAGATTGCCTCCCAAGTTTGCATCCCTCACTGAATTGGTCATAAAATCAATTGTGTCGAGACGGATTTTGAATTTGAGGCCTCGGGTGCGGATTTTTTGACGTCGTCGCCCATAGCCAAATTGCGCGCACGCTTGTGCGCCGTTTTTACAAAGTTTTCAGATTGCCTCTCGGGTTTGCATTTCTATCTGAATTGGCCATAGAATCAATTGTGTCGAGACGGTTTTTGAATTTGAGGCCTCGGGTGCGGAGTTTTTTACGTCGTCGCCCATAGCCAAACTTGCGCGCTTGGTTGTGTGCCATTTTTACAAAGTTTTCAGATTGCCTCCCAAGTTTGCATCCCTCACTGAATTGGTCATAAAATCAATTGTGTCGAGACGGTTTTTGAATTTGAGGCCTCGGGTGCGGATTTTTTACGTCGACGCCTATAGCCAAATTGCACGCACGCTTGTGCGCCGTTTTTACAAAGTTTTCAGATTGCCTCTCGGGTTTGCATTTCTAGCTGAATTGGCCATAGAATCAATTGTGTCGAGACGATTTTTTAATTTGAGGCCTCGGGTGCGGAGTTTTTGACGTCGTCGCCCATAGCCAAATTGCGCGCAGGCTTGTGCGCCGTTTTTACAAAGTATTCAGATTGCCTCTCGGGTTTGAATTTCCCACTGAATTGGCCATAGAATCAATTGTGTCGAGACGGTTTTTGAATTTGAGGCCTCGGGTGCGGAGTTTTTTACGTCGACGCCCATAGCCAAATTGCGCGCACGCTTGTGCGCCGTTTTTACAAAGTTTTCAGATTGCCTCTCGGGTTTGCATTTCTAGCTGAATTGGCCATAGAATCAATTTTGCCGAGACGTTTTTTGAATTTGAGGCCTCGGGTGCGGAGTTTTTGACGTCGTCGCCCCTAACCAAATTGCGCGCACGCTGGTGCGCCGTTTTTACAAAGTTTTCAGATTGCCATTCGGGTTTGCACTTCTAGCTGAATTGGCCATAGAATCAATTGTGTCGAGACGGTTTTTGAGTTTGAGGCCTCGGGTGCGGAGTTTTTGACGTCGTCGCCCATAGTCAAATTGCGCGCACGGTTGTGCGCCGTTTTTACAAAGTTTTCAGATTGCCTCTCGGGTTTGCATTTCTAGCTGAATTGGCCATAGAATCAATTGTGTCGAGACGGTTTTTGAATTTGAGGCCTCGGGTGCGGAGTTTTTGACGTCGTCTCCCATATCCAAATTGCGCGCAGGCTTGTGCGCCGTTTTTACAAAGTTTTCAGATTGCCTCTCGGGTTTGAATTACCCACTGAATTGGCCATAGAATCAATTGTGTCGAGACGGTTTTTGAATTTGAGGCCTCGGGTGCGGAGTTTTTTACGTCGACGCCTATAGCCAAATTGCGCACACGCTTGTGCGCCGTTTTTACAAAGTTTTCAGATTGCCTCTCGGGTTTGCATTGCTAGCTGAATTGGCCATAGAATCAATTTTGTCGAGACGGTTTTTGAATTTGAGGCCTCGGGTGCGGAGTTTTTGACGTCGTAGCCCATATCCAAATTGCGCGCATGCTTGTGCGCCGTTTTTACAAAGTTTTCAGATTGCCTCTCGGGTTTGAATTACCCACTGAATTGGCCATAGAATCAATTGTGTCGAGACGGTTTTTGAATTTGAGGCCTCGGGTGCGGAGTTTTTTACGTCGACGCCTATAGCCAAATTGCGCGCACGCTTGTGCGCCGTTTTTACAAAGTTTTCAGATTGCCATTCGGGTTTGCATTTCTAGCTGAATTGGCCATAGAATCAATTGTGTCGAGACGGTTTTTGAATTTGAGGCCTCGGGTGCGGAGTTTTTTGACGTCGTCGCCCATAGTCAAATTGCGCGCACGGTTGTGCGCCGTTTTTACAAAGTTTTCAAATTGCCTCTCGGGTTTGCATTTCTAGCTGAATTGGCCATAGAATCAATTGTGTCGAGACGGTTTTTGAATTTGAGGCCTCGGGTGCGGAGTTTTTGACGTCGTCGCCCATAGCCAAATTGCGCGCACGCTTGTGCGCCGTTTTTACAAAGTTTTCAAATTGCCTCTCGGGTTTGCATTACTAGCTAGAATTGGTCATAGAATCAATTGTGTCGAGACGGTTTTTGAATTTGAGGCCTCGGGTGAGGAGTTTTTGACGTCGTCGCCCATATCCAAATTGCGCGCAGGCTTGTGCGCCGTTTTTACATAGTTTTCAGATTGCCTCTCGGGTTTGAATTACCCACTGAATTGGCCATAGAATCAATTGTGTCGAGACGGTTTTTGAATTTGAGGCCTCGGGTGCGGAGTTTTTGACGTCGTCGCCCATAGCCAAACTTGCGCGCATGATTGTGTGCCATTTTTACAAAGTTTTCAGATTGCCTCCCAAGTTTGCATCCCTCACTGAATTGGCCATAGAATCAATTGTGTCGAGGCAGTTTTTGAATTTGAGGCCTCGGGTGCGGAGTTTTTGACGTCGTCGCCCATAGCCAAATTGCGCGCACGCTTGTGCGCCGTTTTTACAAAGTTTTCAGATTGCCTCTCGGGTTTGCATTTCTATCTGAATTGGCCATAGAATCAATTGTGTCGAGACGGTTTTTGAATTTGAGGCCTCGGGTGCGGAGTTTTTGACGTCGTCGCCCATAGCCAAACTTGCGCGCTTGGTTGTGTGCCATTTTTACAAAGTTTTCAGATTGCCTCCCAAGTTTGCATCCCTCACTGAATTGGTCATAAAATCAATTGTGTCGAGACGGATTTTGAATTTGAGGCCTCGGGTGCGGATTTTTTGACGTCGTTGCCCATAGCCAAATTGCGCGCACGCTTGTGCGCCGTTTTTACAAAGTTTTCAGATTGCCTCTCGGGTTTGCATTTCTAGCTGAATTGGCCATAGAATCAATTGTGTCGAGACGATTTTTTAATTTGAGGCCTCGGGTGCGGAGTTTTTGACGTCGTCGCCCATAGCCAAATTGCGCGCAGGCTTGTGCGCCGTTTTTACAAAGTATTCAGATTGCCTCTCGGGTTTGAATTTCCCACTGAATTGGCCATAGAATCAATTGTGTCGAGACGGTTTTTGAATTTGAGGCCTCGGGTGCGGAGTTTTTTACGTCGACGCCCATAGCCAAATTGCGCGCACGCTTGTGCGCCGTTTTTACAAAGTTTTCAGATTGCCTCTCGGGTTTGCATTTCTAGCTGAATTGGCCATAGAATCAATTTTGTCGAGACGGTTTTTGAATTTGAGGCCTCGGGTGCGGAGTTTTTGACGTCGTCGCCCCTAACCAAATTGCGCGCACGCTGGTGCGCCGTTTTTACAAAGTTTTCAGATTGCCATTCGGGTTTGCACTTCTAGCTGAATTGGCCATAGAATCAATTGTGTCGAGACGGTTTTTGAGTTTGAGGCCTCGGGTGCGGAGTTTTTGACGTCGTCGCCCATAGTCAAATTGCGCGCACGGTTGTGCGCCGTTTTTACAAAGTTTTCAGATTGCCTCTCGGGTTTGCATTTCTAGCTGAATTGGCCATAGAATCAATTGTGTCGAGACGGTTTTTGAATTTGAGGCCTCGGGTGCGGAGTTTTTGACGTCGTCTCCCATATCCAAATTGCGCGCAGGCTTGTGCGCCGTTTTTACAAAGTTTTCAGATTGCCTCTCGGGTTTGAATTACCCACTCAATTGGCCATAGAATCAATTGTGTCGAGACGGTTTTTGAATTTGAGGCCTCGAGTGCGGAGTTTTTTACGTCGACGCCTATAGCCAAATTGCGCACACGCTTGTGCGCCGTTTTTACAAAGTTTTCAGATTGCCTCTCGGGTTTGCATTGCTAGCTGAATTGGCCATAGAATCAATTTTGTCGAGACGGTTTTTGAATTTGAGGCCTCGGGTGCGGAGTTTTTGACGTCGTAGCCCATATCCAAATTGCGCGCAGGCTTGTGCGCCGTTTTTACAAAGTTTTCAGATTGCCTCTCGGGTTTGAATTACCCACTGAATTGGCCATAGAATCAATTGTGTCGAGACGGTTTTTGAATTTGAGGCCTCGGGTGCGGAGTTTTTTACGTCGACGCCTATAGCCAAATTGCGCGCACGCTTGTGCGCCGTTTTTACAAAGTTTTCAGATTGCCATTCGGGTTTGCATTTCTAGCTGAATTGGCCATAGAATCAATTGTGTCGAGACGGTTTTTGAATTTGAGGCCTCGGGTGTGGAGTTTTTTGACGTCGTCGCCCATAGTCAAATTGCGCGCACGGTTGTGCGCCGTTTTTACAAAGTTTTCAAATTGCCTCTCGGGTTTGCATTTCTAGCTGAATTGGCCATAGAATCAATTGTGTCGAGACGGTTTTTGAATTTGAGGCCTCGGGTGCGGAGTTTTTGACGTCGTCGCCCATAGCCAAATTGCGCGCACGCTTGTGCGCCGTTTTTACAAAGTTTTCAAATTGCCTCTCGGGTTTGCATTTCTAGCTAGAATTGGTCATAGAATCAATTGTGTCGAGACGGTTTTTGAATTTGAGGCCTCGGGTGCGGAGTTTTTGACGTCGTCGCCCATATCCAAATTGCGCGCAGGCTTGTGCGCCGTTTTTACATAGTTTTCAGATTGCCTCTCGGGTTTGAATTACCCACTGAATTGGCCATAGAATCAATTGTGTCGAGACGGTTTTTGAATTTGAGGCCTCGGGTGCGGAGTTTTTGACGTCGTCGCCCATAGCCAAACTTGCGCGCATGATTGTGTGCCATTTTTACAAAGTTTTCAGATTGCCTCCCAAGTTTGCATCCCTCACTGAATTGGCCATAGAATCAATTGTGTCGAGGCAGTTTTTGAATTTGAGGCCTCGGGTGCGGAGTTTTTGACGTCGTCGCCCATAGCCAAATTGCGCGCACGCTTGTGCGCCGTTTTTACAAAGTTTTCAGATTGCCTCTCGGGTTTGCATTTCTATCTGAATTGGCCATAAAATCAATTGTGTCGAGACGGTTTTTGAATTTGAGGCCTCGGGTGCGGAGTTTTTGACGTCGTCGCCCATAGCCAAACTTGCGCGCTTGGTTGTGTGCCATTTTTACAAAGTTTTCAGATTGCCTCCCAAGTTTGCATCCCTCACTGAATTGGTCATAAAATCAATTGTGTCGAGACGGATTTTGAATTTGAGGCCTCGGGTGCGGATTTTTTGACGTCGTTGCCCATAGCCAAATTGCGCGCACGCTTGTGCGCCGTTTTCACAAAGTTTTCAGATTGCCTCTCGGGTTTGCATTTCTATCTGAATTGGCCATAGAATCAATTTTGTCGAGACGGTTTTTGAATTTGAGGCCTCGGGTGCGGAGTTTTTGACGTCGTAGCCCATATCCAAATTGCGCGCAGGCTTGTGCGCCGTTTTTACAAAGTTTTCAGATTGCCTCTCGGGTTTGAATTACCCACTGAATTGGCCATAGAATCAATTGTGTCGAGACGGTTTTTGAATTTGAGGCCTCGGGTGCGGAGTTTTTTACGTCGACGCCTATAGCCAAATTGCGCGCACGCTTGTGCGCCGTTTTTACAAAGTTTTCAGATTGCCATTCGGGTTTGCATTTCTAGCTGAATTGGCCATAGAATCAATTGTGTCGAGACGGTTTTTGAATTTGAGGCCTCAGGTGCGGAGTTTTTTGACGTCGTCGCCCATAGTCAAATTGCGCGCACGGTTGTGCGCCGTTTTTACAAAGTTTTCAAATTGCCTCTCGGGTTTGCATTTCTAGCTGAATTGGCCATAGAATCAATTGTGTCGAGACGGTTTTTGAATTTGAGGCCTCGGGTGCGGAGTTTTTGACGTCGTCGCCCATAGCCAAATTGCGCGCACGCTTGTGCGCCGTTTTTACAAAGTTTTCAAATTTGCTCTCGGGTTTGCATTTCTAGCTAGAATTGGTCATAGAATCAATTGTGTCGAGACGGTTTTTGAATTTGAGGCCTCGGGTGCGGAGTTTTTGACGTCGTCGCCCATATCCAAATTGCGCGCAGGCTTGTGCGCCGTTTTTACATAGTTTTCAGATTGCCTCTCGGGTTTGAATTACCCACTGAATTGGCCATAGAATCAATTGTGTCGAGACGGTTTTTGAATTTGAGGCCTCGGGTGCGGAGTTTTTGACGTCGTCGCCCATAGCCAAACTTGCGCGCATGATTGTGTGCCATTTTTACAAAGTTTTCAGATTGCCTCCCAAGTTTGCGTCCCTCACTGAATTGGCCATAGAATCAATTGTGTCGAGGCAGTTTTTGAATTTGAGGCCTCGGGTGCGGAGTTTTTGACGTCGTCGCCCATAGCCAAATTGCGCGCACGCTTGTGCGCCGTTTTTACAAAGTTTTCAGATTGCCTCTCGGGTTTGCATTTCTATCTGAATTGGCCATAGAATCAATTGTGTCGAGACGGTTTTTGAATTTGAGGCCTCGGGTGCGGAGTTTTTGACGTCGTCGCCCATAGCCAAACTTGCGCGCTTGGTTGTGTGCCATTTTTACAAAGTTTTCAGATTGCCTCCCAAGTTTGCATCCCTCACTGAATTGGTCATAAAATCAATTGTGTCGAGACGGATTTTGAATTTGAGGCCTCGGGTGCGGATTTTTTGACGTCGTTGCCCATAGCCAAATTGCGCGCACGCTTGTGCGCCGTTTTCACAAAGTTTTCAGATTGCCTCTCGGGTTTGCATTTCTATCTGAATTGGCCATAGAATCAATTGTGTCGAGACGGTTTTTGAATTTGAGGCCTCGGGTGCGGAGTTTTTTACGTCGTCGCCCATAGCCAAACTTGCGCGCTTGGTTGTGTGCCATTTTTACAAAGTTTTCAGATTGCCTCCCAAGTTTGCATCCCTCACTGAATTGGTCATAAAATCAATTGTGTCGAGACGGTTTTTGAATTTGAGGCCTCGGGTGCGGAGTTTTTGACGTCGTCGCCCATATCCAAATTGCGCGCAGGCTTCTGCGCCGATTTTACAAAGTTTTCAGATTGCCTCTCGGGTTTGAATTTCCCACTGAATTGGCCATAGAATCAATTGTGTCGAGACGGTTTTTGAATTTGAGGCCTCGGGTGCGGAGTTTTTTACGTCGTCGCCCATAGCCAAACTTGCGCGCTTGGTTGTGTGCCATTTTTACAAAGTTTTCAGATTGCCTCCCAAGTTTGCATCCCTCACTGAATTGGTCATAAAATCAATTGTGTCGAGACGGTTTTTGAATTTGAGGCCTCGGGTGCGGAGTTTTTGACGTCGTCGCCCATATCCAAATTGCGCGCAGGCTTCTGCGCCGATTTTACAAAGTTTTCAGATTGCCTCTCGGGTTTGAATTACCCACTGAATTGGCCATAGAATCAATTGTGTTGAGACGGTTTTTGAATTTGAGGCCTCGGGTGCGGAGTTTTTTACGTCGACGCCTATAGCCAAATTGCGCGCACGCTTGTGCGCCGTTTTTACAAAGTTTTCAGATTGCCATTCGGGTTTGCATTTCTAGCTGAATTGGCCATAGAATCAATTGTGTCGAGACGGTTTTTGAATTTGAGGCCTCGGGTGCGGAGTTTTTGACGTCGTCGCCCATAGCCAAATTGCGCGCACGCTTGTGCGCCGTTTTTACAAAGTTTTCAAATTTGCTCTCGGGTTTGCATTCCTAGCTAGAATTGGTCATAGAATCAATTGTGTCGAGACGGTTTTTGAATTTGAGGCCTCGGGTGCGGAGTTTTTGACGTCGTCGCCCATATCCAAATTGCGCGCAGGCTTGTGCGCCGTTTTTACATAGTTTTCAGATTGCCTCTCGGGTTTGAATTACCCACTGAATTGGCCATAGAATCAATTGTGTCGAGACGGTTTTTGAATTTGAGGCCTCGGGTGCGGAGTTTTTGACGTCGTCGCCCATAGCCAAACTTGCGCGCATGATTGTGTGCCATTTTTACAAAGTTTTCAGATTGCCTCCCAAGTTTGCATCCCTCACTGAATTGGCCATAGAATCAATTGTGTCGAGGCAGTTTTTGAATTTGAGGCCTCGGGTGCGGAGTTTTTGACGTCGTCGCCCATAGCCAAATTGCGCGCACGCTTGTGCGCCGTTTTTACAAAGTTTTCAGATTGCCTCTCGGGTTTGCATTACTATCTGAATTGGCCATAGAATCAATTGTGTCGAGACGGTTTTTGAATTTGAGGCCTCGGGTGCGGAGTTTTTGACGTCGTCGCCCATAGCCAAACTTGCGCGCTTGGTTGTGTGCCATTTTTACAAAGTTTTCAGATTGCCTCCCAAGTTTGCATCCCTCACTGAATTGGTCATAAAATCAATTGTGTCGAGACGGATTTTGAATTTGAGGCCTCGGGTGCGGATTTTTTGACGTCGTTGCCCATAGCCAAATTGCGCGCACGCTTGTGCGCCGTTTTCACAAAGTTTTCAGATTGCCTCTCGGGTTTGCATTTCTATCTGAATTGGCCATAGAATCAATTGTGTCGAGACGGTTTTTGAATTTGAGGCCTCGGGTGCGGAGTTTTTTACGTCGTCGCCCATAGCCAAACTTGCGCGCTTGGTTGTGTGCCATTTTTACAAAGTTTTCAGATTGCCTCCCAAGTTTGCATCCCTCACTGAATTGGTCATAAAATCAATTGTGTCGAGACGGTTTTTGAATTTGAGGCCTCGGGTGCGGAGTTTTTGACGTCGTCGCCCATATCCAAATTGCGCGCAGGCTTCTGCGCCGATTTTACAAAGTTTTCAGATTGCCTCTCGGGTTTGAATTTCCCACTGAATTGGCCATAGAATCAATTGTGTCGAGACGGTTTTTGAATTTGAGGCCTCGGGTGCGGAGTTTTTTACGTCGTCGCCCATAGCCAAACTTGCGCGCTTGGTTGTGTGCCATTTTTACAAAGTTTTCAGATTGCCTCCCAAGTTTGCATCCCTCACTGAATTGGTCATAAAATCAATTGTGTCGAGACGGTTTTTGAATTTGAGGCCTCGGGTGCGGAGTTTTTGACGTCGTCGCCCATATCCAAATTGCGCGCAGGCTTCTGCGCCGATTTTACAAAGTTTTCAGATTGCCTCTCGGGTTTGAATTACCCACTGAATTGGCCATAGAATCAATTGTGTTGAGACGGTTTTTGAATTTGAGGCCTCGGGTGCGGAGTTTTTTACGTCGACGCCTATAGCCAAATTGCGCGCACGCTTGTGCGCCGTTTTTACAAAGTTTTCAGATTGCCATTCGGGTTTGCATTTCTAGCTGAATTGGCCATAGAATCAATTGTGTCGAGACGGTTTTTGAATTTGAGGCCTCGGGTGCGGAGTTTTTGACGTCGTCGCCCATAGTCAAATTGCGCGCACGGTTGTGCGCCGTTTTTACAAAGTTTTCAGATTGCCTCTCGGGTTTGCATTTCTAGCTGAATTGGCCATAGAATCAATTGTGTCGAGACGGTTTTTGAATTTGAGGCCTCGGGTGCGGAGTTTTTGACGTCGTCGCCCATAGCCAAACTTGCGCGCATGATTGTGTGCCATTTTTACAAAGTTTTCAGATTGCCTCCCAAGTTTGCATCCCTCACTGAATTGGCCATAGAATCAATTGTGTCGAGGCAGTTTTTCAATTTGAGGCCTCGGGTGCGGAGTTTTTGACGTCGTCGCCCATAGCCAAATTGCGCGCACGCTTGTGCGCCGTTTTTACAAAGTTTTCAGATTGCCTCTCGGGTTTGCATTTCTATCTGAATTGGCCATAGAATCAATTGTGTCGAGACGGTTTTTGAATTTGAGGCCTCGGGTGCGGAGTTTTTGACGTCGTCGCCCATAGCCAAACTTGCGCGCTTGGTTGTGTGCCATTTTTACAAAGTTTTCAGATTGCCTCCCAAGTTTGCATCCCTCACTGAATTGGTCATAAAATCAATTGTGTCGAGACGGTTTTTGAATTTGAGGCCTCGGGTGCGGAGTTTTTGACGTCGTCGCCCATATCCAAATTGCGCGCAGGCTTGTGCGCCGATTTTACAAAGTTTTCAGATTGCCTCTCGGGTTTGAATTACCCACTGAATTGGCCATAGAATCAATTGTGTCGAGACGATTTTGAATTTGAGGCCTCGGGTGCGGAGTTTTTTACGTCGACGCCTATAGCCAAATTGCGCGCACGCTTGTGCGCCGTTTTTACAAAGTTTTCAGATTGCCATTCGGGTTTGCATTTCTAGCTGAATTGGCCATAGAATCAATTGTGTCGAGACGGTTTTTGAATTTGAGGCCTCGGGTGCGGAGTTTTTGACGTCGTCGCCCATAGTCAAATTGCGCGCACGGTTGTGCGCCGTTT
The DNA here is from genome assembly GCA_963675135.1 of Galeopsis tetrahit. Classification (NCBI taxonomy): domain Eukaryota; kingdom Viridiplantae; phylum Streptophyta; class Magnoliopsida; order Lamiales; family Lamiaceae; genus Galeopsis; species Galeopsis tetrahit. The sequence continues at coordinate 149,625 of CAVLYN010000225.1, read as the reverse complement.
TTACAAAGTTTTCAGATTGCCTCTCGGGTTTGCATTTCTAGCTGAATTGGCCATAGAATCAATTGTGTCGAGACGGTTTTTGAATTTGAGGCCTCGGGTTCGGAGTTTTTGACGTCGTCGCCCATAGTCAAATTGCGCGCACGGTTGTGCGCCGTTTTTACAAAGTTTTCAGATTGCCTCTCGGGTTTGCATTTCTAGCTGAATTGGCCATAGAATCAATTGTGTCGAGACGGTTTTTGAATTTGAGGCCTCGGGTGCGGAGTTTTTGACGTCGTCGCCCATAGCCAAACTTGCGCGCATGATTGTGTGCCATTTTTACAAAGTTTTCAGATTGCCTCCCAAGTTTGCATCCCTCACTGAATTGGCCATAGAATCAATTGTGTCGAGGCAGTTTTTCAATTTGAGGCCTCGGGTGCGGAGTTTTTGACGTCGTCGCCCATAGCCAAATTGCGCGCACGCTTGTGCGCCGTTTTTACAAAGTTTTCAGATTGCCTCTCGGGTTTGCATTTCTATCTGAATTGGCCATAGAATCAATTGTGTCGAGACGGTTTTTGAATTTGAGGCCTCGGGTGCGGAGTTTTTGACGTCGTCGCCCATAGCCAAACTTGCGCGCTTGGTTGTGTGCCATTTTTACAAAGTTTTCAGATTGCCTCCCAAGTTTGCATCCCTCACTGAATTGGTCATAAAATCAATTGTGTCGAGACGGTTTTTGAATTTGAGGCCTCGGGTGCGGAGTTTTTGACGTCGTCGCCCATATCCAAATTGCGCGCAGGCTTGTGCGCCGATTTTACAAAGTTTTCAGATTGCCTCTCGGGTTTGAATTACCCACTGAATTGGCCATAGAATCAATTGTGTCGAGACGGTTTTTGAATTTGAGGCCTCGGGTGCGGAGTTTTTTACGTCGACACCTATAGCCAAATTGCGCGCACGCTTGTGCGCCGTTTTTACAAAGTTTTCAGATTGCCATTCGGGTTTGCATTTCTAGCTGAATTGGCCATAGAATCAATTGTGTCGAGACGGTTTTTGAATTTGAGGCCTCGGGTGCGGAGTTTTTGACGTCGTCGCCCATAGTCAAATTGCGCGCACGGTTGTGCGCCGTTTTTACAAAGTTTTCAGATTGCCTCTCGGGTTTGCATTTCTAGCTGAATTGGCCATAGAATCAATTGTGTCGAGACGGTTTTTGAATTTGAGGCCTCGGGTGCGGAGTTTTTGACGTCGTCGCCCATAGCCAAATTGCGCGCACGCTTGTGCGCCGTTTTTACAAAGTTTTCAAATTGCCTCTCGGGTTTGCATTTCTAGCTAGAATTGGTCATAGAATCAATTGTGTCGAGACGGTTTTTGAATTTGAGGCCTCGGGTGCGGAGTTTTTTACGTCGTCGCCCATATCCAAATTGCGCGCAGGCTTGTGCGCCGTTTTTACATAGTTTTCAGATTGCCTCTCGGGTTTGAATTACCCACTGAATTGGCCATAGAATCAATTGTGTCGAGACGGTTTTTGAATTTGAGGCCTCGGGTGCGAAGTTTTTTACGTCGACGCCTATAGCCAAATTGCGCGCACGCTTGTGCGCCGTTTTTACAAAGTTTTCAGATTGCCTCTCGGGTTTACATTGCAAGCTGAATTGGCCATAGAATCAATTTTGTCGAGACGGTTTTTGAATTTGAGGCCTCGGGTGCGGAGTTTTTGACGTCGTCGCCCCTAACCAAATTGCGCGCACGCTTGTGCGCCGTTCTTACAAAGTTTTCAGATTGCCATTCGGGTTTGCATTCCTAGCTGAATTGGCCATAGAATCAATTGTGTCGAGACGGTTTTTGAATTTGAGGCCTCGGGTGCGGAGTTTTTGACGTCGTCGCCCATAGCCAAACTTGCGCGCTTGGTTGGGTGCCATTTTTACAAAGTTTTCAGATTGCCTCCCAAGTTTGCATCCCTCACTGAATTGGTCATAAAATCAATTGTGTCGAGACGGATTTTGAATTTGAGGCCTCGGGTGCGGATTTTTTGACGTCGTCGCCCATAGCCAAATTGCGCGCACGCTTGTGCGCCGTTTGTACAAAGTTTTCAGATTGCCTCTCGGGTTTGCATTTCTATCTGAATTGGCCATAGAATCAATTGTGTCGAGACGGTTTTTGAATTTGAGGCCTCGGGTGCGGAGTTTTTTACGTCGTCGCCCATAGCCAAACTTGCGCGCTTGGTTGTGTGCCATTTTTACAAAGTTTTCAGATTGCCTCCCAAGTTTGCATCCCTCACTGAATTGGTCATAAAATCAATTGTGTCGAGACGGTTTTTGAATTTGAGGCCTCGGATGCGGAGTTTTTTACGTCGACGCCTATAGCCAAATTGCGCGCACGCTTGTGCGCCGTTTTTACAAAGTTTTCAGATTGCCTCTCGGGTTTGCATTTCTAGCTGTATTGGCCATAGAATCAATTGTGTCGAGACGATTTTTTAATTTGAGGCCTCGGGTGCGGAGTTTTTGACGTCGTCGCCCATAGCCAAATTGCGCGCAGGCTTGTGCGCCGTTTTTACAAAGTTTTCAGATTGCCTCTCGGGTTTGAATTTCCCACTGAATTGGCCATAGAATCAATTGTGTCGAGACGGTTTTTGAATTTGAGGCCTCGGGTGCGGAGTTTTTTACGTCGACGCCCATAGCCAAATTGCGCGCACGCTTGTGCGCCGTTTTTACAAAGTTTTCAGATTGCCTCTCGGGTTTGCATTTCTAACTGAATTGGCCATAGAATCAATTTTGTCGAGACGGTTTTTGAATTTGAGGCCTCGGGTGCGGAGTTTTTGACGTCGTCGCCCCTAACCAAATTGCGCGCACGCTTGTGCGCCGTTTTTACAAAGTTTTCAGATTGCCATTCGGGTTTGCATTTCTAGCTGAATTGGCCATAGAATCAATTGTGTCGAGACGGTTTTTGAGTTTGAGGCCTCGGGTGCGGAGTTTTTGACGTCGTTGCCCATAGTCAAATTGCGCGCACGGTTGTGCGCCGTTTTTACAAAGTTTTCAGATTGCCTCTCGGGTTTGCATTTCTAGCTGAATTGGCCATAGAATCAATTGTGTCGAGACGGTTTTTGAATTTGAGGCCTCGGGTGCGGAGTTTTTGACGTCGTCTCCCATATCCAAATTGCGCGCAGGCTTGTGCGCCGTTTTTACAAAGTTTTCAGATTGCCTCTCGGGTTTGAATTACCCACTGAATTGGCCATAGAATCAATTGTGTCGAGACGGTTTTTGAATTTGAGGCCTCGGGTGCGGAGTTTTTTACGTCGACGCCTATAGCCAAATTGCGTGCACGCTTGTGCGCCGTTTTTACAAAGTTTTCAGATTGCCTCTCGGGTTTGCATTGCTAGCTGAATTGGCCATAGAATCAATTTTGTCGAGACGGTTTTTGAATTTGAGACCTCGGGTGCGGAGTTTTTGACGTCGTAGCCCATATCCAAATTGCGCGCAGGCTTGTGCGCCGTTTTTACAAAGTTTTCAGATTGCCTCTCGGGTTTGAATTACCCACTGAATTGGCCATAGAATCAATTGTGTCGAGACGGTTTTTGAATTTGAGGCCTCGGGTGCGGAGTTTTTTACGTCGACGCCTATAGCCAAATTGCGCGCACGCTTGTGCGCCGTTTTTACAAAGTTTTCAGATTGCCATTCGGGTTTGCATTTCTAGCTGAATTGGCCATAGAATCAATTGTGTCGAGACGGTTTTTGAATTTGAGGCCTCGGGTGCGGAGTTTTTGACGTCGTCGCCCATAGTCAAATTGCGCGCACGGTTGTGCGCCGTTTTTACAAAGTTTTCAGATTGCCTCTCGGGTTTGCATTTCTAGCTGAATTGGCCATAGAATCAATTGTGTCGAGACGGTTTTTGAATTTGAGGCCTCGGGTGCGGAGTTTTTGACGTCGTCGCCCATAGCCAAATTGCGCGCACGCTTGTGCGCCGTTTTTACAAAGTTTTCAAATTGCCTCTCGGGTTTGCATTTCTAGCTAGAATTGGTCATAGAATCAATTGTGTCGAGACGGTTTTTGAATTTGAGGCCTCGGGTGCGGAGTTTTTGACGTCGTCGCCCATATCCAAATTGCGCGCAGGCTTGTGCGCCGTTTTTACATAGTTTTCAGATTGCCTCTCGGGTTTGAATTACCCACTAAATTGGCCATAGAATCAATTGTGTCGAGATGGTTTTTGAATTTGAGGCCTCGGGTGCGAAGTTTTTTACGTCGACGCCTATAGCCAAATTGCGCGCACGCTTGTGCGCCGTTTTTACAAAGTTTTCAGATTGCCTCTCGGGTTTACATTGCTAGCTGAATTGGCCATAGAATCAATTTTATCGAGACGGTTTTTGAATTTGAGGCCTCGGGTGCGGAGTTTTTGACGTCGTCGCTCCTAACCAAATTGCGCGCACGCTTGTGCGCCGTTCTTACAAAGTTTTCAGATTGCCATTCGGGTTTGCATTTCTAGCTGAATTGGCCATAGAATCAATTGTGTCGAGACGGTTTTTGAATTTGAGGCATCGGGTGCGGAGTTTTTGACGTCGTCGCCCATAGCCAAACTTGCGCGCATGATTGTGTGCCATTTTTACAAAGTTTTCAGATTGCCTCCCAAGTTTGCATCCCTCACTGAATTGGCCATAGAATCAATTGTGTCGAGGCAGTTTTTGAATTTGAGGCCTCGGGTGCGGAGTTTTTGACGTCGTCGCCCCTAACCAAATTGCGCGCACGCTTGTGCGCCGTTCTTACAAAGTTTTCAGATTGCCATTCGGGTTTGCATTCCTAGCTGAATTGGCCATAGAATCAATTGTGTCGAGACGGTTTTTGAATTTGAGGCCTCGGGTGCGGAGTTTTTGACGTCGTCGCCCATAGCCAAACTTGCGCGCATGATTGTGTGCCATTTTTACAAAGTTTTCAGATTGCCTCCCAAGTTTGCATCCCTCACTGAATTGGCCATAGAATCAATTGTGTCGAGGCAGTTTTTCAATTTGAGGCCTCGGGTGCGGAGTTTTTGACGTCGTCGCCCATAGCCAAATTGCGCGCACGCTTGTGCGCCGTTTTTACAAAGTTTTCAGATTGCCTCTCGGGTTTGCATTTCTATCTGAATTGGCCATAGAATCAATTGTGTCGAGACAGTTTTTGAATTTGAGGCCTCGGGTGCGGAGTTTTTTACGTCGTCGCCCATAGCCAAACTTGCGCGCTTGGTTGTGTGCCATTTTTACAAAGTTTTCAGATTGCCTCCCAAGTTTGCATCCCTCACTGAATTGGTCATAAAATCAATTGTGTCGAGACGGTTTTTGAATTTGAGGCCTCGGATGCGGAGTTTTTTACGTCGACGCCTATAGCCAAATTGCGCGCACGCTTGTGCGCCGTTTTTACAAAGTTTTCAGATTGCCTCTCGGGTTTGCATTTCTAGCTGTATTGCCCATAGAATCAATTGTGTCGAGACGATTTTTTAATTTGAGGCCTCGGGTGCGGAGTTTTTGACGTCGTCGCCCATAGCCAAATTGCGCGCAGGCTTGTGCGCCGTTTTTACAAAGTTTTCAGATTGCCTCTCGGGTTTGAATTTCCCACTGAATTGGCCATAGAATCAATTGTGTCGAGACGGTTTTTGAATTTGAGGCCTCGGGTGCGGAGTTTTTTACGTCGACGCCCATAGCCAAATTGCGCGCACGCTTGTGCGCCGTTTTTACAAAGTTTTCAGATTGCCTCTCGGGTTTGCATTTCCAACTGAATTGGCCATAGAATCAATTTTGTCGAGACGGTTTTTGAATTTGAGGCCTCGGGTGCGGAGTTTTTGACGTCGTCGCCCCTAACCAAATTGCGCGCACGCTTGTGCGCCGTTTTTACAAAGTTTTCAGATTGCCATTCGGGTTTGCATTTCTAGCTGAATTGGCCATAGAATCAATTGTGTCGAGACGGTTTTTGAGTTTGAGGCCTCGGGTGCGGAGTTTTTGACGTCGTCGCCCATAGTCAAATTGCGCGCACGGTTGTGCGCCGTTTTTACAAAGTTTTCAGATTGCCTCTCGGGTTTGCATTTCTAGCTGAATTGGCCATAGAATCAATTGTGTCGAGACGGTTTTTGAATTTGAGGCCTCGGGTGCGGAGTTTTTGACGTCGTCTCCCATATCCAAATTGCGCGCAGGCTTGTGCGCCGTTTTTACAAAGTTTTCAGATTGCCTCTCGGGTTTGAATTACCCACTGAATTGGCCATAGAATCAATTGTGTCGAGACGGTTTTTGAATTTGAGGCCTCGGGTGCGGAGTTTTTTACGTCGACGCCTATAGCCAAATTGCGTGCACGCTTGTGCGCCGTTTTTACAAAGTTTTCAGATTGCCTCTCGGGTTTGCATTGCTAGCTGAATTGGCCATAGAATCAATTTTGTCGAGACGGTTTTTGAATTTGAGACCTCGGGTGCGGAGTTTTTGACGTCGTAGCCCATATCCAAATTGCGCGCAGGCTTGTGCGCCGTTTTTACAAAGTTTTCAGATTGCCTCTCGGGTTTGAATTACCCACTGAATTGGCCATATAATCAATTGTGTCGAGACGGTTTTTGAATTTGAGGCCTCGGGTGCGGAGTTTTTTACGTCGACGCCTATAGCCAAATTGCGCGCACGCTTGTGCGCCGTTTTTACAAAGTTTTCAGATTGCCATTCGGGTTTGCATTTCTAGCTGAATTGGCCATAGAATCAATTGTGTCGAGACGGTTTTTGAATTTGAGGCCTCGGGTGCGGAGTTTTTGACGTCGTCGCCCATAGTCAAATTGCGCGCACGGTTGTGCGCCGTTTTTACAAAGTTTTCAGATTGCCTCTCGGGTTTGCATTTCTAGCTGAATTGGCCATAGAATCAATTGTGTCGAGACGGTTTTTGAATTTGAGGCCTCGGGTGCGGAGTTTTTGACGTCGTCGCCCATAGCCAAATTGCGCGCACGCTTGTGCGCCGTTTTTACAAAGTTTTCAAATTGCCTCTCGGGTTTGCATTTCTAGCTAGAATTGGTCATAGAATCAATTGTGTCGAGACGGTTTTTGAATTTGAGGCCTCGGGTGCGGAGTTTTTGACGTCGTCGCCCATATCCAAATTGCGCGCAGGCTTGTGCGCCGTTTTTACATAGTTTTCAGATTGCCTCTCGGGTTTGAATTACCCACTAAATTGGCCATAGAATCAATTGTGTCGAGATGGTTTTTGAATTTGAGGCCTCGGGTGCGAAGTTTTTTACGTCGACGCCTATAGCCAAATTGCGCGCACGCTTGTGCGCCGTTTTTACAAAGTTTTCAGATTGCCTCTCGGGTTTACATTGCTAGCTGAATTGGCCATAGAATCAATTTTATCGAGACGGTTTTTGAATTTGAGGCCTCGGGTGCGGAGTTTTTGACGTCGTCGCTCCTAACCAAATTGCGCGCACGCTTGTGCGCCGTTCTTACAAAGTTTTCAGATTGCCATTCGGGTTTGCATTTCTAGCTGAATTGGCCATAGAATCAATTGTGTCGAGACGGTTTTTGAATTTGAGGCATCGGGTGCGGAGTTTTTGACGTCGTCGCCCATAGCCAAACTTGCGCGCATGATTGTGTGCCATTTTTACAAAGTTTTCAGATTGCCTCCCAAGTTTGCATCCCTCACTGAATTGGCCATAGAATCAATTGTGTCGAGGCAGTTTTTGAATTTGAGGCCTCGGGTGCGGAGTTTTTGACGTCGTCGCCCCTAACCAAATTGCGCGCACGCTTGTGCGCCGTTCTTACAAAGTTTTCAGATTGCCATTCGGGTTTGCATTCCTAGCTGAATTGGCCATAGAATCAATTGTGTCGAGACGGTTTTTGAATTTGAGGCCTCGGGTGCGGAGTTTTTGACGTCGTCGCCCATAGCCAAACTTGCGCGCATGATTGTGTGCCATTTTTACAAAGTTTTCAGATTGCCTCCCAAGTTTGCATCCCTCACTGAATTGGCCATAGAATCAATTGTGTCGAGGCAGTTTTTCAATTTGAGGCCTCGGGTGCGGAGTTTTTGACGTCGTCGCCCATAGCCAAATTGCGCGCACGCTTGTGCGCCGTTTTTACAAAGTTTTCAGATTGCCTCTCGGGTTTGCATTTCTATCTGAATTGGCCATAGAATCAATTGTGTCGAGACAGTTTTTGAATTTGAGGCCTCGGGTGCGGAGTTTTTTACGTCGTCGCCCATAGCCAAACTTGCGCGCTTGGTTGTGTGCCATTTTTACAAAGTTTTCAGATTGCCTCCCAAGTTTGCATCCCTCACTGAATTGGTCATAAAATCAATTGTGTCGAGACGGTTTTTGAATTTGAGGCCTCGGATGCGGAGTTTTTTACGTCGACGCCTATAGCCAAATTGCGCGCACGCTTGTGCGCCGTTTTTACAAAGTTTTCAGATTGCCTCTCGGGTTTGCATTTCTAGCTGTATTGCCCATAGAATCAATTGTGTCGAGACGATTTTTTAATTTGAGGCCTCGGGTGCGGAGTTTTTGACGTCGTCGCCCATAGCCAAATTGCGCGCAGGCTTGTGCGCCGTTTTTACAAAGTTTTCAGATTGCCTCTCGGGTTTGAATTTCCCACTGAATTGGCCATAGAATCAATTGTGTCGAGACGGTTTTTGAATTTGAGGCCTCGGGTGCGGAGTTTTTTACGTCGACGCCCATAGCCAAATTGCGCGCACGCTTGTGCGCCGTTTTTACAAAGTTTTCAGATTGCCTCTCGGGTTTGCATTTCTAACTGAATTGGCCATAGAATCAATTTTGTCGAGACGGTTTTTGAATTTGAGGCCTCGGGTGCGGAGTTTTTGACGTCGTCGCCCCTAACCAAATTGCGCGCACGCTTGTGCGCCGTTTTTACAAAGTTTTCAGATTGCCATTCGGGTTTGCATTTCTAGCTGAATTGGCCATAGAATCAATTGTGTCGAGACGGTTTTTGAGTTTGAGGCCTCGGGGGTGCGGAGTTTTTGACGTCGTCGCCCATAGTCAAATTGCGCGCACGGTTGTGCGCCGTTTTTACAAAGTTTTCAGATTGCCTCTCGGGTTTGCATTTCTAGCTGAATTGGCCATAGAATCAATTGTGTCGAGACGGTTTTTGAATTTGAGGCCTCGGGTGCGGAGTTTTTGACGTCGTCTCCCATATCCAAATTGCGCACAGGCTTGTGCGCCGTTTTTACAAAGTTTTCAGATTGCCTCTCGGGTTTGAATTACCCACTGAATTGGCCATAGAATCAATTGTGTCGAGACGGTTTTTGAATTTGAGGCCTCGGGTGCGGAGTTTTTTACGTCGACGCCTATAGCCAAATTGCGTGCACGCTTGTGCGCCGTTTTTACAAAGTTTTCAGATTGCCTCTCGGGTTTGCATTGCTAGCTGAATTGGCCATAGAATCAATTTTGTCGAGACGGTTTTTGAATTTGAGACCTCGGGTGCGGAGTTTTTGACGTCGTAGCCCATATCCAAATTGCGCGCAGGCTTGTGCGCCGTTTTTACAAAGTTTTCAGATTGCCTCTCGGGTTTGAATTACCCACTGAATTGGCCATAGAATCAATTGTGTCGAGACGGTTTTTGAATTTGAGGCCTCGGGTGCGGAGTTTTTTACGTCGACGCCTATAGCCAAATTGCGCGCACGCTTGTGCGCCGTTTTTACAAAGTTTTCAGATTGCCATTCGGGTTTGCATTTCTAGCTGAATTGGCCATAGAATCAATTGTGTCGAGACGGTTTTTGAATTTGAGGCCTCGGGTGCGGAGTTTTTGACGTCGTCGCCCATAGTCAAATTGCGCGCACGGTTGTGCGCCGTTTTTACAAAGTTTTCAGATTGCCTCTCGGGTTTGCATTTCTAGCTGAATTGGCCATAGAATCAATTTTGTCGAGACGGTTTTTGAATTTGAGGCCTCGGGTGCGGAGTTTTTGACGTCGTCGCCCATAGCCAAATTGCGCGCACGCTTGTGCGCCGTTTTTACAAAGTTTTCAAATTGCCTCTCGGGTTTGCATTTCTAGCTAGAATTGGTCATAGAATCAATTGTGTCGAGACGGTTTTTGAATTTGAGGCCTCGGGTGCGGAGTTTTTGACGTCGTCGCCCATATCCAAATTGCGCGCAGGCTTGTGCGCCGTTTTTACATAGTTTTCAGATTGCCTCTCGGGTTTGAATTACCCACTAAATTGGCCATAGAATCAATTGTGTCGAGACGGTTTTTGAATTTGAGGCCTCGGGTGCGAAGTTTTTTACGTCGACGCCTATAGCCAAATTGCGCGCACGCTTGTTCGCCGTTTTTACAAAGTTTTCAGATTGCCTCTCGGGTTTACATTGCTAGCTGAATTGGCCATAGAATCAATTTTATCGAGACGGTTTTTGAATTTGAGGCCTCGGGTGCGGAGTTTTTGACGTCGTCGCCCCTAACCAAATTGCGCGCACGCTTGTGCGCCGTTCTTACAAAGTTTTCAGATTGCCATTCGGGTTTGCATTTCTAGCTGAATTGGCCATAGAATCAATTGTGTCGAGACGGTTTTTGAATTTGAGGCATCGGGTGCGGAGTTTTTGACGTCGTCGCCCATAGCCAAACTTGCGCGCATGATTGTGTGCCATTTTTACAAAGTTTTCAGATTGCCTCCCAAGTTTGCATCCCTCACTGAATTGGCCATAGAATCAATTGTGTCGAGGCAGTTTTTGAATTTGAGGCCTCGGGTGCGGAGTTTTTGACGTCGTCGCCCATAGCCAAATTGCGCGCACGCTTGTACGCCGTTTTTACAAAGTTTTCAGATTGCCTCTCGGGTTTGCATTTCTATCTGAATTAGCCATAGAATCAATTGTGTCGAGACGGTTTTTGAATTTGAGGCCTCGGGTGCGGAGTTTTTGACGTCGTCGCCCATAGCCAAACTTGCGCGCTTGGTTGTGTGCCATTTTTACAAAGTTTTCAGATTGCCTCCCAAGTTTGCATCCCTCACTGAATTGGTCATAAAATCAATTGTGTCGAGACGGATTTTGAATTTGAGGCCTCGGGTGCGGATTTTTTGACGTCGTCGCCCATAGCCAAATTGCGCGCACGCTTGTGCGCCGTTTTTACAAAGTTTTCAGATTGCCTCTCGGGTTTGCATTTCTATCTGAATTGGCCATAGAATCAATTGTGTCGAGACGGTTTTTGAATTTGAGGCCTCGGGTGCGGAGTTTTTTACGTCGTCGCCCATAGCCAAACTTGCGCGCTTGGTTGTGTGCCATTTTTACAAAGTTTTCAGATTGCCTCCCAAGTTTGCATCCCTCACTGAATTGGTCATAAAATCAATTGTGTCGAGACAGTTTTTGAATTTGAGGCCTCGGGTGCGGAGTTTTTTACGTCGACGCCTATAGCCAAATTGCGCGCACGCTTGTGCGCCGTTTTTACAAAGTTTTCAGATTGCCTCTCGGGTTTGCATTTCTAGCTGAATTGGCCATAGAATCAATTGTGTCGAGACGATTTTTTAATTTGAGGCCTCGGGTGCGGAGTTTTTGACGTCGTCGCCCATAGCCAAATTGCGCGCAGGCTTGTGCGCCGTTTTTACAAAGTTTTCAGATTGCCTCTCGGGTTTGAATTTCCCACTGAATTGGCCATAGAATCAATTGTGTCGAGACGGTTTTTGAATTTGAGGCCTCGGGTGCAGAGTTTTTTACGTCGACGCCCATAGCCAAATTGCGCGCACGCTTGTGCGCCGTTTTTACAAAGTTTTCAGATTGCCTCTCGGGTTTGCATTTCTAGCTGAATTGGCCATAGAATCAATTTTGTCGAGACGGTTTTTGAATTTGAGGCCTCGGGTGCGGAGTTTTTGACGTCGTCGCCCCTAACCAAATTGCGCGCACGCTTGTGCGCCGTTTTTACAAAGTTTTCAGATTGCCATTCGGGTTTGCATTTCTAGCTGAATTGGCCATAGAATCAATTGTGTCGAGACGGTTTTTGAGTTTGAGGCCTCGGGTGCGGAGTTTTTGACGTCGTCGCCCATAGTCAAATTGCGCGCACGGTTGTGCGCCGTTTTTACAAAGTTTTCAGATTGCCTCTCGGGTTTGCATTTCTAGCTGAATTGGCCATAGAATCAATTGTGTCGAGACGGTTTTTGAATTTGAGGCCTCGGGTGCGGAGTTTTTGACGTCGTCACCCATATCCAAATTGCGCGCAGGCTTGTGCGCCGTTTTTACAAAGTTTTCAGATTGCCTCTCGGGTTTGAATTACCCACTGAATTGGCCATAGAATCAAATGTGTCGAGACGGTTTTTGAATTTGAGGCCTCGGGTGCGGAGTTTTTTACGTCGATGCCTATAGCCAAATTGCGCGCACGCTTGTGCGCCGTTTTTACAAAGTTTTCAGATTGCCTTTCGGGTTTGCATTGCTAGCTGAATTGGCCATATAATCAATTTTGTCGAGACGGCTTTTGAATTTGAGGCCTCGGGTGCGGAGTTTTTGACGTCGTAGCCCATATCCAAATTGCGCGCAGGCTTGTGCGCCGTTTTTACAAAGTTTTCAGATTGCCTCTCGGGTTTGAATTTCCCACTGAATTGGCCATAGAATCAATTGTGTCGAAACAGTTTTTGAATTTGAGGCCTCGGGTGCGGAGTTTTTTACGTCGACGCCTATAGCCAAATTGCGCACACGCTTGTGCGCCGTTTTTACAAAGTTTTCAGATTGCCTCTCGGTTTTGCATTACTAGCTGAATTGGCCGTAGAATTAATTGTGTCGAGACGGTTTTTGAATTTGAGGCCTCGGGTGCGGAGTTTTTGACGTCGTCGCCCATAGCCAAATTGCGCGCACGCTTGTGCGCCGTTTTTACAAAGTTTTCAAATTGCCTCTCGGGTTTGAATTTCCCACTGAATTGGCCATAGAATCAATTGTGTCGAGACGGTTTTTGAATTTGAGGCCTCGGGTGCGGATTTTTTGACGTCGTCGCCCATAGCCAAATTGCGCGCGCACGCTTGTGCGCCGTTTTTACAAAGTTTTCAGATTGACTCTCGGGTTTGCATTTCTAGCGGAATTGGCCATAGAATCAATTGTGTCGAGACGATTTTTGAATTTGAGGCCTCGGGTGCGGAGTTTTTGACGTCGTCGCCCATAGCCAAATTGCGCGCAGGCTTGTGCGCCGTTTTTACAAAGTTTTCAGATTGCCTCTCGGGTTTGAATTTCCCACTGAATTGGCCATAGAATCAATTGTGTCGAGACGGTTTTTGAATTTGAGGCCTCGGGTGCGGAGTTTTTTACGTCGACGCCCATAGCCAAATTGCGCGCACGCTTGTGCGCCGTTTTTACAAAGTTTTCAGATTGCCTCTCGGGTTTGCATTTGTAGCTGAATTGGCCATAGAATCAATTTTGTCGAGACGGTTTTTGAATTTGAGGCCTCGGGTGCGGAGTTTTTGACGTCGTCGCCCCAAACCAAATTGCGCGCACGCTTGAGCGCCGTTTTTACAAAGTTTTCAGATTGCCATTCGGGTTTGCATTTCTAGCTGAATTGGCCATAGAATCAATTGTGTCGAGACGGTTTTTGAATTTGAGGCCTCGGGTGCGGAGTTTTTGACGTCGTCGCCCATAGTCAAATTGCGCGCACGGTTGTGCGCCGTTTTTACAAAGTTTTAAGATTGCCTCTCGGGATTGCAATTCTAGCTGAATTGGCCATAGAATCAATTGTGTCGAGACGGTTTTTGAATTTGAGGCCTCGGGTGCGGAGTTTTTGACGTCGTCGCCCATATCCAAATTGCGCGCAGGCTTGTGCGCCGTTTTTACAAAGTTTTCAGATTGCCTCTCGGGTTTGAATTACCCACAGAATTGGCCATAGAATCAATTGTGTCGAGACGGTTTTTGAATTTGAGGCCTCGGGTGCGGAGTTTTTTACGTCGACGCCTATAGCCAAATTGCGCGCACGCTTGTGCGCCGTTTTTACAAAGTTTTCAGATTGCCATTCGGGTTTGCATTTCTAGCTGAATTGGCCATAGAATCAATTATGTCGAGATGGTTTTTGAATTTGAGGCCTCGGGTGCGGAGTTTTTGACGTCGTCGCCCACAGCCAAATTGCGCGCACGCTTGTGCACCGTTTTTACAAAGTTTTCAAATTGCCTCTCGGGTTTGCATTTCTAGCTAAAATTGGTCATAGAATCAATTGTGTCGAGACGGTTTTTGAATTTGAGGCCTCGGGTGCGGAGTTTTTGACGTCGTCGTCCATAGCCAAACTTGCGCGCTTGGTTGTGTGCCATTTTTACAAAGTTTTCAGATTGCCTCCCAAGTTTGCATCCCTCACTGAATTGGTCATAAAATCAATTGTGTCGAGACGGATTTTGAATTTGAGGCCTCGGGTGCGGATTTTTTGACGTCGTCGCCCATAGCCAAATTGCGCGCACGCTTGTGCGCCGTTTTTACAAAGTTTTCAGATTGCCTCTCGGGTTTGCATTTCTATCTGAATTGGCCATAGAATCAATTGTGTCGAGACGGTTTTTGAATTTGAGGCCTCGGGTGCGGAGTTTTTTACGTCGTCGCCCATAGCCAAACTTGCGCGCTTGGTTGTGTGCCATTTTTACAAAGTTTTCAGATTGCCTCCCAAGTTTGCATCCCTCACTGAATTGGTCATAAAATCAATTGTGTCGAGACGGTTTTTGAATTTGAGGCCTCGGGTGCGGAGTTTTTTACGTCGACGCCTATAGCCAAATTGCGCGCACGCTTGTGCGCCGTTTTTACAAAGTTTTCAGATTGCCTCTCGGGTTTGCATTTCTAGCTGAATTGGCCATAGAATCAATTGTGTCGAGACGATTTTTTAATTTGAGGCCTCGGGTGCGGAGTTTTTGACGTCGTCGCCCATAGCCAAATTGCGCGCAGGCTTGTGCGCCGTTTTTACAAAGTTTTCAGATTGCCTCTCGGGTTTGAATTTCCCACTGAATTGGTCATAGAATCAATTGTGTCGAGACGGTTTTTGAATTTGAGGCCTCGGGTGCAGAGTTTTTTACGTCGACGCCCATAGCCAAATTGCGCGCACGCTTGTGCGCCGTTTTTACAAAGTTTTCAGATTGCCTCTCGGGTTTGCATTTCTAGCTGAATTGGCCATAGAATCAATTTTGTCGAGACGGTTTTTGAATTTGAGGCCTCGGGTGCGGAGTTTTTGACGTCGTCGCCCCTAACCAAATTGCGCGCACGCTTGTGCGCCGTTTTTACAAAGTTTTCAGATTGCCATTCGGGTTTGCATTCCTAGCTGAATTGGCCATAGAATCAATTGTGTCGAGACGGTTTTTGAGTTTGAGGCCTCGGGTGCGGAGTTTTTGACGTCGTCGCCCATAGTCAAATTGCGCGCACGGTTGTGCGCCGTTTTTACAAAGTTTTCAGATTGCCTCTCGGGTTTGCATTTCTAGCTGAATTGGCCATAGAATCAATTGTGTCGAGACGGTTTTTGAATTTGAGGCCTCGGGTGCGGAGTTTTTGACGTCGTCACCCATATCCAAATTGCGCGCAGGCTTGTGCGCCGTTTTTACAAAGTTTTCAGATTGCCTCTCGGGTTTGAATTACCCACTGAATTGGCCATAGAATCAAATGTGTCGAGACGGTTTTTGAATTTGAGGCCTCGGGTGCGGAGTTTTTTACGTCGATGCCTATAGCCAAATTGCGCGCACGCTTGTGCGCCGTTTTTACAAAGTTTTCAGATTGCCTCTCGGGTTTGCATTGCTAGCTGAATTGGCCATATAATCAATTTTGTCGAGACGGCTTTTGAATTTGAGGCCTCGGGTGCGGAGTTTTTGACGTCGTAGCCCATATCCAAATTGCGCGCAGGCTTGTGCGCCGTTTTTACAAAGTTTTCAGATTGCCTCTCGGGTTTGAATTTCCCACTGAATTGGCCATAGAATCAATTGTGTCGAAACAGTTTTTGAATTTGAGGCCTCGGGTGCGGAGTTTTTTACGTCGACGCCTATAGCCAAATTGCGCACACGCTTGTGCGCCGTTTTTACAAAGTTTTCAGATTGCCTCTCGGTTTTGCATTACTAGCTGAATTGGCCGTAGAATTAATTGTGTCGAGACGGTTTTTGAATTTGAGGCCTCGGGTGCGGAGTTTTTGACGTCGTCGCCCATAGCCAAATTGCGCGCACGCTTGTGCGCCGTTTTTACAAAGTTTTCAAATTGCCTCTCGGGTTTGAATTTCCCACTGAATTGGCCATAGAATCAATTGTGTCGAGACGGTTTTTGAATTTGAGGCCTCGGGTGCGGATTTTTTGACGTCGTCGCCCATAGCCAAATTGCGCGCGCACGCTTGTGCGCCGTTTTTACAAAGTTTTCAGATTGACTCTCGGGTTTGCATTTCTAGCGGAATTGGCCATAGAATCAATTGTGTCGAGACGATTTTTGAATTTGAGGCCTCGGGTGCGGAGTTTTTGACGTCGTCGCCCATAGCCAAATTGCGCGCAGGCTTGTGCGCCGTTTTTACAAAGTTTTCAGATTGCCTCTCGGGTTTGAATTTCCCACTGAATTGGCCATAGAATCAATTGTGTCGAGACGGTTTTTGAATTTGAGGCCTCGGGTGTGGAGTTTTTTACGTCGACGCCCATAGCCAAATTGCGCGCACGCTTGTGTGCCGTTTTTACAAAGTTTTCAGATTGCCTCTCGGGTTTGCATTTGTAGCTGAATTGGCCATAGAATCAATTTTGTCGAGACGGTTTTTGAATTTGAGGCCTCGGGTGCGGAGTTTTTGACGTCGTCGCCCCAAACCAAATTGCGCGCACGCTTGAGCGCCGTTTTTACAAAGTTTTCAGATTGCCATTCGGGTTTGCATTTCTAGCTGAATTGGCCATAGAATCAATTGTGTCGAGACGGTTTTTGAATTTGAGGCCTCGGGTGCGGAGTTTTTGACGTCGTCGCCCATAGTCAAATTGCGCGCACGGTTGTGCGCCGTTTTTACAAAGTTTTAAGATTGCCTCTCGGGATTGCAATTCTAGCTGAATTGGCCATAGAATCAATTGTGTCGAGACGGTTTTTGAATTTGAGGCCTCGGGTGCGGAGTTTTTGACGTCGTCGCCCATATCCAAATTGCGCGCAGGCTTGTGCGCCGTTTTTACAAAGTTTTCAGATTGCCTCTCGGGTTTGAATTACCCACAGAATTGGCCATAGAATCAATTGTGTCGAGACGGTTTTTGAATTTGAGGCCTCGGGTGCGGAGTTTTTTACGTCGACGCCTATAGCCAAATTGCGCGCACGCTTGTGCGCCGTTTTTACAAAGTTTTCAGATTGCCATTCGGGTTTGCATTTCTAGCTGAATTGGCCATAGAATCAATTATGTCGAGACGGTTTTTGAATTTGAGGCCTCGGGTGCGGAGTTTTTGACGTCGTCGCCCATAGTCAAATTGCGCGCACGGTTGTGCGCCGTTTTTACAAAGTTTTCAGATTGCCTCTCGGGTTTGCATTCCTAGCTGAATTGGCCATAGAATCAATTGTGTCGAGACGGTTTTTGAATTTGAGGCCTCGGGTGCGGAGTTTTTGACGTCGTCGCCCATAGCCAAATTGCGCGCACGCTTGTGCGCCGTTTTTACAAAGTTTTCAAATTGCCTCTCGGGTTTGCATTTCTACCTAGAATTGGTCATAGAATCAATTGTGTCGAGACGGTTTTTGAATTTGAGGCCTCGGGTGCGGAGTTTTTGACGTCGTCGCCCATATCCAAATTGCGCGCAGGCTTGTGCGCCGTTTTTACAAAGTTTTCAGATTGCCTCTCGGGTTTGAATTACCCACTGAATTGGCCATAGAATCAATTGTGTCGAGACGGTTTTTGAATTTGAGGCCTCGGGTGCGGAGTTTTTTACGTCGACGCCTATAGCCAAATTGCGCGCACGCTTGTGCGCCGTTTTTACAAAGTTTTCAGATTGCCTCTCGGGTTTACATTGCTAGCTGAATTGGCCATAGAATCAATTTTGTCGAGAGGGTTTTTGAATTTGAGGCCTCGGGTGCGGAGTTTTTGACGTCGTCGCCCCTAACCAAATTGCGCGCACGCTTGTGCGCCGTTCTTACAAAGTTTTCAGATTGCCATTCGGGTTTGCATTTCTAGCTGAATTGACCATAGAATCAATTGTGTCGAGACGGTTTTTGAATTTGAGGCCTCGGGTGCGGAGTTTTTGACGTCGTCGCCCATAGCCAAACTTGCGCATGGTTGTGTGCCATTTTTACAAAGTTTTCAGATTGCCTCCCAAGTTTGCATCCCTCACTGAATTGGCCATAGAATCAATTGTGTCGAGGCAGTTTTTGAATTTGAGGCCTCGGGTGCGGAGTTTTTGACGTCGTCGCCCATAGCCAAATTGCGCGCACGCTTGTGCGCCGTTTTTACAAAGTTTTCAGATTGCCTCTCGGGTTTGCATTTCTATCTGAATTGGACATAGAATCAATTGTGTCGAGACGGTTTTTGAATTTGAGCCCTCGGGTGCGGAGTTTTTGACGTCGTCGCCCATAGCCAAACTTGCGCGCTTGGTTGTGTGCCATTTTTACAAAGTTTTCAGATTGCCTCCCAAGTTTGCATCCCTCACTGTATTGGTCATAAAATCAATTGTGTCGAGACGGATTTTGAATTTGAGGCCTCGGGTGCGGAGTTTTTGACGTCGTCGCCCATAGCCAAAATGCGCGCAGGCTTGTGCGCCGTTTTTACAAAGTTTTCAGATTGCCTCTCGGGTTTGAATTTCCCACTGAATTGGCCATAGAATCAATTGTGTCGAGACGGTTTTTGAATTTGAGGCCTCGGGTGCGGAGTTTTTTACGTCGACGCCTATAGCCAAATTGCGCGCACGCTTGTGCGCCGTTTTTACAAAGTTTTCAGATTGCCTCTCGGGTTTGCATTTCTATCTGAATTGGACATAGAATCAATTGTGTCGAGACGGTTTTTGAATTTGAGGCCTCGGGTGCGGAGTTTTTGACGTCGTCGCCCATAGCCAAACTTGCGCGCATGGTTGTGTGCCATTTTTACAAAGTTTTCAGATTGCCTCCCAAGTTTGCATCCCTCACTGAATTGGCCATAGAATCAATTGTGTCGAGGCAGTTTTTGAATTTGAGGCCTCGGGTGGGGAGTTTTTGACGTCGTCGCCCATAGCCAAATTGCGCGCACGCTTGTGCGCCGTTTTTACAAAGTTTTCAGATTGCCTCTCGGGTTTGCATTTCTATCTGAATTGGACATAGAATCAATTGTGTCGAGACGGTTTTTGAATTTGAGGCCTCGGGTGCGGAGTTTTTGACGTCGTCGCCCATAGCCAAACTTGCGCGCTTGGTTGTGTGCCATTTTTACAAAGTTTTCAGATTGCCTCCCAAGTTTGCATCCCTCACTGAATTGGTCATAAAATCAATTGTGTCGAGACGGATTTTGAATTTGAGGCCTCGGGTGCGGATTTTTTGACGTCGTCGCCCATAGCCAAATTGCGCGCACGCTTGTGCGCCGTTTTTACAAAGTTTTCAGATTGCCTCTCGGGTTTGCATTTCTATCTGAATTGGCCATAGAATCAATTGTGTCGAGATGGTTTTTGAATTTGAGGCCTCGGGTGCAGAGTTTTTTACGTCGTCGCCCATAGCCAAACTTGCGTGCTTGGTTGTGTGCCATTTTTACAAAGTTTTCAGATTGCCTCCCAAGTTTGCATCCCTCACTGAATTGGTCATAAAATCAATTGTGTCGATACGGATTTTGAATTTGAGGCCTCGGGTGCGGATTTTTTGACGTCGTCGCCCATAGCCAAATTGCGCGCGCACGCTTGTGCGCCGTTTTTACAAAGTTTTCAGATTGCCTCTCGGGTTTGCATTTCTAGCTGAATTGGCCATAGAATCAATTGTGTCGAGACGATTTTTGAATTTGAGGCCTCGGGTGCGGAGTTTTTGACGTCGTCGCCCATAGCCAAATTGCGCGCAGACTTGTGCGCCGTTTTTACAAAGTTTTCAGATTGCCTCTCGGGTTTGAATTTCCCACTGAATTGGCCATAGAATCAATTGTGTCGAGACGGTTTTTGAATTTGAGGCCTCGGGTGCGGAGTTTTTTACGTCGACGCCCATAGCCAAATTGCGCGCACGCTTGTGCGCCGTTTT
Organism: Galeopsis tetrahit; assembly: GCA_963675135.1. Lineage (NCBI taxonomy): Eukaryota > Viridiplantae > Streptophyta > Magnoliopsida > Lamiales > Lamiaceae > Galeopsis > Galeopsis tetrahit. The sequence continues at coordinate 129,653 of CAVLYN010000225.1, read as the reverse complement.
TACAAAGTTTTCAGATTGCCTCTCGGGTTTGCATTTCTAGCTGAATTGGCCATAGAATCAATTTTGTCGAGACGGTTTTTGAATTTGAGGCCTCGGGTGCGGAGTTTTTGACGTCGTCGCCCCTAACCAAATTGCGCGCACGCTTGTGCGCCGTTTTTACAAAGTTTTCAGATTGCCATTCGGGTTTGCATTTCTAGCTGAATTGGCCATAGAATAAATTATGTCGAGACGGTTTTTGAATTTGAGGCCTCGGGTGCGGATTTTTTGACGTCGTCGCCCATAGCCAAATTGCGCGCACGCTTGTGCGCCGTTTTTACAAAGTTTTCAGATTGCCTCTCGGGTTTGCATTTCTATCTGAATTGGCCATAGAATCAATTGTGTCGAGACGGTTTTTGAATTTGAGGCCTCGGGTGCAGAGTTTTTTACGTCGTCGCCCATAGCCAAACTTGCGTGCTTGGTTGTGTGCCATTTTTACAAAGTTTTCAGATTGCCTCCCAAGTTTGCATCCTTCACTGAATTGGTCATAAAATCAATTGTGTCGATACGGATTTTGAATTTGAGGCCTCGGGTGCGGATTTTTTGACGTCGTCGCCCATAGCCAAATTGCGCGCGCACGCTTGTGCGCCGTTTTTACAAAGTTTTCAGATTGCCTCTCGGGTTTTTCATTTCTAGCTGAATTGGCCATAGAATCAATTGTGTCGAGACGATTTTTGAATTTGAGGCCTCGGGTGCGGAGTTTTTGACGTCGTCGCCCATAGCCAAATTGCGCGCAGACTTGTGCGCCGTTTTTACAAAGTTTTCAGATTGCCTCTCGGGTTTGAATTTCCCACTGAATTGGCCATAGAATCAATTGTGTCGAGACGGTTTTTGAATTTGAGGCCTCGGGTGCGGAGTTTTTTACGTCGACGCCCATAGCCAAATTGCGCGCACGCTTGTGCGCCGTTTTTACAAAGTTTTCAGATTGCCTCTCGGGTTTGCATTTCTAGCTGAATTGGCCATAGAATCAATTTTGTCGAGACGGTTTTTGAATTTGAGGCCTCGGGTGCGGAGTTTTTGACGTCGTCGCCCCTAACCAAATTGCGCGCACGCTTGTGCGCCGTTTTTACAAAGTTTTCAGATTGCCATTCGGGTTTGCATTTCTAGCTGAATTGGCCATAGAATAAATTATGTCGAGACGGTTTTTGAATTTGAGGCCTCGGGTGCGGAGTTTTTGACGTCGTCGCCCATAGTCAAATTGCGCGCACGGTTGTGCGCTGTTTTTACAAAGTTTTCAGATTGCCTCTCGGGTTTGCATTTCTAGCTGAATTGGCCATAGATTCAATTGTGTCGAGACGGTTTTTGAATTTGAGGCCTCGGGTGCGGAGTTTTTGACGTCGTCGCCCATAGCCAAATTGCGCGCAGGCTTGTGCGCCGTTTTTACAAAGTTTTCAGATTGCCTCTCGGGTTTGAATTTCCCACTGAATTGGCCATAGAATCAATTGTGTCGAGACGGTTTTTGAATTTGAGGCCTCGGGTGCGGAGTTTTATACGTCGACGCCCATAGCCAAATTGCGCGCACGCTTGTGCGCCGTTTTTACAAAGTTTTCAGATTGCCTCTCAGGTTTGCATTTCTAGCTGAATTGGCCATAGAATCAATTTTGTCGAGACGGTTTTTGAATTTGAGGCCTCGGGTGCGAAGTTTTTGACGTCGTCGCCCCTAACCAAATTGCGCGCACGCTTGTGCGCCGTTTTTACAAAGTTTTCAGATTGCCATTCGGGTTTGCATTTCTAGCTGAATTGGCCATAGAATCAATTGTGTCGAGACGGTTTTTGAATTTGAGGCCTCGGGTGCGGAGTTTTTGACGTCGTCGCCCATAGTCAAATTGTGCGCACGGTTGTGCGCCGTTTTTACAAAGTTTTCAGATTGCCTCTCGGGTTTGCATTTCTAGCTGAATTGGCCATAGAATCAATTGTGTCGAGACGGTTTTTGAATTTGAGGCCTCGGGTGCGGAGTTTTTGACGTCGTCGCCCATAGCCAAATTGCGCGCAAGCTTGTGCGCCGTTTTTACAAAGTTTTCAGATTGCCTCTCGGGTTTGAATTTCCCACTGAATTGGCCATAGAATCAATTGTGTCGAGACGGTTTTTGAATTTGAGGCCTCGGGTGCGGAGTTTTTTACGTCGACGCCCATAGCCAAATTGCGCGCACGCTTGTGCGCCGTTTTTACAAAGTTTTCAGATTGCCTCTCGGGTTTGCATTTCTAGCTGAATTGGCCATAGAATCAATTTTGTCGAGACGGTTTTTGAATTTGAGGCCTCGGGTGCGGAGTTTTTGACGTCGTCGCCCCTAACCAAATTGCGCGCACGCTTGTGCGCCGTTTTTACAAAGTTTTCAGATTGCCATTCGGGTTTGCATTTCTAGCTGAATTGGCCATAGAATCAATTGTGTCGAGACGGTTTTTGAATTTGAGGCCTCGGGTGCGGAGTTTTTGACGTCGTCGCCCATAGTCAAATTGCGCGCACGGTTGTGCGCCGTTTTTACAAAGTTTTCAGATTGCCTCTCGGGTTTGCATTTCTAGCTGAATTGGCCATAGAATCAATTGTGTCGAGACGGTTTTTGAATTTGAGGCCTCGGGTGCGGAGTTTTTCACGTCGACGCCCATAGCCAAATTGCGCGCACGCTTGTGCGCCGTTTTTACAAAGTTTTCAGATTGCCTCTCGGGTTTGCATTTCTAGCTGAATTGGCCATAGAATCAATTTTGTCGAGACGGTTTTTGAATTTGAGGCCTCGGGTGTGGAGTTTTTGACGTCGTCGCCCCTAACCAAATTGCGCGCACGCTTGTGCGCCGTTTTTACAAAGTTTTCAGATTGCCATTCGGGTTTGCATTCCTAGCTGAATTGGCCATAGAATCAATTGTGTCGAGACGGTTTTTGAATTTGAGGCCTCGGGTGCGGAGTTTTTGACGTCGTCGCCCATAGTCAAATTGCGCGCACGGTTGTGCGCCGTTTTTACAAAGTTTTCAGATTGCCTCTCGGGTTTGCATTTCTAGCTGAATTGGCCATAGAATCAATTGTGTCGAGACGGTTTTTGAATTTGAGGCCTCGGATGCGGAGTTTTTGACGTCGTCGCCCATAGCCAAATTGCGCGCAGGCTTGTGCGCCGTTTTTACAAAGTTTTCAGATTGCCTCTCGGGTTTGAATTTCCCACTGAATTGGCCATAGAATCAATTGTGTCGAGACGGTTTTTGAATTTGAGGCCTCGGGTGCGGAGTTTTTTACGTCGACGCCCATAGCCAAATTGCGCGCACGCTTGTGCGCCGTTTTTACAAAGTTTTCAGATTGCCTCTCGGGTTTGCATTTCTAGCTGAATTGGCCATAGAATCAATTTTGTCGAGACGGTTTTTGAATTTGAGGCCTCGGGTGCGGAGTTTTTGACGTCGTCGCCCCTAACCAAATTGCGCGCACGCTTGTGCGCCGTTTTTACAAAGTTTTCAGATTGCCATTCGGGTTTGCATTTCTAGCTGAATATGCCATAGAATAAATTATGTCGAGATGGTTTTTGAATTTGAGGCCTCGGGTGCGGAGTTTTTGACGTCGTCGCCCATAGTCAAATTGCGCGCACGGTTGTGCGCCGTTTTTACAAAGTTTTCAGATTGCCTCTCGGGTTTGCATTTCTAGCTGAATTGGCCATAGAATCAATTGTGTCGAGACGGTTTTTGAATTTGAGGCCTCGGGTGCGGAGTTTTTCACGTCGACGCCCATAGCCAAATTGCGCGCACGCTTGTGCACCGTTTTTACAAAGTTTTCAGATTGCCTCTCGGGTTTGCATTTCTAGCTGAATTGGCCATAGAATCAATTTTGTCGAGACGGTTTTTGAATTTGAGGCCTCGGGTGTGGAGTTTTTGACGTCGTCGCCCCTAACCAAATTGCGCGCACGCTTGTGCGCCGTTTTTACAAAGTTTTCAGATTGCCATTCGGGTTTGCATTCCTAGCTGAATTGGCCATAGAATCAATTGTGTCGAGACGGTTTTTGAATTTGAGGCCTCGGGTGCGGAGTTTTTGACGTCGTCGCCCATAGTCAAATTGCGCGCACGGTTGTGCGCCGTTTTTACAAAGTTTTCAGATTGCCTCTCGGGTTTGCATTTCTAGCTGAATTGGCCATAGAATCAATTGTGTCGAGACGGTTTTTGAATTTGAGGCCTCGGATGCGGAGTTTTTGACGTCGTCGCCCATAGCCAAATTGCGCGCAGGCTTGTGCGCCGTTTTTACAAAGTTTTCAGATTGCCTCTCGGGTTTGAATTTCCCACTGAATTGGCCATAGAATCAATTGTGTCGAGACGGTTTTTGAATTTGAGGCCTCGGGTGCGGAGTTTTTTACGTCGACGCCCATAGCCAAATTGCGCGCACGCTTGTGCGCCGTTTTTACAAAGTTTTCAGATTGCCTCTCGGGTTTGCATTTCTAGCTGAATTGGCCATAGAATCAATTTTGTCGAGACGGTTTTTGAATTTGAGGCCTCGGGTGCGGAGTTTTTGACGTCGTCGCCCCTAACCAAATTGCGCGCACGCTTGTGCGCCGTTTTTACAAAGTTTTCAGATTGCCATTCGGGTTTGCATTTCTAGCTGAATATGCCATAGAATAAATTATGTCGAGATGGTTTTTGAATTTGAGGCCTCGGGTGCGGAGTTTTTGACGTCGTCGCCCATAGTCAAATTGCGCGCACGGTTGTGCGCCGTTTTTACAAAGTTTTCAGATTGCCTCTCGGGTTTGCATTTCTAGCTGAATTGGCCATAGAATCAATTGTGTCGAGACGGTTTTTGAATTTGAGGCCTCGGGTGCGGAGTTTTTGACGTCGTCGCCCATAGCCAAATTGCGCGCAGGCTTGTGCGCCGTTTTTACAAAGTTTTCAGATTGCCTCTCGGGTTTGAATTTCCCACTGAATTGGCCATATAATCAATTGTGTCGAGACGGTTTTTGAATTTGAGGCCTCGGGTGCGGAGTTTTTTACGTCGACGCCCATAGCCAAATTGCGCGCACGCTTGTGCGCCGTTTTTACAAAGTTTTCAGATTGCCTCTCGGGTTTGCATATCTAGCTGAATTGGCCATAGAATCAATTTTGTCGAGACGGTTTTTGAATTTGAGGCCTCGGGTGCAGAGTTTTTGACGTCGTCGCCCCTAACCAAATTGCGCGCACGCTTGTGCGCCGTTTTTACAAAGTTTTCAGATTGCCATTCGGGTTTGCATTTCTAGCTGAATTGGCCATAGAATCAATTGTGTCGAGACGGTTTTTGAATTTGAGGCCTCGGGTGCGGAGTTTTTGACGTCGTCGCCCATAGTCAAATTGCGCCCACGGTTGTGCGCCGTTTTTACAAAGTTTTCAGATTGCCTCTCGGGTTTGCATTTCTAGCTGAATTGGCCATAGAATCAATTGTGTCGAGACGGTTTTTGAATTTGAGGCCTCGGGTGCGGAGTTTTTGACGTCGTCGCCCATAGCCAAATTGCGCGCAGGCTTGTGCGCCGTTTTTACAAAGTTTTCATATTGCCTCTCGGGTTTGAATTTCCCACTGAATTGGCCATAGAATCAATTGTGTCGAGACGGTTTTTGAATTTGAGGCCTCGGGTGCGGAGTTTTTTACGTCGACGCCCATAGCCAAATTGCGCGCACGCTTGTGCGCCGTTTTTACAAAGTTTTCAGATTGCCTCTCGGGTTTGTATTTCTAGCTGAATTGGCCATAGAATCAATTTTGTCGAGACGGTTTTTGAATTTGAGGCCTCGGGTGCGGAGTTTTTGACGTCGTCGCCCCTAACCAAATTGCGCGCACGCTTGTGCGCCGTTTTTACAAAGTTTTCAGATTGCCATTCAGGTTTGCATTTCTAGCTGAATTGGCCATAGAATCAATTGTGTCGAGACGGTTTTTGAATTTGAGGCCTCGGGTGCGGAGTTTTTGACGTCGTCGCCCATAGTCAAATTGCGCGCACGGTTGTGCGCCGTTTTTACAAAGTTTTCAAATTGCCTCTCGGGTTTGCATTTCTAGCTGAATTGGCCATAGAATCAATTGTGTCGAGACGGTTTTTGAATTTGAGGCCTCGGGTGCGGAGTTTTTGACGTCGTCGCCCATAGCCAAATTGCGCGCAGGCTTGTGCGCCGTTTTTACAAAGTTTTCAGATTGCCTCTCGGGTTTGAATTTCCCACTGAATTGGCCATAGAATCAATTGTGTCGAGACGGTTTTTGAATTTGAGGCCTCGGGTGCGGATTTTTTGACGTCGTCGCCCATAACCAAATTGCGCGCGCACGCTTGTGCGCCATTTTTACAAAGTTTTCAGATTGCCTCTCGGGTTTGCATTTCTAGCTGAATTGGCCATATAATCAATTGTGTCGAGACGATTTTTGAATTTGAGGCCTCGGGTGCGGAGTTTTTAACGTCGTCGCCCATAGCCAAATTGCGCGCAGGCTTGTGCGCCGTTTTTACAAAGTTTTCAGGTTGCCTCTCGGGTTTGAATTTCCCACTGAATTGGCCATAAAATCAATTGTGTCGAGACGGTTTTTGAATTTGAGGCCTCGGGTGCGGAGTTTTTTACGTCGACGCCCATAGCCAAATTGCGCGCACGCTTGTGCGCCATTTTTACAAAGTTTTCAGATTGCCTCTCGGGTTTGCATTTCTAGCTGAATTGGCCATAGAATCAATTTTGTCGAGACGGTTTTTGAATTTGAGGCCTCGGGTGCGGAGTTTTTGACGTCGTCGCCCCTAACCAAATTGCACGCACGCTTGTGCGCCGTTTTTACAAAGTTTTCAGATTGCCATTCGGGTTTGCATTTCTAGCTGAATTGGACATAGAATCAATTGTGTCGAGACGGTTTTTGAATTTGAGGCCTCGGGTGCGGAGTTTTTGACGTCGTCGCCCATAGTCAAATTGCGCGCACGGTTGTGCGCCGTTTTTACAAAGTTTTCAGATTGCCTCTCGGGTTTGCATTTCTAGCTGAATTGGCCATAGAATCAATTGTGTCGAGACGGTTTTTGAATTTGAGGCCTCGGGTGCGGAGTTTTTGACGTCGACGCCCATACCCAAACTTGCGCGCATGGTTGTGTGCCATTTTTACAAAGTTTTCAGATTGCCTCCCAAGTTTGCATCCCTCACTGAATTGGCCATAGAATCAATTATGTCGAGACGGTTTTTTGAATTTGAGGCCTCGGGTGCGGAGTTTTTGACGTCGTCGCCCATAGCCAAATTGCGCGCACGCTTGTGCGCCGTTTTTACAAAGTTTTCAGATTGCCTCTCGGGTTTGCATTTCTAGCTAAAATTGGTCATAGAATCAATTGTGTCGAGACGGTTTTTGAATTTGAGGCCTCGGGTGCGGAGTTTTTGACGTCATCGCCCCTAACCAAATTGCGCGCACGCTTGTGCGCCGTTTTTACAAAGTTTTCAGATTGCCATTCGGGTTTGCATTTCTAGCTGAATTGGCCATAGAATCAATTGTGTCGAGACGGTTTTTGAATTTGAGGCCTCGGGTGCGGAGTTTTTGACGTCGTCGCCCATAGTCAAATTGCGCGCACGGTTGTGCGCCGTTTTTACAAAGTTTTCAGATTGCCTCTCGGGTTTGTATTTCTAGCTGAATTGGCCATAGAATCAATTGTGTCGAGACGGTTTTTGAATTTGAGGCCTCGGGTGCGGAGTTTTTGACGTCGTCGCCCATATCCAAATTGCGCGCAGGCTTGTGCGCCGTTTTTACAAAGTTTTCAGATTGCCTCTCGGGTTTGAATTACCCACTGAATTGGCCATAGAATCAATTGTGTCGAGACGGTTTTTGAATTTGAGGCCTCGGGTGCGGAGTTTTTTACGTCGACGCCTATAGCCAAATTGCGCGCACGCTTGTGCGCCGTTTTTACAAAGTTTTCAGATTGCCTCTCGGTTTTGCTTTACTAGCTGAATTGGCCGTAGAATTAATTGTGTCGAGACGGTTTTTAATTTGAGGCCTCGGGTGCGGAGTTTTTGACGTCGTCGCCCATAGCCAAATTGCGCGCACGCTTGTGCGCCGTTTTTACAAAGTTTTCAGATTGCCTCTCGGGTTTGCATTTCTAGCTGAATTGGCCATAGAATTAATTGTGTCGAGACGATTTTTGAATTTGAGGCCTCGGGTGCGGAGTTTTTGACGTCGTCGCCCATAGCCAAATTGCGCGCAGGCTTGTGCGCCGTTTTTACAAAGTTTTCAGATTGCCTCTCGGGTTTGAATTTCCCACTGAATTGGCCATAGAATCAATTGTGTCGAGACGGTTTTTGAATTTGAGGCCTCGGGTGCGGATTTTTTGACGTCGTCGCCCATAACCAAATTGCGCGCGCACGCTTGTGCGCCATTTTTACAAAGTTTTCAGATTGCCTCTCGGGTTTGCATTTCTAGCTGAATTGGCCATATAATCAATTGTGTCGAGACGATTTTTGAATTTGAGGCCTCGGGTGCGGAGTTTTTAACGTCGTCGCCCATAGCCAAATTGCGCGCAGGCTTGTGCGCCGTTTTTACAAAGTTTTCAGGTTGCCTCTCGGGTTTGAATTTCCCACTGAATTGGCCATAAAATCAATTGTGTCGAGACGGTTTTTGAATTTGAGGCCTCGGGTGCGGAGTTTTTTACGTCGACGCCCATAGCCAAATTGCGCGCACGCTTGTGCGCCATTTTTACAAAGTTTTCAGATTGACTCTCGGGTTTGCATTTCTAGCTGAATTGGCCATAGAATCAATTTTGTCGAGACGGTTTTTGAATTTGAGGCCTCGGGTGCGGAGTTTTTGACGTCGTCGCCCCTAACCAAATTGCACGCACGCTTGTGCGCCGTTTTTACAAAGTTTTCAGATTGCCATTCGGGTTTGCATTTCTAGCTGAATTGGACATAGAATCAATTGTGTCGAGACGGTTTTTGAATTTGAGGCCTCGGGTGCGGAGTTTTTGACGTCGTCGCCCATAGTCAAATTGCGCGCACGGTTGTGCGCCGTTTTTACAAAGTTTTCAGATTGCTTCTCGGGTTTGCATTTCTAGCTGAATTGGCCATAGAATCAATTGTGTCGAGACGGTTTTTGAATTTGAGGCCTCGGGTGCGGAGTTTTTGACGTCGACGCCCATACCCAAACTTGCGCGCATGGTTGTGTGCCATTTTTACAAAGTTTTCAGATTGCCTCCCAAGTTTGCATCCCTCACTGAATTGGCCATAGAATCAATTATGTCGAGACGGTTTTTTGAATTTGAGGCCTCGGGTGCGGAGTTTTTGACGTCGTCGCCCATAGCCAAATTGCGCGCACGCTTGTGCGCCGTTTTTACAAAGTTTTCAGATTGCCTCTCGGGTTTGCATTTCTAGCTAAAATTGGTCATAGAATCAATTGTGTCGAGACGGTTTTTGAATTTGAGGCCTCGGGTGCGGAGTTTTTGACGTCATCGCCCCTAACCAAATTGCGCGCACGCTTGTGCGCCGTTTTTACAAAGTTTTCAGATTGCCATTCGGGTTTGCATTTCTAGCTGAATTGGCCATAGAATCAATTGTGTCGAGACGGTTTTTCAATTTGAGGCCTCGGGTGCGGAGTTTTTGACGTCGTCGCCCATAGTCAAATTGCGCGCACGGTTGTGCGCCGTTTTTACAAAGTTTTCAGATTGCCTCTCGGGTTTGTATTTCTAGCTGAATTGGCCATAGAATCAATTGTGTCGAGACGGTTTTTGAATTTGAGGCCTCGGGTGCGGAGTTTTTGACGTCGTCGCCCATATCCAAATTGCGCGCAGGCTTGTGCGCCGTTTTTACAAAGTTTTCAGATTGCCTCTCGGGTTTGAATTACCCACTGAATTGGCCATAGAATCAATTGTGTCGAGACGGTTTTTGAATTTGAGGCCTCGGGTGCGGAGTTTTTTACGTCGACGCCTATAGCCAAATTGCGCGCACGCTTGTGCGCCGTTTTTACAAAGTTTTCAGATTGCCTCTCGGTTTTGCTTTACTAGCTGAATTGGCCGTAGAATTAATTGTGTCGAGACGGTTTTTAATTTGAGGCCTCGGGTGCGGAGTTTTTGACGTCGTCGCCCATAGCCAAATTGCGCGCACGCTTGTGCGCCGTTTTTACAAAGTTTTCAGATTGCCTCTCGGGTTTGCATTTCTAGCTGAATTGGCCATAGAATTAATTGTGTCGAGACGATTTTTGAATTTGAGGCCTCGGGTGCGGAGTTTTTGACGTCGTCGCCCATAGCCAAATTGCGCGCAGGCTTGTGCGCCGTTTTTACAAAGTTTTCAGATTGCCTCTCGGGTTTGAATTTCCCACTGAATTGGCCATAGAATCAATTGTGTCGAGACGGTTTTTGAATTTGAGGCCTCGGGTGCGGAGTTTTTTACGTCGACGCACATAGCCAAATTGCGCGCACGCTTGTGCGCCGTTTTTACAAAGTTTTCAGATTGCCTCTCGGGTTTGCATTTCTAGCTGAATTGGCCATAGAATCAATTTTGTCGAGACGGTTTTTGAATTTGAGGCCTCGGGTGCGGAGTTTTTGACGTCGTCGCCCCTAACCAAATTGCGCGCACGCTTGTGCGCCGTTTTTACAAAGTTTTTAGATTGCCATTCGGGTTTGCATTTCTAGCTGAATTGGCCATAGAATCAATTGTGTCGAGACGGTTTTTGAATTTGAGGCCTCGGGTGCGGAGTTTTTGACGTCGTAGCCCATATCCAAATTGCGCGCAGGCTTGTGCGCCGTTTTTACAAAGTTTTCAGATTGCCTCTCGGGTTTGAATTTCCCACTGAATTGGCCATAGAATCAATTGTGTCGAAACGGTTTTTGAATTTGAGGCCTCGGGTGCGGAGTTTTTTACGTCGACGCCTATAGCCAAATTGCGCGCACGCTTGTGCGCCGTTTTTACAAAGTTTTCAGATTGCCTCTCGGTTTTGCATTTCTAGCTGAATTGGCCGTAGAATTAATTGTGTCGAGACGGTTTTTGAATTTGAGGCCTCGGGTGCGGAGTTTTTGACGTCGTCGCCCATATCCAAATTGCGCGCAGGCTTGTGCGCCGTTTTTACAAAGTTTTCAGATTGCCTCTCGGGTTTGAATTACCCACTGAATTGGCCATAGAATCAATTCTGTCGAGACGGTTTTTGAATTTGAGGCCTCGGGTGCGGAGTTTTTTACGTCGACGCCTATAGCCAAATTGCGCGCACGCTTGTGCGCCGTTTTTACAAAGTTTTCAGATTGCCTCTCGGGTTTGCATTGCTAGCTGAATTGGCCATAGAATCAATTTTGTCGAGACGGTTTTTGAATTTGAGGCCTCGGGTGCGGAGTTTTTGACGTCGTAGCCCATATCCAAATTGCGCGCAGGCTTGTGCGCCGTTTTTACAAAGTTTTCAGATTGCCTCTCGGGTTTGAATTTCCCACTGAATTGGCCATAGAATCAATTGTGTCGAAACGGTTTTTGAATTTGAGGCCTCGGGTGCGGAGTTTTTTACGTCGACGCCTATAGCCAAATTGCGCGCACGCTTGTGCGCCGTTTTAACAAAGTTTTCAGATTGCCTCTCGGTTTTGCATTACTAGCTGAATTGGCCGTAGAATGAATTGTGTCGAGACGGTTTTTGAATTTGAGGCCTCGGGTGCGGAGTTTTTGACGTCGTCGCCCATAGCCAAATTGCGCGCACGCTTGTGCGCCGTTTTTACAAAGTTTTCAAATTGCCTCTCGGGTTTGCATTTCTAGCTAAAATTGGTCATAGAATCAATTGTGTCGAGACGGTTTTTGAATTTGAGGCCTCGGGTGCGGAGTTTTTGACGTCGTCGCCCATAGCCAAATTGCGCGCAGGCTTGTGCGCCGTTTTTACAAAGTTTTCAGATTGCCTCTCGGGTTTGAATTTCCCACTGAATTGGCCATAGAATCAATTGTGTCGAGACGGTTTTTGAATTTGAGGCCTCGGGTGCGGAGTTTTTGACGTCGTCGCCCCTAACCAAATTGCGCGCACGCTTGTGCGCCGTTTTTACAAAGTTTTCAGATTGCCATTCGGGTTTGCATTTCTAGCTGAATTGGCCATAGAATCAATTGTGTCGAGACGGTTTTTGAATTTGAGGCTTCGGGTGCGGAGTTTTTGACGTCGTCGCCCATAGTCAAATTGCGCGCACGGTTGTGCGCCGTTTTTACAAAGTTTTCAGATTGCCTCTCGGGTTTGCACTTCAAGCTGAATTGGCCATAGAATCAATTGTGTCGAGACGGTTTTTGAATTTGAGGCCTCGGGTGCGGAGTTTTTAACGTCGTCGCCCATATCCAAATTGCGCGCAGGCTTGTGCGCCGTTTTTACAAAGTTTTCAGATTGCCTCTCGGGTTTGAATTACCCACTGAATTGGCCATAGAATCAATTGTGTCGAGACGGTTTTTGAATTTGAGGCCTCGGGTGCGGAGTTTTTGACGTCGTCGCCCCTAACCAAATTGCGCGCACGCTTGTGCGCCGTTTTTACAAAGTTTTTAGATTGCCATTCGGGTTTGCATTTCTAGCTGAATTGGCCATAGAATCAATTGTGTCGAGACGGTTTTTGAATTTGAGGCCTCGGGTGCGGAGTTTTTGACGTCGTAGCCCATATCCAAATTGCGCGCAGGCTTGTGCGCCGTTTTTACAAAGTTTTCAGATTGCCTCTCGGGTTTGAATTTCCCACTGAATTGGCCATAGAATCAATTGTGTCGAAACGGTTTTTGAATTTGAGGCCTCGGGTGCGGAGTTTTTTACGTCGACGCCTATAGCCAAATTGCGCGCACGCTTGTGCGCCGTTTTTACAAAGTTTTCAGATTGCCTCTCGGTTTTGCATTTCTAGCTGAATTGGCCGTAGAATTAATTGTGTCGAGACGGTTTTTGAATTTGAGGCCTCGGGTGCGGAGTTTTTGACGTCGTCGCCCATATCCAAATTGCGCGCAGGCTTGTGCGCCGTTTTTACAAAGTTTTCAGATTGCCTCTCGGGTTTGAATTACCCACTGAATTGGCCATAGAATCAATTCTGTCGAGACGGTTTTTGAATTTGAGGCCTCGGGTGCGGAGTTTTTTACGTCGACGCCTATAGCCAAATTGCGCGCACGCTTGTGCGCCGTTTTTACAAAGTTTTCAGATTGCCTCTCGGGTTTGCATTGCTAGCTGAATTGGCCATAGAATCAATTTTGTCGAGACGGTTTTTGAATTTGAGGCCTCGGGTGCGGAGTTTTTGACGTCGTAGCCCATATCCAAATTGCGCGCAGGCTTGTGCGCCGTTTTTACAAAGTTTTCAGATTGCCTCTCGGGTTTGAATTTCCCACTGAATTGGCCATAGAATCAATTGTGTCGAAACGGTTTTTGAATTTGAGGCCTCGGGTGCGGAGTTTTTTACGTCGACGCCTATAGCCAAATTGCGCGCACGCTTGTGCGCCGTTTTAACAAAGTTTTCAGATTGCCTCTCGGTTTGGCATTACTAGCTGAATTGGCCGTAGAATTAATTGTGTCGAGACGGTTTTTGAATTTGAGGCCTCGGGTGCGGAGTTTTTGACGTCGTCGCCCATAGCCAAATTGCGCGCACGCTTGTGCGCCGTTTTTACAAAGTTTTCAAATTGCCTCTCGGGTTTGCATTTCTAGCTAAAATTGGTCATAGAATCAATTGTGTCGAGACGGTTTTTGAATTTGAGGCCTCGGGTGCGGAGTTTTTGACGTCGTCGCCCATAGCCAAATTGCGCGCAGGCTTGTGCGCCGTTTTTACAAAGTTTTCAGATTGCCTCTCGGGTTTGAATTTCCCACTGAATTGGCCATAGAATCAATTGTGTCGAGACGGTTTTTGAATTTGAGGCCTCGGGTGCGGAGTTTTTGACGTCGTCGCCCATAGCCAAATTGCGCGCAGGCTTGTGCGCCGTTTTTACAAAGTTTTCAGATTGCCTCTCGGGTTTGAATTTCCCACTGAATTGGCCATAAAATCAATTGTGTCGAGACGGTTTTTGAATTTAAGGCCTCGGGTGCGGAGTTTTTTACGTCGACATCCATAGCAAAATTGCGCGCACGCTTGTGCGCCGTTTTTACAAAGTTTTCAGATTGCCTCTCGGGTTTGAATTTCCCACTGAATTGGCCATAGAATCAATTGTGTCGAGACGGTTTTTGAATTTGAGGCCTCGGGTGCGGAGTTTTTTACGTCGACGCCTATAGCCAAATTGCGCGCACGCTTGTGCGCCGTTTTTACAAAGTTTTCAGATTGCCTCTCGGGTTTGCATTTCTAGCTGAATTGGCCATAGAATCAATTTTGTCGAGACGGTTTTTGAATTTGAGGCCTCGGGTGCGGAGTTTTTGACGTCGTCGCCCCTAACCAAATTGCGCGCACGCTTGTGCGCCGTTTTTACAAAGTTTTCAGATTGCCATTCGGGTTTGCATTTCTAGCTGAATTGGCCATAAAATCAATTGTGTCGAGACGGTTTTTGAATTTGAGGCCTCGGGTGCGGAGTTTTTTACGTCGACATCCATAGCCAAATTGCGCGCACGCTTGTGCGCCGTTTTTACAAAGTTTTCAGATTGCCTCTCGGGTTTGAATTTCCCACTGAATTGGCCATAAAATCAATTGTGTCGAGACGGTTTTTGAATTTGAGGCCTCGGGTGCGGAGTTTTTTACGTCGACGCCCATAGCCAAATTGCGCGCACGCTTGTGCGCCGTTTTTACAAAGTTTTCAGATTGCCTCTCGGGTTTGCATTTCTAGCTGAATTGGCCATAGAATCAATTTTGTCGAGACGGTTTTTGAATTTGAGGCCTCGGGTGCGGAGTTTTTGACGTCGTCGCCCCTAACCAAATTGCGCGCACGCTTGTGCGCCGTTTTTACAAAGTTTTCAGATTGCCATTCGGGTTTGCATTTCTAGCTGAATTGGCCATAGAATCAATTTTGTCGAGACGGTTTTTGAATTTGAGGCCTCGGGTGCGGAGTTTTTGACGTCGTCGCCCATAGTCTAATTGCGCGCACGGTTGTGCGCCGTTTTTACAAAGTTTTCAGATTGCCTCTCGGGTTTGTATTTCTAGCTGAATTGGCCATAGAATCAATTGTGTCGAGACGGTTTTTGAATTTGAGGCCTCGGGTGCGGAGTTTTTGACGTCGTCGCCCATATCCAAATTGCGCGCAGGCTTGTGCGCCGTTTTTACAAAGTTTTCAGATTGCCTCTCGGGTTTGATTTACCCACTGAATTGGCCATAGAATCAATTGTGTCGAGACGGTTTTTGAATTTGAGGCCTCGGGTGCGGAGTTTTTTACGTCGACGCCTATAGCCAAATTGCGCGCACGCTTGTGCGCCGTTTTTACAAAATTTTCAGATTGCCTCTCGGTTTTGCTTTACTAGCTGAATTGGCCGTAGAATTAATTGTGTCGAGACGGTTTTTAATTTGAGGCCTCGGGTGCGGAGTTTTTGACGTCGTCGCCCATAGCCAAATTGCGCGCACGCTTGTGCGCCGTTTTTACAAAGTTTTCAGATTGCCTCTCGGGTTTGCATTTCTAGCTGAATTGGCCATAGAATTAATTGTGTCGAGACGGTTTTTGAATTTGAGGCCTCGGGTGCGGAGTTTTTGACGTCGTCGCCCATAGCCAAATTGCGCGCAAGCTTGTGCGCCGTTTTTACAAAGTTTTCAGATTGCCTCTCGGGTTTGAATTTCCCACTAAATTGGCCATAGAATCAATTGTGTCGAAACGGTTTTTGAATTTGAGGCCTCGGGTGCGGAGTTTTTTACGTCGACGCCTATAGCCAAATTGCGCGCACGCTTGTGCGCCGTTTTTACAAAGTTTTCAGATTGCCTCTCGGTTTTGCATTACTAGCTGAATTGGCCGTAGAATTAATTGTGTCGAGACGGTTTTTGAATTTGAGGCCTCGGGTGCGGAGTTTTTGACGTCGTCGCCCATAGCCAAATTGCGCGCACGCTTGTGCGCCGTTTTTACAAAGTTTTCAAATTGCCTCTCGGGTTTGCATTTCTAGCTAAAATTGGTCATAGAATCAATTGTGTCGAGACGGTTTTTGAATTTGAGGCCTCGGGTGCGGAGTTTTTGACGTCGTCGCCCATAGCCAAATTGCGCGCAGGCTTGTGCGCCGTTTTTACAAAGTTTTCAGATTGCCTCTCGGGTTTGAATTTCCCACTGAATTGGCCATAGAATCAATTGTGTCGAGACGGTTTTTGAATTTGAGGCCTCGGGTGCGGAGTTTTTGACGTCGTCGCCCATAGCCAAATTGCGCGCAGGCTTGTGCGCCGTTTTTACAAAGTTTTCAGATTGCCTCTCGGGTTTGAATTTCCCACTGAATTGGCCATAAAATCAATTGTGTCGAGACGGTTTTTGAATTTAAGGCCTCGGGTGCGGAGTTTTTTACGTCGACATCCATAGCAAAATTGCGCGCACGCTTGTGCGCCGTTTTTACAAAGTTTTCAGATTGCCTCTCGGGTTTGAATTTCCCACTGAATTGGCCATAGAATCAATTGTGTCGAGACGGTTTTTGAATTTGAGGCCTCGGGTGCGGAGTTTTTTACGTCGACGCCTATAGCCAAATTGCGCGCACGCTTGTGCGCCGTTTTTACAAAGTTTTCAGATTGCCTCTCGGGTTTGCATTTCTAGCTGAATTGGCCATAGAATCAATTTTGTCGAGACGGTTTTTGAATTTGAGGCCTCGGGTGCGGAGTTTTTGACGTCGTCGCCCCTAACCAAATTGCGCGCACGCTTGTGCGCCGTTTTTACAAAGTTTTCAGATGGCCATTCGGGTTTGCATTTCTAGCTGAATTGGCCATAAAATCAATTGTGTCGAGACGGTTTTTGAATTTGAGGCCTCGGGTGCGGAGTTTTTTACGTCGACATCCATAGCCAAATTGCGCGCACGCTTGTGCGCCGTTTTTACAAAGTTTTCAGATTGCCTCTCGGGTTTGAATTTCCCACTGAATTGGCCATAAAATCAATTGTGTCGAGACGGTTTTTGAATTTGAGGCCTCGGGTGCGGAGTTTTTTACGTCGACGCCCATAGCCAAATTGCGCGCACGCTTGTGCGCCGTTTTTACAAAGTTTTCAGATTGCCTCTCGGGTTTGCATTTCTAGCTGAATTGGCCATAGAATCAATTTTGTCGAGACGGTTTTTGAATTTGAGGCCTCGGGTGCGGAGTTTTTGACGTCGTCGCCCCTAACCAAATTGCGCGCACGCTTGTGCGCCGTTTTTACAAAGTTTTCAGATTGCCATTCGGGTTTGCATTTCTAGCTGAATTGGCCATAGAATCAATTTTGTCGAGACGGTTTTTGAATTTGAGGCCTCGGGTGCGGAGTTTTTGACGTCGTCGCCCATAGTCTAATTGCGCGCACGGTTGTGCGCCGTTTTTACAAAGTTTTCAGATTGCCTCTCGGGTTTGTATTTCTAGCTGAATTGGCCATAGAATCAATTGTGTCGAGACGGTTTTTGAATTTGAGGCCTCGGGTGCGGAGTTTTTGACGTCGTCGCCCATATCCAAATTGCGCGCAGGCTTGTGCGCCGTTTTTACAAAGTTTTCAGATTGCCTCTCGGGTTTGAATTACCCACTGAATTGGCCATAGAATCAATTGTGTCGAGACGGTTTTTGAATTTGAGGCCTCGGGTGCGGAGTTTTTTACGTCGACGCCTATAGCCAAATTGCGCGCACGCTTGTGCGCCGTTTTTACAAAGTTTTCAGATTGCCTCTCGGTTTTGCTTTACTAGCTGAATTGGCCGTAGAATTAATTGTGTCGAGACGGTTTTTAATTTGAGGCCTCGGGTGCGGAGTTTTTGACGTCGTCGCCCATAGCCAAATTGCGCGCACGCTTGTGCGCCGTTTTTACAAAGTTTTCAGATTGCCTCTCGGGTTTGCATTTCTAGCTGAATTGGCCATAGAATTAATTGTGTCGAGACGGTTTTTGAATTTGAGGCCTCGGGTGCGGAGTTTTTGACGTCGTCGCCCATAGCCAAATTGCGCGCAAGCTTGTGCGCCGTTTTTACAAAGTTTTCAGATTGCCTCTCGGGTTTGAATTTCCCACTGAATTGGCCATAGAATCAATTGTGTCGAGACGGTTTTTGAATTTGAGGCCTCGGGTGCGGAGTTTTTTACGTCGACGCCCATAGCCAAATTGCGCGCACGCTTGTGCGCCGTTTTTACAAAGTTTTCAGATTGCCTCTCGGGTTTGCATTTCTAGCTGAATTGGCCATAGAATCAATTTTGTCGAGACGGTTTTTGAATTTGAGGCCTCGGGTGCGGAGTTTTTGACGTCGTCGCCCCTAACCAAATTGCGCGCACGCTTGTGCGCCGTTTTTACAAAGTTTTTAGATTGCCATTCGGGTTTGCATTTCTAGCTGAATTGGCCATAGAATCAATTGTGTCGAGACGGTTTTTGAATTTGAGGCCTCGGGTGCGGAGTTTTTGACGTCGTAGCCCATATCCAAATTGCGCGCAGGCTTGTGCGCCGTTTTTACAAAGTTTTCAGATTGCCTCTCGGGTTTGAATTTCCCACTAAATTGGCCATAGAATCAATTGTGTCGAAACGGTTTTTGAATTTGAGGCCTCGGGTGCGGAGTTTTTTACGTCGACGCCTATAGCCAAATTGCGCGCACGCTTGTGCGCCGTTTTTACAAAGTTTTCAGATTGCCTCTCGGTTTTGCATTACTAGCTGAATTGGCCGTAGAATTAATTGTGTCGAGACGGTTTTTGAATTTGAGGCCTCGGGTGCGGAGTTTTTGACGTCGTCGCCCATAGCCAAATTGCGCGCACGCTTGTGCGCCGTTTTTACAAAGTTTTCAAATTGCCTCTCGGGTTTGCATTTCTAGCTGAATTGGCCATAGAATCAATTGTGTCGAGACGATTTTTGAATTTGAGGCCTCGGGTGCGGAGTTTTTGACGTCGTCGCCCATAGCCAAATTGCGCGCAGGCTTGTGCGCCGTTTTTACAAAGTTTTCAGATTGCCTCTCGGGTTTGAATTTCCCACTGAATTGGCCATAGAATCAATTGTGTCGAGACGGTTTTTGAATTTGAGGCCTCGGGTGCGGATTTTTTGACGTCGTCGCCCATAGCCAAATTGCGCGCGCACGCTTGTGCGCCGTTTTTACAAAGTTTTCAGATTGCCTCTCGGGTTTGCATTTCTAGCTGAATTGGCCATAGAATCAATTGTGTCGAGACGATTTTTGAATTTGAGGCCTCGGGTGCGGAGTTTTTGACGTCGTCGCCCATAGCCAAATTGCGCGCAGGCTTGTTTGCCATTTTTACAAAGTTTTCAGATTGCCTCTCGGGTTTGAATTTCCCACTGAATTGGCCATAAAATCAATTGTGTCGAGACGGTTTTTGAATTTGAGGCCTCGGGTGCAGAGTTTTTTACGTCGACGCCCATAGCCAAATTGCGCGCACGCTTGTGCGCCGTTTTTACAAAGTTTTCAGATTGCCTCTCGGGTTTGCATTTCTAGCTGAATTGGCCATAGAATCAATTTTGTCGAGACGGTTTTTGAATTTGAGGCCTCGGGTGCGGAGTTTTTGACGTCGTCGCCCCTAACCAAATTGCGCGCACGCTTGTGCGCCGTTTTTACAAAGTTTTCAGATTGCCATTCGGGTTTGCATTTCTAGCTGAATTGGACATAGAATCAATTGTGTTGAGACGGTTTTTGAATTTGAGGCCTCGGGTGCGGAGTTTTTGACGTCGTCGCCCATAGTCAAATTGCGCGCACGGTTGTGCGCCGTTTTTACAAAGTTTTCAGATTGCCTCTCGGGTTTGAATTTCTAGCTGAATTAGCCATAGAATCAATTGTATCGAGACGGTTTTTGAATTTGAGGCCTCGGGTGCGGAGTTTTTGACGTCGTCGCCCATAGCCAAACTTGCGCGCATGGTTGTGTGCCATTTTTACAAAGTTTTGAGATTGCCTCCCAAGTTTGCATCCCTCACTGAATTGGCCATAGAATCAATTATGTCGAGACGGTTTTTTGAATTTGAGGCCTCGGGTGCGGAGTTTTGGACGTCGTCGCCCATAGCCAAATTGCGCGCACGCTTGTGCGCCGTTTTTACAAAGTTTTCAGATTGCCTCTCGGGTTTGCATTTCTAGCTAAAATTGGTCATAAAATCAATTGTGTCGAGACGGTTTTTGAATTTGAGGCCTCGGGTGCGGAGTTTTGGACGTCGTCGCCCATAGCCAAATTGCGCGCACGCTTGTGCGCCGTTTTTACAAAGTTTTCAGATTGCCTCTCGGGTTTGCATTTCTAGCTAAAATTGGTCGTAAAATCAATTGTGTCGAGACGGTTTTTGAATTTGAGGCCTCGGGTGCGGAGTTTTTGACGTCGTCGCCCTAACCAAATTGCGCGCACGCTTGTGCGCCGTTTTTACAAAGTTTTCAGATTGCCATTCGGGTTTGCATTTCTAGCTGAATTGGCCATAGAATCAATTGTGTCGAGACGGTTTTTGAATTTGAGGCCTCGGGTGCGGAGTTTTTGACGTCGTCGCCCATAGTCAAATTGCGCGCACGGTTGTGCGCCGTTTTTACAAAGTTTTCAGATTGCCTCTCGGGTTTGCATTTCTAGCTGAATTGGCCATAGAATCAATTGTGTCGAGACGGTTTTTGAATTTGAGGCCTCGGGTGCGGAGTTTTTGACGTCGTCGCCCATATCCAAATTGCGCGCAGGCTTGTGCGCCGTTTTTACAAAGTTTTCAGATTGCCTCTCGGGTTTGAATTACCCACTGAATTGGCCATAGAATCAATTGTGTCGAGACGGTTTTTGAATTTGAGGCCTCGGGTGCGGAGTTTTTTACGTTGACGCCTATAGCCAAATTGCGCGCACGCTTGTGCGCCATTTTTACAAAGTTTTCAGATTGCCTCCCGGGTTTGCATTGCTAGCTGAATTGGCCGTAGAATCAATTTTGTCGAGACAGTTTTTGAATTTGAGGCCTCGGGTGCGGAGTTTTTGACGTCGTCGCCCCTAACCAAATTGCGCGCACGCTTGTGCGCCGTTTTTACAAAGTTTTCAGATTGCCTCTCGGTTTTGCATTACTAGCTGAATTGGCCGTAGAATTAATTGTGTCGAGACGGTTTTTGAATTTGAGGCCTCGGGTGCGGAGTTTTTGACGTCGTCGCCCATAGCCAAATTGCGCGCACGCTTGTGCGCCGTTTTTACAAAGTTTTCAGATTGCCTCTCGGGTTTGCATTTCTAGCTGAATTGGCCATAGAATCAATTGTGTCGAGACGATTTTTTGAATTTGAGGCCTCGGGTGCGGAGTTTTTGACGTCGTCGCCCATAGCCAAATTGCGCACAGGGTTGTGCGCCGTTTTTACAAAGTTTTCAGATTGCCTCTCGGGTTTGAATTTCCCACTGAATTGGCCATAGAATCAATTGTGTCGAGACGGTTTTTGAATTTGAGGCCTCGGGTGCGGAGTTTTTTACGTCGACGCCCATAGCCAAATTGCGCGCAC
Source organism: Galeopsis tetrahit (assembly GCA_963675135.1). NCBI lineage: Eukaryota > Viridiplantae > Streptophyta > Magnoliopsida > Lamiales > Lamiaceae > Galeopsis > Galeopsis tetrahit. The sequence continues at coordinate 108,298 of CAVLYN010000225.1, read as the reverse complement.
GCATGTGCGCCGTTTTTACAAAGTTTTCAGATTGCCTCTCGGGTTTGCATTTCTAGCTGAATTGGCCATAGAATCAATTTTGTCGAGACGGTTTTTGAATTTGAGGCCTCGGGTGCGGAGTTTTTGACGTCGTCGCCCCTAACCAAATTGCGCGCACGCTTGTGCGCCGTTTTTACAAAGTTTTCAGATTGCCATTCGGGTTTGCATTTCTAGCTGAATTGGCCATAGAATCAATTGTGTCGAGACGGTTTTTGAATTTGAGGCTTCGGGTGCGGAGTTTTTGACGTCGTCGCCCATAGTCAAATTGCGCGCACGGTTGTGCGCCGTTTTTACAAAGTTTTCAGATTGCCTCTCGGGTTTGCACTTCAAGCTGAATTGGCCATAGAATCAATTGTGTCGAGACGGTTTTTGAATTTGAGGCCTCGGGTGCGGAGTTTTTAACGTCGTCGCCCATATCCAAATTGCGCGCAGGCTTGTGCGCCGTTTTTACAAAGTTTTCAGATTGCCTCTCGGGTTTGAATTACCCACTGAATTGGCCATAGAATCAATTGTGTCGAGACGGTTTTTGAATTTGAGGCCTCGGGTGCGGAGTTTTTTACGTTGACGCCTATAGCCAAATTGCGCGCACGCTTGTGCACCATTTTTACAAAGTTTTCAGATTGCCTCCCGGGTTTGCATTGCTAGCTGAATTGGCCGTAGAATCAATTTTGTCGAGACAGTTTTTGAATTTGAGGCCTCGGGTGCGGAGTTTTTGACGTCGTCGCCCCTAACCAAATTGCGCGCACGCTTGTGCGCCGTTTTTACAAAGTTTTCAGATTGCCTCTCGGTTTTGCATTACTAGCTGAATTGGCCGTAGAATTAATTGTGTCGAGACGGTTTTTGAATTTGAGGCCTCGGGTGCGGAGTTTTTGACGTCGTCGCCCATAGCCAAATTGCGCGCACGCTTGTGCGCCGTTTTTACAAAGTTTTCAGATTGCCTCTCGGGTTTGCATTTCTAGCTGAATTGGCCATAGAATCAATTGTGTCGAGACGATTTTTTGAATTTGAGGCCTCGGGTGCGGAGTTTTTGACGTCGTCGCCCATAGCCAAATTGCGCACAGGCTTGTGCGCCGTTTTTACAAAGTTTTCAGATTGCCTCTCGGGTTTGAATTTCCCACTGAATTGGCCATAGAATCAATTGTGTCGAGACGGTTTTTGAATTTGAGGCCTCGGGTGCGGAGTTTTTTACGTCGACGCCCATAGCCAAATTGCGCGCACGCATGTGCGCCGTTTTTACAAAGTTTTCAGATTGCCTCTCGGGTTTGCATTTCCAGCTGAATTGGCCATAGAATCAATTTTGTCGAGACGGTTTTTGAATTTGAGGCCTCGGGTGCGGAGTTTTTGACGTCGTCGCCCCTAACCAAATTGCGCGCACGCTTGTGCGCCGTTTTTACAAAGTTTTCAGATTGCCATTCGGGTTTGCATTTCTTGCTGAATTGGCCATAGAATCAATTGTGTCGAGACGGTTTTTGAATTTGAGGCTTCGGGTGCGGAGTTTTTGACGTCGTCGCCCATAGTCAAATTGCGCGCACGGTTGTGCGCCGTTTTTACAAAGTTTTCAGATTGCCTCTCGGGTTTGCACTTCAAGCTGAATTGGCCATAGAATCAATTGTGTCGAGACGGTTTTTGAATTTGAGGCCTCGGGTGCGGAGTTTTTAACGTCGTCGCCCATATCCAAATTGCGCGCAGGCTTGTGCGCCGTTTTTACAAAGTTTTCAGATTGCCTCTCGGGTTTGAATTACCCACTGAATTGGCCATAGAATCAATTGTGTCGAGACGGTTTTTGAATTTGAGGCCTCGGGTGCGGAGTTTTTTACGTCGACGCCTATAGCCAAATTGCGCGCACGCTTGTGCGCCGTTTTTACAAAGTTTTCAGATTGCCTCTCGGGTTTGCATTGCTAGCTGAATTGGCCATAGAATCAATTTTGTCGAGACGGTTTTTGAATTTGAGGCCTCGGGTGCGGAGTTTTTGACGTCGTAGCCCATATCCAAATTGCGCGCAGGCTTGTGCGCCGTTTTTACAAAGTTTTCAGATTGCCTCTCGGGTTTGAATTTCCCACTGAATTGGCCATAGAATCAATTGTGTCGAAACGGTTTTTGAATTTGAGGCCTCGGGTGCGGAGTTTTTTACGTCGACGCCTATAGCCAAATTGCGCGCACGCTTGTGCGCCGTTTTTACAAAGTTTTCAGATTGCCTCTCGGTTTTGCATTTCTAGCTGAATTGGCCGTAGAATTAATTGTGTCGAGATGGTTTTTGAATTTGAGGCCTCGGGTGCGGAGTTTTTGACGTCGTCGCCCATATCCAAATTGCGCGCAGGCTTGTGCGCCGTTTTTACAAAGTTTTCAGATTGCCTCTCGGGTTTGAATTACCCACTGAATTGGCCATAGAATCAATTCTGTCGAGACGGTTTTTGAATTTGAGGCCTCGGGTGCGGAGTTTTTTACGTCGACGCCTATAGCCAAATTGCGCGCACGCTTGTGCGCCGTTTTTACAAAGTTTTCAGATTGCCTCTCGGGTTTGCATTGCTAGCTGAATTGGCCATAGAATCAATTTTGTCGAGACGGTTTTTGAATTTGAGGCCTCGGGTGCGGAGTTTTTGACGTCGTAGCCCATATCCAAATTGCGCGCAGGCTTGTGCGCCGTTTTTACAAAGTTTTCAGATTGCCTCTCGGTTTGAATTTCCCACTGAATTGGCCATAGAATCAATTGTGTCGAGACGATTTTTTGAATTTGAGGCCTCGGGTGCGGAGTTTTTTACGTCGACGCCTATAGCCAAATTGCGCGCACGCTTGTGCGCCGTTTTTACAAAGTTTTCAGATTGCCTCTCGGTTTTGCATTTCTAGCTGAATTGGCCGTAGAATTAATTGTGTCGAGACGGTTTTTGAATTTGAGGCCTCGGGTGCGGAGTTTTTGACGTCGTCGCCCATATCCAAATTGCGCGCAGGCTTGTGCGCCGTTTTTACAAAGTTTTTAGATTGCCTCTCGGGCTTGAATTACCCACTGAATTGGCCATAGAATCAATTCTGTCGAGACGGTTTTTGAATTTGAGGCCTCGGGTGCGGAGTTTTTTACGTCGACGCCTATAGCCAAATTGCGCGCACGCTTGTGCGCCGTTTTTACAAAGTTTTCAGATTGCCTCTCGGGTTTGAATTTCCCACTGAATTGGCCATAGAATCAATTGTGTCGAAACGGTTTTTGAATTTGAGGCCTCGGGTGTGGAGTTTTTTACGTCGACGCCTATAGCCAAATTGCGCGCACGCTTGTGCGCCGTTTTTACAAAGTTTTCAGATTGCCTCTCGGTTTTGCATTTCTAGCTGAATTGGCCGTAGAATTAATTGTGTCGAGACGGTTTTTGAATTTGAGGCCTCGGGTGCGGAGTTTTTGACGTCGTCGCCCATATCCAAATTGCGCGCAGGCTTGTGCGCCGTTTTTACAAAGTTTTCAGATTACCTCTCGGGTTTGAATTACCCACTGAATTGGCCATAGAATCAATTCTGTCGAGACGGTTTTTGAATTTGAGGCCTCGGGTGCGGAGTTTTTTACGTCGACGCCTATAGCCAAATTGCGCGCACGCTTGTGCGCCGTTTTTACAAAGTTTTCAGATTGCCTCTCGGGTTTGCATTTCTAGCTGAATTGGCCATAGAATCAATTGTGTCGAGACGATTTTTTGAATTTGAGGCCTCGGGTGCGGAGTTTTTGACGTCGTCGCCCATAGCCAAATTGCGCACAGGCTTGTGCGCCGTTTTTACAAAGTTTTCAGATTGCCTCTCGGGTTTGAATTTCCCACTGAATTGGCCATAGAATCAATTGTGTCGAGACGGTTTTTGAATTTGAGGCCTCGGGTGCGGAGTTTTTTACGTCGACGCCCATAGCCAAATTGCGCGCACGCATGTGCGCCGTTTTTACAAAGTTTTCAGATTGCCTCTCGGGTTTGCATTTCTAGCTGAATTGGCCATAGAATCAATTTTGTCGAGACGGTTTTTGAATTTGAGGCCTCGGGTGCGGAGTTTTTGACGTCGTCGCCCCTAACCAAATTGCGCGCACGCTTGTGCGCCGTTTTTACAAAGTTTTCAGATTGCCATTCGGGTTTGCATTTCTAGCTGAATTGGCCATAGAATCAATTGTGTCGAGACGGTTTTTGAATTTGAGGCTTCGGGTGCGGAGTTTTTGACGTCGTCGCCCATAGTCAAATTGCGCGCACGGTTGTGCGCCGTTTTTACAAAGTTTTCAGATTGCCTCTCGGGTTTGCATTTCAAGCTGAATTGGCCATAGAATCAATTGTGTCGAGACGGTTTTTGAATTTGAGGCCTCGGGTGCGGAGTTTTTAACGTCGTCGCCCATATCCAAATTGCGCGCAGGCTTGTGCGCCGTTTTTACAAAGTTTTCAGATTGCCTCTCGGGTTTGAATTACCCACTGAATTGGCCATAGAATCAATTGTGTCGAGACGGTTTTTGAATTTGAGGCCTCGGGTGCGGAGTTTTTTACGTCGACGCCTATAGCCAAATTGCGCGCACGCTTGTGCGCCGTTTTTACAAAGTTTTCAGATTGCCTCTCGGGTTTGCATTGCTAGCTGAATTGGCCATAGAATCAATTTTGTCGAGACGGTTTTTGAATTTGAGGCCTCGGGTGCGGAGTTTTTGACGTCGTCGCCCCTAACCAAATTGCGCACACGCTTGTGCGCCGTTTTTACAAAGTTTTCAGATTGCCATTCGGGTTTGCATTTCTAGCTGAATTGGCCATAGAATCAATTGTGTCGAGACGGTTTTTGAATTTGAGGCCTCGGGTGCGGAGTTTTTGACGTCGACGCCCATAGCCAAACTTGCGCGCATGGTTGTGTGCCATTTTTACAAAGTTTTCAGATTGCCTCCCAAGTTTGCATCCCTCACTGAATTGGCCATAGAATCAATTGTGTCGAGACGGTTTTTGAATTTGAGGCCTCGGGTGCGGAGTTTTTGACGTCGTCGCCCATAGCCAAATTGCGCGCACGCTTGTGCGCCGTTTTTACAAAGTTTTCAAATTGCCTCTCGGGTTTGCATTTCTAGCTAAAATTGGTCATCGAATCAATTGTGTCGAGACGGTTTTTGAATTTGAGGCCTCGGGTGCGGAGTTTTTGACGTCGTCGCCCATAGCCAAATTGCGCGCAGGCTTGTGCGCCGTTTTTACAAAGTTTTCAGATTGCCTCTCGGGTTTGAATTTCCCACTGAATTGGCCATAGAATCAATTGTGTCGAGACAGTTTTTGAATTTGAGGCCTCGGGTGCGGAGTTTTTTACGTCGACGCCCATAGCCAAATTGCGCGCACGCTTGTGCGCCGTTTTTACAAAGTTTTCAGATTGCCTCTCGGGTTTGCATTGCTAGCTGAATTGGCCATAGAATCAATTTTGTCGAGACGGATTTTGAATTTGAGGCCTCGGGTGCGGAGTTTTTGACGTCGTAGCCCATATCCAAATTGCGCGCAGGCTTGTGCGCCGTTTTTACAAAGTTTTCAGATTGCCTCTCGGGTTTGAATTTCCCACTGAATTGGCCATAGAATCAATTGTGTCGAAACGGTTTTTGAATTTGAGGCCTCGGGTGCGGAGTTTTTTACGTCGACGCCTATAGCCAAATTGCGCGCACACTTGTGCGCCGTTTTTACAAAGTTTTTAGATTGCCTCTCGGTTTTGCATTTCTAGCTGAATTGGCCGTAGAATTAATTGTGTCGAGACGGTTTTTGAATTTGAGGCCTCGGGTGCGGAGTTTTTGACGTCGTCGCCCATATCCAAATTGCGCGCAGGCTTGTGCGCCGTTTTTACAAAGTTTTCAGATTGCCTCTCGGGTTTGAATTACCCACTGAATTGGCCATAGAATCAATTCTGTCGAGACGGTTTTTGAATTTTAGGCCTCGGGTGCGGAGTTTTTTACGTCGACGCCTATAGCCAAATTGCGCGCACGCTTGTGCGCCGTTTTTACAAAGTTTTCAGATTGCCTCTCGGTTTTGCATTTCTAGCTGAATTGGCCGTAGAATTAATTGTGTCGAGACGGTTTTTGAATTTGAGGCCTCGGGTGCGGAGTTTTTGACGTCGTCGCCCATATCCAAATTGCGCGCAGGCTTGTGCGCCGTTTTTACAAAGTTTTCAGATTGCCTCTCGGGTTTGAATTACCCACTGAATTGGCCATAGAATCAATTCTGTCGAGACGGTTATTGAATTTGAGGCCTCGGGTGCGGAGTTTTTTACGTCGACGCCTATAGCCAAATTGCGCGCACGCTTGTGCGCCGTTTTTACAAAGTTTTCAGATTGCCTCTCGGTTTTGCATTACTAGCTGAATTGGCCGTAGAATTAATTGTGTCGAGACGGTTTTTGAATTTGAGGCCTCGGGTGCGAAGTTTTTGACGTCGTCGCCCATAGCCAAATTGCGCGCACGCTTGTGCGCCGTTTTTACAAAGTTTTCAAATTGCCTCTCGGGTTTGCATTACTAGCTAAAATTGGTCATAGAATCAATTGTGTCGAGACGGTTTTTGAATTTGAGGCCTCGGGTGCGGAGTTTTTGACGTCGTCGTCCATAGCCAAATTGCGCGCAGGCTTGTGCGCCGTTTTTACAAAGTTTTCAGATTGCCTCTCGGGTTTGAATATCCCACTGAATTGGCCATAGAATCAATTGTGTCGAGACGGTTTTAGAATTTGAGGCCTCGGGTGCAGATTTTTTGACGTCGTCGCCCATAACCAAATTGCGCGCGCACGCTTGTGCGCCGTTTTTACAAAGTTTTCAGATGCCTCTCGGGTTTGCATTTCTAGCTGAATTGGCCATAGAATCAATTGTGTCGAGACGATTTTTGAATTTGAGGCCTCGGGTGCGGAGTTTTTGACGTCGTCGCCCATAGCCAAATTGCGCGCAGGCTTGTGCGCCGTTTTTACAAAGTTTTCAGATTGCCTCTCGGGTTTGAATTTCCCACTGAATTGGCCATAAAATCAATTGTGTCGAGACGGTTTTTGAATTTGAGGCCTCGGGTGCGGAGTTTTTTACGTCGACGCCCATAGCCAAATTGCGCGCACGCTTGTGCGCCGTTTTTACAAAGTTTTCAGATTACCTCTCGGGTTTGCATTTCTAGCTGAATTGGCCATAGAATCAATTTTGTCGAGACGGTTTTTGAATTTGAGGCCTCGGGTGCGGAGTTTTTGACGTCGTCGCCCCTAACCAAATTGCGCGCACGCTTGTGCGCCGTTTTTACAAAGTTTTCAGATTGCCATTCGGGTTTGCATTTCTAGCTGAATTGGCCATAGAATCAATTGTGTCGAGATGGTTTTTGAATTTGAGGCCTCGGGTGCGGAGTTTTTGACGTCGTCGCCCATAGTCAAATTGCGCGCACGGTTGTGCGCCGTTTTTACAAAGTTTTCAGATTGCCTCTCGGGTTTGCATTTCTAGCTGAATTGGCCATAGAATCAATTGTGTCGAGACGGTTTTTGAATTTGAGGCCTCGGGTGCGGAGTTTTTGACGTCGTCGCCCATAGCCAAACTTGCGCGCATGGTTGTGTGCCATTTTTACAAAGTTTTCAGATTGCCTCCCAAGTTTGCATCCCTCACTGAATTGGCCATAGAATCAATTATGTCGAGACGGTTTTTTGAATTTGAGGCCTCGGGTGCGGAGTTTTTGACGTCGTCGCTCATAGCCAAATTGCGCGCACGCTTGTGCGCCGTTTTTACAAAGTTTTCAGATTGCCTCTCGGGTTTGCATTTCTAGCTAAAATTGGTCATAGAATCAATTGTGTCGAGACGGTTTTTGAATTTGAGGCCTCGGGTGCGGAGTTTTTGACGTCGTAGCCCATATCCAAATTGCGCGCAGGCTTGTGCGCCGTTTTTACAAAGTTTTCAGATTGCCTCTCGGGTTTGAATTTCCCACTGAATTGGCCATATAATCAATTGTGTCGAAACGGTTTTTGAATTTGAGGCCTCGGGTGCGGAGTTTTTTACGTCGACGCCTATTGCCAAATTGCGCGCACGCTTGTGCGCCGTTTTTACAAAGTTTTCAGATTGCCTCTCGGTTTTGCATTACTAGCTGAATTGGCCGTAGAATTAATTGTGTCGAGACGGTTTTTGAATTTGAGGCCTCGGGTGCGAAGTTTTTGACGTCGTCGCCCATAGCCAAATTGCGCGCACGCTTGTGCGCCGTTTTTACAAAGTTTTCAAATTGCCTCTCGGGTTTGCATTACTAGCTAAAATTGGTCATAGAATCAATTGTGTCGAGACGGTTTTTGAATTTGAGGCCTCGGGTGCGGAGTTTTTGACGTCGTCGTCCATAGCCAAATTGCGCGCAGGCTTGTGCGCCGTTTTTACAAAGTTTTCAGATTGCCTCTCGGGTTTGAATATCCCACTGAATTGGCCATAGAATCAATTGTGTCGAGACGGTTTTTGAATTTGAGGCCTCGGGTGCGGATTTTTTGACGTCGTCGCCCATAACCAAATTGCGCGCGCACGCTTGTGCGCCGTTTTTACAAAGTTTTCAGATGCCTCTCGGGTTTGCATTTCTAGCTGAATTGGCCATAGAATCAATTGTGTCGAGACGATTTTTGAATTTGAGGCCTCGGGTGCGGAGTTTTTGAGGTCGTCGCCCATAGCCAAATTGCGCGCAGGCTTGTGCGCCGTTTTTACAAAGTTTTCAGATTGCCTCTCGGGTTTGAATTTCCCACTGAATTGGCCATAAAATCAATTGTGTCGAGACGGTTTTTGAATTTGAGGCCTCGGGTGCGGAGTTTTTTACGTCGACGCCCATAGCCAAATTGCGCGCACGCTTGTGCGCCGTTTTTACAAAGTTTTCAGATTGCCTCTCGGGTTTGCATTTCTAGCTGAATTGGCCATAGAATCAATTTTGTCGAGACGGTTTTTGAATTTGAGGCCTCGGGTGCGGAGTTTTTGACGTCGTCGCCCCTAACCAAATTGCGCGCACGCTTGTGCGCCGTTTTTACAAAGTTTTCAGATTGCCATTCGGGTTTGCATTGCTAGCTGAATTGGCCATAGAATCAATTGTGTCGAGACGGTTTTTGAATTTGAGGCCTCGGGTGCGGAGTTTTTGACGTCGTCGCCCATAGTCAAATTGCGCGCACGGTTGTGCGCCGTTTTTACAAAGTTTTCAGATTGCCTCTCGGGTTTGCATTTCTAGCTGAATTGGCCATAGAATCAATTGTGTCGAGACGGTTTTTGAATTTGAGGCCTCGGGTGCGGAGTTTTTGACGTCGTCGCCCATAGCCAAACTTGCGCGCATGGTTGTGTGCCATTTTTACAAAGTTTTCAGATTGCCTCCCAAGTTTGCATCCCTCACTGAATTGGCCATAGAATCAATTATGTCGAGATGGTTTTTTGAATTTGAGGCCTCGGGTGCGGAGTTTTTGACGTCGTCGCTCATAGCCAAATTGCGCGCACGCTTGTGCGCCGTTTTTACAAAGTTTTCAGATTGCCTCTCGGGTTTGCATTTCTAGCTAAAATTGGTCATAGAATCAATTGTGTCGAGACGGTTTTTGAATTTGAGGCCACGGGTGCGGAGTTTTTGACGTCGTCGCCCCTAACCAAATTGCGCGCACGCTTGTGCGCCGTTTTTCAAAGTTTTCAGATTGCCATTCGGGTTTGCATTTCTAGCTGAATTGGCCATAGAATCAATTGTGTCGAGACGGTTTTTGAATTTGAGGCCTCGGGTGCGGAGTTTTTGACGTCGTCGCCCATAGTCAAATTGCGCGCACGGTTGTGCGCCGTTTTTACAAAGTTTTCAGATTGCCTCTCGGGTTTGTATTTCTAGCTGAATTGGCCATAGAATCAATTGTGTCGAGACGGTTTTTGAATTTGAGGCCTCGGGTGCGGAGTTTTTGACGTCGTAGCCCATATCCAAATTGCGCGCAGGCTTGTGCGCCGTTTTTACAAAGTTTTCAGATTGCCTCTCGGGTTTGAATTACCCACTGAATTGGCCATAGAATCAATTGTGTCGAGACGGTTTTTGAATTTGAGGCCTCGGGTGCGGAGTTTTTGACGTCGTCGCCCCTAACCAAATTGCGCGCACGCTTGTGCGCCGTTTTTACAAAGTTTTCAGATTGCCATTCGGGTTTGCATTTCTAGCTGAATTGGCCATAGAATCAATTGTGTCGAGACGGTTTTTTGAATTTGAGGCCTCGGGTGCGGAGTTTTTGACGTCGTCGCTCATAGCCAAATTGCGCGCACGCTTGTGCGCCGTTTTTACAAAGTTTTCAGATTGCCTCTCGGGTTTGCATTTCTAGCTAAAATTGGTCATAGAATCAATTGTGTCGAGACGGTTTTTGAATTTGAGGCCTCGGGTGCGGAGTTTTTGACGTCGTAGCCCATATCCAAATTGCGCGCAGGCTTGTGCGCCGTTTTTACAAAGTTTTCAGATTGCCTCTCGGGTTTGAATTTCCCACTGAATTGGCCATATAATCAATTGTGTCGAAACGGTTTTTGAATTTGAGGCCTCGGGTGCGGAGTTTTTTACGTCGACGCCTATAGCCAAATTGCGCGCACGCTTGTGCGCCGTTTTTACAAAGTTTTCAGATTGCCTCTCGGTTTTGCATTACTAGCTGAATTGGCCGTAGAATTAATTGTGTCGAGACGGTTTTTGAATTTGAGGCCTCGGGTGCGAAGTTTTTGACGTCGTCGCCCATAGCCAAATTGCGCGCACGCTTGTGCGCCGTTTTTACAAAGTTTTCAAATTGCCTCTCGGGTTTGCATTACTAGCTAAAATTGGTCATAGAATCAATTGTGTCGAGACGGTTTTTGAATTTGAGGCCTCGGGTGCGGAGTTTTTGACGTCGTCGTCCATAGCCAAATTGCGCGCAGGCTTGTGCGCCGTTTTTACAAAGTTTTCAGATTGCCTCTCGGGTTTGAATATCCCACTGAATTGGCCATAGAATCAATTGTGTCGAGACGGTTTTTGAATTTGAGGCCTCGGGTGCGGATTTTTTGACGTCGTCGCCCATAACCAAATTGCGCGCGCACGCTTGTGCGCCGTTTTTACAAAGTTTTCAGATGCCTCTCGGGTTTGCATTTCTAGCTGAATTGGCCATAGAATCAATTGTGTCGAGACGATTTTTGAATTTGAGGCCTCGGGTGCGGAGTTTTTGAGGTCGTCGCCCATAGCCAAATTGCGCGCAGGCTTGTGCGCCGTTTTTACAAAGTTTTCAGATTGCCTCTCGGGTTTGAATTTCCCACTGAATTGGCCATAAAATCAATTGTGTCGAGACGGTTTTTGAATTTGAGGCCTCGGGTGCGGAGTTTTTTACGTCGACGCCCATAGCCAAATTGCGCGCACGCTTGTGCGCCGTTTTTACAAAGTTTTCAGATTGCCTCTCGGGTTTGCATTTCTAGCTGAATTGGCCATAGAATCAATTTTGTCGAGACGGTTTTTGAATTTGAGGCCTCGGGTGCGGAGTTTTTGACGTCGTCGCCCCTAACCAAATTGCGCGCACGCTTGTGCGCCGTTTTTACAAAGTTTTCAGATTGCCATTCGGGTTTGCATTGCTAGCTGAATTGGCCATAGAATCAATTGTGTCGAGACGGTTTTTGAATTTGAGGCCTCGGGTGCGGAGTTTTTGACGTCGTCGCCCATAGTCAAATTGCGCGCACGGTTGTGCGCCGTTTTTACAAAGTTTTCAGATTGCCTCTCGGGTTTGCATTTCTAGCTGAATTGGCCATAGAATCAATTGTGTCGAGACGGTTTTTGAATTTGAGGCCTCGGGTGCGGAGTTTTTGACGTCGTCGCCCATAGCCAAACTTGCGCGCATGGTTGTGTGCCATTTTTACAAAGTTTTCAGATTGCCTCCCAAGTTTGCATCCCTCACTGAATTGGCCATAGAATCAATTATGTCGAGATGGTTTTTTGAATTTGAGGCCTCGGGTGCGGAGTTTTTGACGTCGTCGCTCATAGCCAAATTGCGCGCACGCTTGTGCGCCGTTTTTACAAAGTTTTCAGATTGCCTCTCGGGTTTGCATTTCTAGCTAAAATTGGTCATAGAATCAATTGTGTCGAGACGGTTTTTGAATTTGAGGCCACGGGTGCGGAGTTTTTGACGTCGTCGCCCCTAACCAAATTGCGCGCACGCTTGTGCGCCGTTTTTCAAAGTTTTCAGATTGCCATTCGGGTTTGCATTTCTAGCTGAATTGGCCATAGAATCAATTGTGTCGAGACGGTTTTTGAATTTGAGGCCTCGGGTGCGGAGTTTTTGACGTCGTCGCCCATAGTCAAATTGCGCGCACGGTTGTGCGCCGTTTTTACAAAGTTTTCAGATTGCCTCTCGGGTTTGTATTTCTAGCTGAATTGGCCATAGAATCAATTGTGTCGAGACGGTTTTTGAATTTGAGGCCTCGGGTGCGGAGTTTTTGACGTCGTAGCCCATATCCAAATTGCGCGCAGGCTTGTGCGCCGTTTTTACAAAGTTTTCAGATTGCCTCTCGGGTTTGAATTACCCACTGAATTGGCCATAGAATCAATTGTGTCGAGACGGTTTTTGAATTTGAGGCCTCGGGTGCGGAGTTTTTGACGTCGTCGCCCCTAACCAAATTGCGCGCACGCTTGTGCGCCGTTTTTACAAAGTTTTCAGATTGCCATTCGGGTTTGCATTTCTAGCTGAATTGGCCATAGAATCAATTGTGTCGAGACGGTTTTTTGAATTTGAGGCCTCGGGTGCGGAGTTTTTGACGTCGTCGCTCATAGCCAAATTGCGCGCACGCTTGTGCGCCGTTTTTACAAAGTTTTCAGATTGCCTCTCGGGTTTGCATTTCTAGCTAAAATTGGTCATAGAATCAATTGTGTCGAGACGGTTTTTGAATTTGAGGCCTCGGGTGCGGAGTTTTTGACGTCGTAGCCCATATCCAAATTGCGCGCAGGCTTGTGCGCCGTTTTTACAAAGTTTTCAGATTGCCTCTCGGGTTTGAATTTCCCACTGAATTGGCCATATAATCAATTGTGTCGAAACGGTTTTTGAATTTGAGGCCTCGGGTGCGGAGTTTTTTACGTCGACGCCTATAGCCAAATTGCGCGCACGCTTGTGCGCCGTTTTTACAAAGTTTTCAGATTGCCTCTCGGTTTTGCATTACTAGCTGAATTGGCCGTAGAATTAATTGTGTCGAGACGGTTTTTGAATTTGAGGCCTCGGGTGCGAAGTTTTTGACGTCGTCGCCCATAGCCAAATTGCGCGCACGCTTGTGCGCCGTTTTTACAAAGTTTTCAAATTGCCTCTCGGGTTTGCATTACTAGCTAAAATTGGTCATAGAATCAATTGTGTCGAGACGGTTTTTGAATTTGAGGCCTCGGGTGCGGAGTTTTTGACGTCGTCGTCCATAGCCAAATTGCGCGCAGGCTTGTGCGCCGTTTTTACAAAGTTTTCAGATTGCCTCTCGGGTTTGAATATCCCACTGAATTGGCCATAGAATCAATTGTGTCGAGACGGTTTTTGAATTTGAGGCCTCGGGTGCGGATTTTTTGACGTCGTCGCCCATAACCAAATTGCGCGCGCACGCTTGTGCGCCGTTTTTACAAAGTTTTCAGATGCCTCTCGGGTTTGCATTTCTAGCTGAATTGGCCATAGAATCAATTGTGTCGAGACGATTTTTGAATTTGAGGCCTCGGGTGCGGAGTTTTTGAGGTCGTCGCCCATAGCCAAATTGCGCGCAGGCTTGTGCGCCGTTTTTACAAAGTTTTCAGATTGCCTCTCGGGTTTGAATTTCCCACTGAATTGGCCATAAAATCAATTGTGTCGAGACGGTTTTTGAATTTGAGGCCTCGGGTGCGGAGTTTTTTACGTCGACGCCCATAGCCAAATTGCGCGCACGCTTGTGCGCCGTTTTTACAAAGTTTTCAGATTGCCTCTCGGGTTTGCATTTCTAGCTGAATTGGCCATAGAATCAATTTTGTCGAGACGGTTTTTGAATTTGAGGCCTCGGGTGCGGAGTTTTTGACGTCGTCGCCCCTAACCAAATTGCGCGCACGCTTGTGCGCCGTTTTTACAAAGTTTTCAGATTGCCATTCGGGTTTGCATTGCTAGCTGAATTGGCCATAGAATCAATTGTGTCGAGACGGTTTTTGAATTTGAGGCCTCGGGTGCGGAGTTTTTGACGTCGTCGCCCATAGTCAAATTGCGCGCACGGTTGTGCGCCGTTTTTACAAAGTTTTCAGATTGCCTCTCGGGTTTGCATTTCTAGCTGAATTGGCCATAGAATCAATTGTGTCGAGACGGTTTTTGAATTTGAGGCCTCGGGTGCGGAGTTTTTGACGTCGTAGCCCATATCCAAATTGCGCGCAGGCTTGTGCGCCGTTTTTACAAAGTTTTCAGATTGCCTCTCGGGTTTGAATTACCCACTGAATTGGCCATAGAATCAATTGTGTCGAGACGGTTTTTGAATTTGAGGCCTCGGGTGCGGAGTTTTTGACGTCGTCGCCCCTAACCAAATTGCGCGCACGCTTGTGCGCCGTTTTTACAAAGTTTTCAGATTGCCATTCGGGTTTGCATTTCTAGCTGAATTGGCCATAGAATCAATTGTGTCGAGACGGTTTTTTGAATTTGAGGCCTCGGGTGCGGAGTTTTTGACGTCGTCGCTCATAGCCAAATTGCGCGCACGCTTGTGCGCCGTTTTTACAAAGTTTTCAGATTGCCTCTCGGGTTTGCATTTCTAGCTAAAATTGGTCATAGAATCAATTGTGTCGAGACGGTTTTTGAATTTGAGGCCTCGGGTGCGGAGTTTTTGACGTCGTAGCCCATATCCAAATTGCGCGCAGGCTTGTGCGCCGTTTTTACAAAGTTTTCAGATTGCCTCTCGGGTTTGAATTTCCCACTGAATTGGCCATATAATCAATTGTGTCGAAACGGTTTTTGAATTTGAGGCCTCGGGTGCGGAGTTTTTTACGTCGACGCCTATAGCCAAATTGCGCGCACGCTTGTGCGCCGTTTTTACAAAGTTTTCAGATTGCCTCTCGGTTTTGCATTACTAGCTGAATTGGCCGTAGAATTAATTGTGTCGAGACGGTTTTTGAATTTGAGGCCTCGGGTGCGAAGTTTTTGACGTCGTCGCCCATAGCCAAATTGCGCGCACGCTTGTGCGCCGTTTTTACAAAGTTTTCAAATTGCCTCTCGGGTTTGCATTACTAGCTAAAATTGGTCATAGAATCAATTGTGTCGAGACGGTTTTTGAATTTGAGGCCTCGGGTGCGGAGTTTTTGACGTCGTCGTCCATAGCCAAATTGCGCGCAGGCTTGTGCGCCGTTTTTACAAAGTTTTCAGATTGCCTCTCGGGTTTGAATATCCCACTGAATTGGCCATAGAATCAATTGTGTCGAGACGGTTTTTGAATTTGAGGCCTCGGGTGCGGATTTTTTGACGTCGTCGCCCATAACCAAATTGCGCGCGCACGCTTGTGCGCCGTTTTTACAAAGTTTTCAGATGCCTCTCGGGTTTGCATTTCTAGCTGAATTGGCCATAGAATCAATTGTGTCGAGACGATTTTTGAATTTGAGGCCTCGGGTGCGGAGTTTTTGAGGTCGTCGCCCATAGCCAAATTGCGCGCAGGCTTGTGCGCCGTTTTTACAAAGTTTTCAGATTGCCTCTCGGGTTTGAATTTCCCACTGAATTGGCCATAAAATCAATTGTGTCGAGACGGTTTTTGAATTTGAGGCCTCGGGTGCGGAGTTTTTTACGTCGACGCCCATAGCCAAATTGCGCGCACGCTTGTGCGCCGTTTTTACAAAGTTTTCAGATTGCCTCTCGGGTTTGCATTTCTAGCTGAATTGGCCATAGAATCAATTTTGTCGAGACGGTTTTTGAATTTGAGGCCTCGGGTGCGGAGTTTTTGACGTCGTCGCCCCTAACCAAATTGCGCGCACGCTTGTGCGCCGTTTTTACAAAGTTTTCAGATTGCCATTCGGGTTTGCATTGCTAGCTGAATTGGCCATAGAATCAATTGTGTCGAGACGGTTTTTGAATTTGAGGCCTCGGGTGCGGAGTTTTTGACGTCGTCGCCCATAGTCAAATTGCGCGCACGGTTGTGCGCCGTTTTTACAAAGTTTTCAGATTGCCTCTCGGGTTTGCATTTCTAGCTGAATTGGCCATAGAATCAATTGTGTCGAGACGGTTTTTGAATTTGAGGCCTCGGGTGCGGAGTTTTTGACGTCGTCGCCCATAGCCAAACTTGCGCGCATGGTTGTGTGCCATTTTTACAAAGTTTTCAGATTGCCTCCCAAGTTTGCATCCCTCACTGAATTGGCCATAGAATCAATTATGTCGAGATGGTTTTTTGAATTTGAGGCCTCGGGTGCGGAGTTTTTGACGTCGTCGCTCATAGCCAAATTGCGCGCACGCTTGTGCGCCGTTTTTACAAAGTTTTCAGATTGCCTCTCGGGTTTGCATTTCTAGCTAAAATTGGTCATAGAATCAATTGTGTCGAGACGGTTTTTGAATTTGAGGCCACGGGTGCGGAGTTTTTGACGTCGTCGCCCCTAACCAAATTGCGCGCACGCTTGTGCGCCGTTTTTCAAAGTTTTCAGATTGCCATTCGGGTTTGCATTTCTAGCTGAATTGGCCATAGAATCAATTGTGTCGAGACGGTTTTTGAATTTGAGGCCTCGGGTGCGGAGTTTTTGACGTCGTCGCCCATAGTCAAATTGCGCGCACGGTTGTGCGCCGTTTTTACAAAGTTTTCAGATTGCCTCTCGGGTTTGTATTTCTAGCTGAATTGGCCATAGAATCAATTGTGTCGAGACGGTTTTTGAATTTGAGGCCTCGGGTGCGGAGTTTTTGACGTCGTAGCCCATATCCAAATTGCGCGCAGGCTTGTGCGCCGTTTTTACAAAGTTTTCAGATTGCCTCTCGGGTTTGAATTACCCACTGAATTGGCCATAGAATCAATTGTGTCGAGACGGTTTTTGAATTTGAGGCCTCGGGTGCGGAGTTTTTGACGTCGTCGCCCCTAACCAAATTGCGCGCACGCTTGTGCGCCGTTTTTACAAAGTTTTCAGATTGCCATTCGGGTTTGCATTTCTAGCTGAATTGGCCATAGAATCAATTGTGTCGAGACGGTTTTTGAATTTGAGGCCTCGGGTGCGGAGTTTTTGACGTCGTCGCCCATAGTCAAATTGCGCGCACGGTTGTGCGCCGTTTTTACAAAGTTTTCAGATTGCCTCTCGGGTTTGCATTTCAAGCTGAATTGGCCATAGAATCAATTGTGTCGAGACGGTTTTTGAATTTGAGACCTCGGGTGCGGAGTTTTTGACGTCGTCGCCCATATCCAAATTGCGCGCAGGCTTGTGCGCCGTTTTTACAAAGTTTTCAGATTGCCTCTCGGGTTTGAATTACCCACTGAATTGGCCATAGAATCAATTGTGTCGAGACGGTTTTTGAATTTGAGGCCTCGGGTGTGGAGTTTTTTACGTCGACGCCTATAGCTAAATTGCGCGCACGCTTGTGCGCCGTTTTTACAAAGTTTTCAGATTGCCTCTCGGTTTTGCATTTCTAGCTGAATTGGCCGTAGAATTAATTGTGTCGAGACGGGTTTTGAATTTGAGGCCTCGGGTGCGGAGTTTTTGACGTCGTCGCCCATATCCAAATTGCGCGCAGGCTTGTGCGCCGTTTTTACAAAGTTTTCAGATTGCCTCTCGGGTTTGAATTACCCACTGAATTGGCCATAGAATCAATTCTGTCGAGACGGTTTTTGAATTTGAGGCCTCGGGTGCGGAGTTTTTTACGTCGACGCCTATAGCCAAATTGCGCGCACGCTTGTGCGCCGTTTTTACAAAGTTTTCAGATTGCCTCTCGGGTTTGCATTGCTAGCTGAATTGGCCATAGAATTAATTTTGTCGACACGGTTTTTGAATTTGAGGCCTCGGGTGCGGAGTTTTTGACGTCGTAGCCCATATCCAAATTGCGCGCAGGCTTGTGCGCCGTTTTTACAAAGTTTTCAGATTGCCTCTCGGGTTTGAATTTCCCACTGAATTGGCCATAGAATCAATTGTGTCGAAACGGTTTTTGAATTTGAGGCCTCGGGTGCGGAGTTTTTTACGTCGACGCCTATAGCCAAATTGCGCGCACGCTTGTGCGCCGTTTTTACAAAGTTTTCAGATTGCCTCTCGGTTTTGCATTACTAGCTGAATTGGCCGTAGAATTAATTGTGTCGAGACGGTTTTTGAATTTGAGGACTCGGGTGCGGAGTTTTTGACGTCGTCGCCCATAGCCAAATTGCGCGCACGCTTGTGCGCCGTTTTTACAAAGTTTTCAAATTGCCTCTCGGGTTTGCATCTCTAGCTAAAATTGGTCATAGAATCAATTGTGTCGAGACAGTTTTTGAATTTGAGGCCTCGGGTGCGGAGTTTTTGACGTCGTCGCCCATAGCCAAATTGCGCGCAGGCTTGTGCGCCGTTTTTACAAAGTTTTCAGATTGCCTCTCGGGTTTGAATTTCCCACTAAATTGGCCATAGAATCAATTGTGTCGAGACGGTTTTTGAATTTGAGGCCTCGGGTGCGGATTTTTTGACGTCGTCGCCCATAGCCAAATTGCGCGCGCACGCTTGTGCGCCGTTTTTACAAAGTTTTCAGATTGCCTCTCGGGTTTGCATTTCTAGCTGAATTGGCCAAAGAATCAATTGTGTCGAGACGATTTTTGAATTTGAGGCCTCGGGTGCGGAGTTTTTGACGTCGTCGCCCATAGCCAAATTGCGCGCAGGCTTGTGCGCCGTTTTTACAAAGTTTTCAGATTGCCTCTCGGGTTTGAATTTCCCACTGAATTGGCCATAAAATCAATTGTGTCGAGACGGTTTTTGAATTTGAGGCCTCGGGTGCGGAGTTTTTTACGTCGACGCCCATAGCCAACTTGCGCGCACGCTTGTGCGCCGTTTTTACAAAGTTTTCAGATTGCCTCTCGGGTTTGCATTTCTAGCTGAATTGGCCATAGAATCAATTTTGTCGAGACGGTTTTTGAATTTGAGGCCTCGGGTGCGGAGTTTTTGACGTCGTCGCCCCTAACCAAATTGCGCGCACGCTTGTGCGCCGTTTTTACAAAGTTTTCAGATTGCCATTCGGGTTTGCATTTCTAGGTGAATTGGACATAGAATCAATTGTGTTGAGACGGTTTTTGAATTTGAGGCCTCGGGTGCGGAGTTTTTTACGTCGTCGCCCATAGTCAAATTGCGCGCACGGTTGTGCGCCGTTTTTACAAAGTTTTCAGATTGCCTCTCGGGTTTGCATTTCTAGCTGAATTGGCCATAGAATCAATTGTGTCGAGAAGGTTTTTGAATTTGAGGCCTCGAGTGCGGAGTTTTTGACGTCGTCGCCCCTAACCAAATTGCGCGCACGCTTGTGCGCCGTTTTTACAAAGTTTTCAGATTGCCATTCGGGTTTGCATTTCTAGCTGAATTGGACATAGAATCAATTGTGTTGAGACGGTTTTTGAATTTGAGGCCTCGGGTGCGTAGTTTTTGACGTCGTCGCCCATAGTCAAATTGCGCGCACGGTTGTGCGCCGTTTTTACAAAGTTTTCAGATTGCCTCTCGGGTTTGCATTTCTAGCTGAATTGGCCATAGAATCAATTGTGTCGAGACGGTTTTTGAATTTGAGGCCTCGGGTGCGGAGTTTTTGACGTCGTCGCCCATAGCCAAACTTGCGCGCATGGTTGTGTGCCATTTTTACAAAGTTTTCAGATTGCCTCCCAAGTTTGCATCCCTCACTGAATTGGCCATAGAATCAATTATGTCGAGACGGTTTTTTGAATTTGAGGCCTCGGGTGCGGAGTTTTTGACGTCGTCGCCCATAGCCAAATTGCGCGCACGCTTGTGCGCCGTTTTTACAAAGTTTTCAGATTGCCTCTCGGGTTTGCATTTCTAGCTAAAATTGGTCATAGAATCAATTGTGTCGAGACGGTTTTTGAATTTGAGGCCTCGGGTGCGGAGTTTTTGACGTCGTCGCCCTAACTAAATTGCGCGCACGCTTGTGCGCCGTTTTTACAAAGTTTTCAGATTGCCATTCGGGTTTGCATTTCTAGCTGAATTGGCCATAGAATCAATTGTGTCGAGACGGTTTTTGAATTTGAGGCCTCGGGTGCGGAGTTTTTGACGTCGTCGCCCATATCCAAATTGCGCGCAGGCTTGTGCGCCGTTTTTACAAAGTTTTCAGATTGCCTCTCGGGTTTGAATTACCCACTGAATTGGCCATAGAATCAATTATGTCGAGACGGTTTTTTGAATTTGAGGCCTCGGGTGCGGAGTTTTTGACGTCGTCGCCCATAGCCAAATTGCGCGCACGCTTGTGCGCCGTTTTTACAAAGTTTTCAGATTGCCTCTCGGGTTTGCATTTCTAGCTAAAATTGGTCATAGAATCAATTGTGTCGAGACGGTTTTTGAATTTGAGGCCTCGGGTGCGGAGTTTTTGACGTCGTCGCCCCTAACCAAATTGCGCGCACGCTTGTGCGCCGTTTTTACAAAGTTTTCAGATTGCCATTCGGGTTTGCATTTCTAGCTGAATTGGACATAGAATCAATTGTGTTGAGACGGTTTTTGAATTTGAGGCCTCGGGTGCGTAGTTTTTGACGTCGTCGCCCATAGTCAAATTGCGCGCACGGTTGTGCGCCGTTTTTACAAAGTTTTCAGATTGCCTCTCGGGTTTGCATTTCTAGCTGAATTGGCCATAGAATCAATTGTGTCGAGACGGTTTTTGAATTTGAGGCCTCGGGTGCGGAGTTTTTGACGTCGTCGCCCATAGCCAAACTTGCGCGCATGGTTGTGTGCCATTTTTACAAAGTTTTCAGATTGCCTCCCAAGTTTGCATCCCTCACTGAATTGGCCATAGAATCAATTATGTCGAGACGGTTTTTTGAATTTGAGGCCTCGGGTGCGGAGTTTTTGACGTCGTCGCCCATAGCCAAATTGCGCGCACGCTTGTGCGCCGTTTTTACAAAGTTTTCAGATTGCCTCTCGGGTTTGCATTTCTAGCTAAAATTGGTCATAGAATCAATTGTGTCGAGACGGTTTTTGAATTTGAGGCCTCGGGTGCGGAGTTTTTGACGTCGTCGCCCTAACTAAATTGCGCGCACGCTTGTGCGCCGTTTTTACAAAGTTTTCAGATTGCCATTCGGGTTTGCATTTCTAGCTGAATTGGCCATAGAATCAATTGTGTCGAGACGGTTTTTGAATTTGAGGCCTCGGGTGCGGAGTTTTTGACGTCGTCGCCCATATCCAAATTGCGCGCAGGCTTGTGCGCCGTTTTTACAAAGTTTTCAGATTGCCTCTCGGGTTTGAATTACCCACTGAATTGGCCATAGAATCAATTGTGTCGAGACGGTTTTTGAATTTGAGGCCTCGGGTGCGGAGTTTTTTTACGTTGACGCCTATAGCCAAATTGCGCGCACGCTTGTGCGCCGTTTTTACAAAGTTTTCAGATTGCCTCCCGGGTTTGCATTGCTAGCTGAATTGGCCGTAGAATCAATTTTGTCGAGACGGTTTTTGAATTTGAGGCCTCGGGTGCGGAGTTTTTGACGTCGTCGCCCCTAACCAAATTACGCGCACGCTTGTGCGCCGTTTTTACAAAGTTTTCAGATTGCCTCTCGGTTTTGCATTACTAGCTGAATTGGCCGTAGAATTAATTGTGTCGAGACGGTTTTTGAATTTGAGGCCTCGGGTGCGGAGTTTTTGACGTCGTCGCCCATAGCCAAATTGCGCGCACGCTTGTGCGCCGTTTTTACAAAGTTTTCAGATTGCCTCTCGGGTTTGCATTTCTAGCTGAATTGGCCATAGAATCAATTGTGTCGAGACGATTTATTTAATTTGAGGCCTCGGGTGCGGAGTTTTTGACGTCGTCGCCCATAGCCAAATTGCGCACAGGCTTGTGCGCCGTTTTTACAAAGTTTTCAGATTGCCTCTCGGGTTTGAATTTCCCACTGAATTGGCCATAGAATCAATTCTGTCGAGACGGTTTTTGAATTTGAGGCCTCGGGTGCGGAGTTTTTTACGTCGACGCCCATAGCCAAATTGCGCGCACGCTTGTGCGCCGTTTTTACAAAGTTTTCAGATTGCCTCTCGGGTTTGCATTTCTAGCTGAATTGGCCATAGAATCAATTTTGTCGAGACGGTTTTTGAATTTGAGGCCTCGGGTGCGGAGTTTTTGACGTCGTCGCCCCTAACCAAATTGCGCGCACGCTTGTGCGCCGTTTTTACAAAGTTTTCAGATTGCCATTCGGGTTTGCATTTCTAGCTGAATTGGCCATAGAATCAATTGTGTCGAGACGGTTTTTCAATTTGAGGCTTCGGGTGCGGAGTATTTGACGTCGTCGCCCATAGTCAAATTGCGCGCACGGTTGTGCGCCGTTTTTACAAAGTTTTCAGATTGCCTCTCGGGTTTGCACTTCAAGCTGAATTGGCCATAGAATCAATTGTGTCGAGACGGTTTTTGAATTTGAGGCCTCGGGTGCGGAGTTTTTAACGTCGTCGCCCATATCCAAATTGCGCGCAGGCTTGTGCGCCGTTTTTACAAAGTTTTCAGATTGCCTCTCGGGTTTGAATTACCCACTGAATTGGCCATAGAATCAATTGTGTCGAGACGGATTTTGAATTTGAGGCCTCGGGTGCGGAGTTTTTTACGTCGACGCCTATAGCCAAATTGCGCGCACGCTTGTGCGCCGTTTTTACAAAGTTTTCAGATTGCCTATCGGGTTTGCATTGCTAGCTGAATTGGCCATAGAATCAATTTTGTCGAGACGGTTTTTGAATTTGAGGCCTCGGGTGCGGAGTTTTTGACGTCGTAGCCCATATCCAAATTGCGCGCAGGCTTGTGCGCCGTTTTTACAAAGTTTTCAGATTGCCTCTCGGGTTTGAATCTCCCACTGAATTGGCCATAGAATCAATTGTGTCGAAACGGTTTTTGAATTTGAGGCCTCGGGTACGGAGTTTTTTACGTCGACGCCTATAGCCAAATTGCGCGCACGCTTGTGCGCCGTTTTAAAAAGTTTTCAGATTGCCTCTCGGTTTTGCATTACTAGCTGAATTGGCCGTAGAATTAATTGTGTCGAGACGGTTTTTGAATTTGAGGCCTCGGGTGCGGAGTTTTTGACGTCGTCGCCCATATCCAAATTGCGCGCAGGCTTGTGCGCCGTTTTTACAAAGTTTTCAGATTGCCTCTCGGGTTTGAATTACCCACTGAATTGGCCATAAAATCAATTGTGTCGAGGCGGTTTTTGAATTTGAGGCCTCGGGTGCGGCGTTTTTTACGTCGACGCCTATAGCCAAATTGCGCGCACGCTTGTGCGCCGTTTTTACAAAGTTTTCAGATTGCTTCTCGGGTTTGCATTGCTAGCTGAATTGGCCATAGAATCAATTTTGTCGAGACGGTTTTTGAATTTGAGGCCTCGGGTGCGGAGTTTTTGACGTCGTAGTCCATATCCAAATTGCGCGCAGGCTTGTGCGCCGTTTTTACAAAGTTTTCAGATTGCCTCTCGGGTTTGAATTTCCCACTGAATTGGCCATAGAATCAATTGTGTCGAAACGGTTTTTGAATTTGAGGCATCGGATGCGGAGTTTTTTACGTCGACGCCTATAGCCAAATTGCGCGCACGCTTGTGCGCCGTTTTTACAAAGTTTTCAGATTGCCTCTCGGTTTTGCATTACTATCTGAATTGGCCGTAGAATTAATTGTGTCGAGACGGTTTTTTGAATTTGAGGCCTCGGGTGCGGAGTTTTTGACGTCGTCGCCCATAGCCAAATTGCGCGCACGCTTGTGCGCCGTTTTTACAAAGTTTTCAAATTGCCTCTCGGGTTTGCATTTCTAGCTAAAATTGGTCATAGAATCAATTGTGTCGAGACGGTTTTTGAATTTGAGGCCTCGGGTGCGGAGTTTTTGACGTCGTCGCCCCTAACCAAATTGTGCGCACGCTTGTGCGCCGTTTTTACAAAGTTTTCAGATTGCCTCTCGGGTTTGAATTTCCCACTGAATTGGCCATAGAATCAATTGTGTCGAGACGGTTTTTGAATTTGAGGCCTCGGGTGCGGAGTTTTTTACGTCGACGCCCATAGCCAAATTGCGCGCAAGCTTGTGCGCCGTTTTTACAAAGTTTTCAGATTGCCTCTCGGGTTTGAATTTCCCACTGAATTGGCCATAGAATCAATTGTGTCGAGACGGTTTTTGAATTTGAGGCCTCGGGTGCGGAGTTTTTTACGTCGACGCCCATAGCCAAATTGCGCGCACGCTTGTGCGCCGTTTTTACAAAGTTTTCAGATTGCCTCTCGGGTTTGCATTTCTAGCTGAATTGGCCATAGAATCAATTTTGTCGAGACAGTGTTTGAATTTGAGGCCTCGGGTGCGGAGTTTTTGACGTCGTCGCCCCTAACCAAATTGTGCGCACGCTTGTGCGCCGTTTTTACAAAGTTTTCAGATTGCTATTCGGGTTTGCATTTCTAGCTGAATTGGCCATAGAATCAATTGTGTCGAGACGGTTTTTGAATTTGAGGCCTCGGGTGCGGAGTTTTTGACGTCGTCGCCCATAGTCAAATTGCGCGCACGGTTGTGCGCCGTTTTTACAAAGTTTTCAGATTGCCTCTCGGGTTTGCATTTCTAGCTGAATTGGCCATAGAATCAATTGTGTCGAGACGGTTTTTGAATTTGAGGCCTCGGGTGCGGAGTTTTTGACGTCGTCGCCCCTAACCAAATTGCGCGCACGCTTGTGCGCCGTTTTTACAAAGTTTTCAGATTGCCTCTCGGGTTTGCATTACTAGCTGAATATGCCATAGAATCAATTGTGTCGAGACGGTTTTTGAATTTGAGGCCTCGGGTGTGGAGTTTTTGACGTCGTCGCCCATAACCAAATTGCGCGCACGCTTGTGCGCCGTTTTTACAAAGTTTTCAGATTGCCTCTCGGGTTTGCATTTCTAGCTGAATTGGCCGTAGAATCAATTTTATCGAGACGGTTTTTGAATTTGAGGCCTCGGGTGCGGAGTTTTTGACGTCGTCGCCCCTAACCAAATTGCGCGCACGCATGTGCGCCGTTTTTACAAAGTTTTCAGATTGCTATTCGGGTTTGCATTTCTAGCTGAATTGGCCATAGAATCAATTGTGTCGAGACGGTTTTTGAATTTGAGGCCTCGGGTGCGGAGTTTTTGACGTCGTCGCCCATAGTCAAATTGCGCGCACGGTTGTGCGCCGTTTTTACAAAGTTTTCAGATTGCCTCTCGGGTTTGCATTTCTAGCTGAATTGGCAATAGAATCAATTGTGTCGAGACGGTTTTTGAATTTGAGGCCTCGGGTGCGGAGTTTTTGACGTCGTCGCCTATAGCCAAATTGCGCGCACGCTTGTGCGCCGTTTTTACAAAGTTTTAAGATTGCCTCTCGGGTTTGCATTTTATAGCTGAATAGGCCATATAATCAATTGTGTCGAGACAGTTTTTGAATTTGAGGCCTCGGGTGCGGAGTTTTTGACGTCGTCGCCCATAGTCAAATTGCGCGCACGCTTGTGCGCCGTTTTTACAAAGTTTTCAGATTGCCTCTCGGGTTTGCATTACTAGCTGAATTGGCCATAGAAACAATTCTGTTGAAACGGTTTTTGAATTTGAGGCCTCGGGTGCGGAGTTTTTGACGTCGTCGCCCATAGCCAAATTGCGCGCACGCTTGTGCGCCGTTTTTACAAAGTTTTCAAATTGCCTCTCGGGTTTGCATTCCCAGCTAAAATTGGTCATAAAATCAATTGTGTCGAGACGGTTTTTGAATTTGAGGCCTCGGGTGCGGAGTTTTTACCGTCGTCGCCCATATCCAAATTGCGCGCAGGCTTGTGCGCCATTTTTACAAAGTTTTCAGATTGCCTCTCGGGTTTGAATTACCCACTGAATTGGCCATAGAATCAATTGTGTCGAGTCGGTTTTTGAATTTGAGGCCTCGGGTGCGGAGTTTTTTACGTCGACGCCCATAGCCAAATTGCGCGCACGCTTGTGCGCCATTTTTACAAAGTTTTCAGATTGCCTCTCTGGTTTGCATTACTAGCTGAATTGGCCATAGAATCAATTTTGTCGAGACAGTTTTTGAATTTCAGGCCTCGGGTGCGGAGTTTTTGACGTCGTCGCCCCTAACCAAATTGCGCGCACGCTTGTGCGCCGTTTTTACAAAGTTTTCAGATTGCCATTCGGGTTTGCATTTCCAGCTGAATTGGCCATAAAATCAATTGTGTCGAGACGGTTTTTGAATTTGAGGCCTCGGGTGCGGAGTTTTTGACGTCGTCGCCCATAGTCAAATTGCGCGCACGGTTGTGCGCCGTTTTTACAAAGTTTTCAGATTGCCTCTCGAGTTTGCATTTCTAGCTGAATTGGCCATAGAATCAATTGTGTCGAGACGGTTTTTGAATTTGAGGCCTCGGGTGCGGAGTTTTTTACGTCGTCGCCCATAGCCAAATTGCGCGCACGCTTGTGCGCCGTTTTTACAAAGTTTTCAAATTGCCTCTCAGGTTTGCATCCCTAGCTAAAATTGGTCATAGAAATAATTGTGTCGAGACGGTTTTTGAATTTGAGGCCTCGAGTGCAGAGTTTTTGACGTCGTCGCCCATAGCCAAATTGCTCGCACGCTTGTGCGCCGTTTTTACAAAGTTTTCAGATTGCCTCTCGGGTTTGAATTTCCCACTGAATTGGCCATAGAATCAATTGTGTCGAGACGGTTTTTGAATTTGAGGCCTCGGGTACGGAGTTTTTTTACGTCGTCGCCCATAGCCAAATTGCGCGCACGCTTGTGCGCCGTTTTTACAAAGTTTTCAGATTGCCTCTCGGTTTGCATTTCTAGCTGAATTGGCCATAGAATCAATTTTGTCGAGACGGTTTTTGAATTTGAGGCCTCGGGTGCGGAGTTTTTGACGTCGTCGCCCCTAACCAAATTGCGCGCACGCTTGTGCGCCGTTTTTACAAAGTTTTCAGATTGCCATTCGGGTTTGGATTTCTAGCTGAATTGGCCATAGAATCAATTGTGTCGCGACGGTTTTTGAATTTGAGGCCTCGGGTGCGGAGTTTTTGACGTCGTCGCCCATAGTCAAATTGCGCGCACGGTTGTGCGCCGTTTTTACAAAGTTTTCAGATTGCCTCTCGGGTTTGCATTACTAGCTGAATTGGCCATAGAATCAATTGTGTCGAGACGGTTTTTGAATTTGAGGCCTCGGGTGCAGAGTTTTTGACGTCGTCGCCCATAGCCAAATTGCGCGCAAGCTTGTGCGCCGTTTTTACAAAGTTTTCAAATTGCCTCTCGGGTTTGCATTTCTAGCTAAAATTGGTCATAGAATCAATTGTGTCGAGACGGTTTTTGAATTTGAGGCCTCGGGTGCGGAGTTTTTGACGTCGTCGCCCATAACCAAATTGCGCGCACACTTATGCGCCGTTTTTACAAAGTTTTCAGATTGCCTCTCGGTTTTGAATTTCACACTGAATTGGCCATAGAATCAATTGTGTCGAGACGGTTTTTGAATTTGAGGCCTCGGGTGCGGAGTTTTTGACGTCGTCGCCCATAGCCAAATTGCGCGCACGCTTGTGCGCCGTTTTTACAAAGTTTTCAGATTGCCTCTCGGGTTTGCATTGCTAGCTGAATTGGCCATAGAATCAATTTTGTCGAGACGGTTTTTGAATTTGAGGCCTCGGGTGCGGAGTTTTTGACGTCGTCGACCATCGCCAAATTGCGCGCACGCTTGTGCGCCGTTTTTA
Source organism: Galeopsis tetrahit (assembly GCA_963675135.1). Classification (NCBI taxonomy): domain Eukaryota; kingdom Viridiplantae; phylum Streptophyta; class Magnoliopsida; order Lamiales; family Lamiaceae; genus Galeopsis; species Galeopsis tetrahit. The sequence goes on along the minus strand of CAVLYN010000225.1, from coordinate 80,603 downwards.
CAAAGTTTTCAGATTGCCTCTCGGGTTTGCATTTCTAGCTAAAATTGGCCATAGAATCAATTGTGTCGAGACGGTTTTTGAATTTGAGGCCTCGGGTGCGGAGTTTTTTACGTCGTCGCCCATAGCCAAATTGCGCGCACGCTTGTGCGCCGTTTTTACAAAGTTTTCAGATTGCCTCTCGGGTTTGAATTTCCCCCTGAATTGGCCATAGAATCAATTGTGTCGAGACAGTTTTTGAATTTGAGGCCTCGGGTGCGGAGTTTTTTACGTCGACGCCCATAGCCAAATTGCACGCACGTTTGTGCGCCGTTTTTACAAAGTTTTCAGATTGCCTCTCGGGTTTGCATTTCTAGCTGAATTGGCCATAGAATCAATTGTGTCGAGACGGTTTTTGAATTTGAGGCCTCGGGTGCGGAGTTTTTGACGTCGTCGCCCATAGTCAAATTGCGCGCACGGTTGTGCGCCGTTTTTACAAAGTTTTCAGATTGCCTCTCGAGTTTGCATTTCTAGCTGAATTGGCCATAGAATCAATTGTGTCGAGACGGTTTTTGAATTTGAGGCCTCGGGTGCGGAGTTTTTTACGTCGTCGCCCATAGCCAAATTGGGCGCACGCTTGTGCGCCGTTTTTACAAAGTTTTCAAATTGCCTCTCAGGTTTGCATCCCTAGCTAAAATTGGTCATATAATCAATTGTGTCGAGACGGTTTTTGAATTTGAGGCCTCGGGTGCAGAGTTTTTGACGTCGTCGCCCATAGCCAAATTGCTCGCACGGTTGTGCGCCGTTTTTACAAAGTTTTCAGATTGCCTCTCGGGTTTGAATTTCCCACTGAATTGGCCATAGAATCAATTGTGTCGAGACGGTTTTTGAATTTGAGGCCTCGGGTGCGGAGTTTTTTTACGTCGTCGCCCATAGCCAAATTGCGCGCACGCTTGTGCGCCGTTTTTACAAAGTTTTCAGATTGCCTCTCGGTTTGCATTTCCAGCTGAATTGGCCATAGAATCAATTTTGTCGAGACGGTTTTTGAATTTGAGGCCTCGGGTGCGGAGTTTTTGACGTCGTCGCCCCTAACCAAATTGCGCGCACGCTTGTGCGCCGTTTTTACAAAGTTTTCAGATTGCCATTCGGGTTTGCATTTCTAGCTGAATTGGCCATAGAATCAATTGTGTCGCGACGGTTTTTGAATTTGAGGCCTCGGGTGCGGAGTTTTTGACGTCGTCGCCCATAGTCAAATTGCGCGCACGGTTGTGCGCCGTTTTTACAAAGTTTTCAGATTGCCTCTCGGGTTTGCATTACTAGCTGAATTGGCCATAGAATCAATTGTGTCGAGACGGTTTTTGAATTTGAGGCCTCGGGTGTAGAGTTTTTGACGTCGTCGCCCATAGCCAAATTGCGCGCAAGCTTGTGCGCCGTTTTGACAAAGTTTTCAAATTGACTCTCGGGTTTGCATTTCTAGCTAAAATTGGTCATAGAATCAATTGTGTCGAGACGGTTTTTGAATTTGAGGCCTCGGGTGCGGAGTTTTTGACGTCGTCGCCCATAGCCAAATTGCGCGCACACTTATGCGCCGTTTTTACAAAGTTTTCAGATTGCCTCTCGGTTTTGAATTTCCCACTGAATTGGCCATAGAATCAATTGTGTCGAGACGGTTTTTGAATTTGAGGCCTCGGGTGCGGAGTTTTTGACGTCGTCGCCCATAGCCAAATTGCGCGCACGCTTGTGCGCCGTTTTTACAAAGTTTTCAGATTGCCTCTCGGGTGTGCATTGCTAGCTGAATTGGCCATAGAATCAATTTTGTCGAGACGGTTTTTGAATTTGAGGCCTCGGGTGCGGAGTTTTTGACGTCGTCGACCATCGCCAAATTGTGCGCACGCTTGTGCGCCGTTTTTACAAAGTTTTCAGATTGCCTCTCGGGTTTGCATTTCTAGCTAAAATTGGCCATAGAATCAATTGTGTCGAGACGGTTTTTGAATTTGAGGCCTCGGGTGCGGAGTTTTTTACGTCGTCACCCATAGCCAAATTGCGCGCACGCTTGTGCGCCGTTTTTACAAAGTTTTCAGATTGCCTCTCGGGTTTGAATTTCCCACTGAATTGGCCATCGAATCAATTGTGTCGAGACGGTTTTTGAATTTGAGGCCTCGGGTGCGGAGTTTTTTACGTCGACGCCCATAGCCAAATTGCGCGCACGTTTGTGCGCCGTTTTTACAAAGTTTTCAGATTGCCTCTCGGGTTTGCATTTCTAGCTGAATTGGCCATAGAATCAATTGTGTCGAGACGGTTTTTGAATTTGAGGCCTCGGGTGCGGAGTTTTTGACGTCGTCGCCCATAGTCAAATTGCGCGCACGCTTGTGCGCCGTTTTTACAAAGTTTTCAGATTGCCTCTCGGGTTTGCATTACTAGCTGAATTGGCCATAGAATTGATTGTGTCGAGACGGTTTTTGAATTTGAGGCCTCGGGTGCGGAGTTTTTGACGTCGTCGCCCATAGCCAAATTGCGCGCACGCTTGTGCGCCGTTTTTACAAAGTTTTCAGATTGCCATTCGGGTTTGGATTTCTAGCTGAATTGGCCATAGAATCAATTGTGTCGCGACGGTTTTTGAATTTGAGGCCTCGGGTGCGGAGTTTTTGACGTCGTCGCCCATAGTCAAATTGCGCGCACGGTTGTGCGCCGTTTTTACAAAGTTTTCAGATTGCCTCTCGGGTTTGCATTACTAGCTGAATTGGCCATAGAATCAATTGTGTCGAGACGGTTTTTGAATTTGAGGCCTCGGGTGCAGAGTTTTTGACGTCGTCGCCCATAGTCAAATTGCGCGCACGGTTGTGCGCCGTTTTTACAAAGTTTTCAGATTGCCTCTCGAGTTTGCATTTCTAGCTGAATTGGCCATAGAATCAATTGTGTCGAGACGGTTTTTGAATTTGAGGCCTCGGGTGCGGAGTTTTTTACGTCGTCGCCCATAGCCAAATTGGGCGCACGCTTGTGCGCCGTTTTTACAAAGTTTTCAAATTGCCTCTCAGGTTTGCATCCCTAGCTAAAATTGGTCATATAATCAATTGTGTCGAGACGGTTTTTGAATTTGAGGCCTCGGGTGCAGAGTTTTTGACGTCGTCGCCCATAGCCAAATTGCTCGCACGGTTGTGCGCCGTTTTTACAAAGTTTTCAGATTGCCTCTCGGGTTTGAATTTCCCACTGAATTGGCCATAGAATCAATTGTGTCGAGACGGTTTTTGAATTTGAGGCCTCGGGTGCGGAGTTTTTTTACGTCGTCGCCCATAGCCAAATTGCGCGCACGCTTGTGCGCCGTTTTTACAAAGTTTTCAGATTGCCTCTCGGTTTGCATTTCCAGCTGAATTGGCCATAGAATCAATTTTGTCGAGACGGTTTTTGAATTTGAGGCCTCGGGTGCGGAGTTTTTGACGTCGTCGCCCCTAACCAAATTGCGCGCACGCTTGTGCGCCGTTTTTACAAAGTTTTCAGATTGCCATTCGGGTTTGCATTTCTAGCTGAATTGGCCATAGAATCAATTGTGTCGCGACGGTTTTTGAATTTGAGGCCTCGGGTGCGGAGTTTTTGACGTCGTCGCCCATAGTCAAATTGCGCGCACGGTTGTGCGCCGTTTTTACAAAGTTTTCAGATTGCCTCTCGGGTTTGCATTACTAGCTGAATTGGCCATAGAATCAATTGTGTCGAGACGGTTTTTGAATTTGAGGCCTCGGGTGTAGAGTTTTTGACGTCGTCGCCCATAGCCAAATTGCGCGCAAGCTTGTGCGCCGTTTTGACAAAGTTTTCAAATTGCCTCTCGGGTTTGCATTTCTAGCTAAAATTGGTCATAGAATCAATTGTGTCGAGACGGTTTTTGAATTTGAGGCCTCGGGTGCGGAGTTTTTGACGTCGTCGCCCATAGCCAAATTGCGCGCACACTTATGCGCCGTTTTTACAAAGTTTTCAGATTGCCTCTCGGTTTTGAATTTCCCACTGAATTGGCCATAGAATCAATTGTGTCGAGACGGTTTTTGAATTTGAGGCCTCGGGTGCGGAGTTTTTGACGTCGTCGCCCATAGCCAAATTGCGCGCACGCTTGTGCGCCGTTTTTACAAAGTTTTCAGATTGCCTCTCGGGTGTGCATTGCTAGCTGAATTGGCCATAGAATCAATTTTGTCGAGACAGTTTTTGAATTTGAGGCCTCGGGTGCGGAGTTTTTGACGTCGTCGACCATCGCCAAATTGTGCGCACGCTTGTGCGCCGTTTTTACAAAGTTTTCAGATTGCCTCTCGGGTTTGCATTTCTAGCTAAAATTGGCCATAGAATCAATTGTGTCGAGACGGTTTTTGAATTTGAGGCCTCGGGTGCGGAGTTTTTTACGTCGTCACCCATAGCCAAATTGCGCGCACGCTTGTGCGCCGTTTTTACAAAGTTTTCAGATTGCCTCTCGGGTTTGAATTTCCCACTGAATTGGCCATAGAATCAATTGTGTCGAGACGGTTTTTGAATTTGAGGCCTCGGGTGCGGAGTTTTTTACGTCGACGCCCATAGCCAAATTGCGCGCACGCTTGTGCGCCGTTTTTACAAAGTTTTCAGATTGCCTCTCGGGTTTGCATTTCTAGCTGAATTGGCCATAGAATCAATTGTGTCGAGACGGTTTTTGAATTTGAGGCCTCGGGTGCGGAGTTTTTGACGTCGTCGCCCATAGTCAAATTGCGCGCACGCTTGTGCGCCGTTTTGACAAAGTTTTCAAATTGCCTCTCGGGTTTGCATTTCTAGCTAAAATTGGTCATAGAATCAATTGTGTCGAGACGGTTTTTGAATTTGAGGCCTCGGGTGCGGAGTTTTTGACGTCGTCGCCCATAGCCAAATTGCGCGCACACTTATGCGCCGTTTTTACAAAGTTTTCAGATTGCCTCTCGGTTTTGAATTTCCCACTGAATTGGCCATAGAATCAATTGTGTCGAGACGGTTTTTGAATTTGAGGCCTCGGGTGCGGAGTTTTTGACGTCGTCGCCCATAGCCAAATTGCGCGCACGCTTGTGCGCCGTTTTTACAAAGTTTTCAGATTGCCTCTCGGGTGTGCATTGCTAGCTGAATTGGCCATAGAATCAATTTTGTCGAGACAGTTTTTGAATTTGAGGCCTCGGGTGCGGAGTTTTTGACGTCGTCGACCATCGCCAAATTGTGCGCACGCTTGTGCGCCGTTTTTACAAAGTTTTCAGATTGCCTCTCGGGTTTGCATTTCTAGCTAAAATTGGCCATAGAATCAATTGTGTCGAGACGGTTTTTGAATTTGAGGCCTCGGGTGCGGAGTTTTTTACGTCGTCACCCATAGCCAAATTGCGCGCACGCTTGTGCGCCGTTTTTACAAAGTTTTCAGATTGCCTCTCGGGTTTGAATTTCCCACTGAATTGGCCATAGAATCAATTGTGTCGAGACGGTTTTTGAATTTGAGGCCTCGGGTGCGGAGTTTTTTACGTCGACGCCCATAGCCAAATTGCGCGCACGTTTGTGCGCCGTTTTTACAAAGTTTTCAGATTGCCTCTCGGGTTTGCATTTCTAGCTGAATTGGCCATAGAATCAATTGTGTCGAGACGGTTTTTGAATTTGAGGCCTCGGGTGCGGAGTTTTTGACGTCGTCGCCCATAGTCAAATTGCGCGCACGCTTGTGCGCCGTTTTTACAAAGTTTTCAGATTGCCTCTCGGGTTTGCATTACTAGCTGAATTGGCCATAGAATTGATTGTGTCGAGACGGTTTTTGAATTTGAGGCCTCGGGTGCGGAGTTTTTGACGTCGTCGCCCATAGCCAAATTGCGCGCACGCTTGTGCGCCGTTTTTACAAAGTTTTCAGATTGCCATTCGGGTTTGGATTTCTAGCTGAATTGGCCATAGAATCAATTGTGTCGCGACGGTTTTTGAATTTGAGGCCTCGGGTGCGGAGTTTTTGACGTCGTCGCCCATAGTCAAATTGCGCGCACGGTTGTGCGCCGTTTTTACAAAGTTTTCAGATTGCCTCTCGGGTTTGCATTACTAGCTGAATTGGCCATAGAATCAATTGTGTCGAGACGGTTTTTGAATTTGAGGCCTCGGGTGCAGAGTTTTTGACGTCGTCGCCCATAGCCAAATTGCGCGCAAGCTTGTGCGCCGTTTTTACAAAGTTTTCAAATTGCCTCTCGGGTTTGCATTTCTAGCTAAAATTGGTCATAGAATCAATTGTGTCGAGACGGTTTTTGAATTTGAGGCCTCGGGTGCGGAGTTTTTGACGTCGTCGCCCATAACCAAATTGCGCGCACACTTATGCGCCGTTTTTACAAAGTTTTCAGATTGCCTCTCGGTTTTGAATTTCACACTGAATTGGCCATAGAATCAATTGTGTCGAGACAGTTTTTGAATTTGAGGCCTCGGGTGCGGAGTTTTTTACGTCGACGCCCATAGCCAAATTGCACGCACGTTTGTGCGCCGTTTTTACAAAGTTTTCAGATTGCCTCTCGGGTTTGCATTGCTAGCTGAATTGGCCATAGAATCAATTTTGTCGAGACGGTTTTTGAATTTGAGGCCTCGGGTGCGGAGTTTTTGACGTCGTCGACCATCGCCAAATTGCGCGCACGCTTGTGCGCCGTTTTTACAAAGTTTTCAGATTGCCTCTCGGGTTTGCATTTCTAGCTAAAATTGGCCATAGAATCAATTGTGTCGAGACGGTTTTTGAATTTGAGGCCTCGGGTGCGGAGTTTTTTACGTCGTCGCCCATAGCCAAATTGCGCGCACGCTTGTGCGCCGTTTTTACAAAGTTTTCAGATTGCCTCTCGGGTTTGAATTTCCCCCTGAATTGGCCATAGAATCAATTGTGTCGAGACAGTTTTTGAATTTGAGGCCTCGGGTGCGGAGTTTTTTACGTCGACGCCCATAGCCAAATTGCACGCACGTTTGTGCGCCGTTTTTACAAAGTTTTCAGATTGCCTCTCGGGTTTGCATTTCTAGCTGAATTGGCCATAGAATCAATTGTGTCGAGACGGTTTTTGAATTTGAGGCCTCGGGTGCGGAGTTTTTGACGTCGTCGCCCATAGTCAAATTGCGCGCACGGTTGTGCGCCGTTTTTACAAAGTTTTCAGATTGCCTCTCGAGTTTGCATTTCTAGCTGAATTGGCCATAGAATCAATTGTGTCGAGACGGTTTTTGAATTTGAGGCCTCGGGTGCGGAGTTTTTTACGTCGTCGCCCATAGCCAAATTGGGCGCACGCTTGTGCGCCGTTTTTACAAAGTTTTCAAATTGCCTCTCAGGTTTGCATCCCTAGCTAAAATTGGTCATATAATCAATTGTGTCGAGACGGTTTTTGAATTTGAGGCCTCGGGTGCAGAGTTTTTGACGTCGTCGCCCATAGCCAAATTGCTCGCACGGTTGTGCGCCGTTTTTACAAAGTTTTCAGATTGCCTCTCGGGTTTGAATTTCCCACTGAATTGGCCATAGAATCAATTGTGTCGAGACGGTTTTTGAATTTGAGGCCTCGGGTGCGGAGTTTTTTTACGTCGTCGCCCATAGCCAAATTGCGCGCACGCTTGTGCGCCGTTTTTACAAAGTTTTCAGATTGCCTCTCGGTTTGCATTTCCAGCTGAATTGGCCATAAAATCAATTTTGTCGAGACGGTTTTTGAATTTGAGGCCTCGGGTGCGGAGTTTTTGACGTCGTCGCCCCTAACCAAATTGCGCGCACGCTTGTGCGCCGTTTTTACAAAGTTTTCAGATTGCCATTCGGGTTTGCATTTCTAGCTGAATTGGCCATAGAATCAATTGTGTCGCGACGGTTTTTGAATTTGAGGCCTCGGGTGCGGAGTTTTTGACGTCGTCGCCCATAGTCAAATTGCGCGCACGGTTGTGCGCCGTTTTTACAAAGTTTTCAGATTGCCTCTCGGGTTTGCATTACTAGCTGAATTGGCCATAGAATCAATTGTGTCGAGACGGTTTTTGAATTTGAGGCCTCGGGTGTAGAGTTTTTGACGTCGTCGCCCATAGCCAAATTGCGCGCAAGCTTGTGCGCCGTTTTGACAAAGTTTTCAAATTGCCTCTCGGGTTTGCATTTCTAGCTAAAATTGGTCATAGAATCAATTGTGTCGAGACGGTTTTTGAATTTGAGGCCTCGGGTGCGGAGTTTTTGACGTCGTCGCCCATAGCCAAATTGCGCGCACACTTATGCGCCGTTTTTACAAAGTTTTCAGATTGCCTCTCGGTTTTGAATTTCCCACTGAATTGGCCATAGAATCAATTGTGTCGAGACGGTTTTTGAATTTGAGGCCTCGGGTGCGGAGTTTTTGACGTCGTCGCCCATAGCCAAATTGCGCGCACGCTTGTGCGCCGTTTTTACAAAGTTTTCAGATTGCCTCTCGGGTGTGCATTGCTAGCTGAATTGGCCATAGAATCAATTTTGTCGAGACAGTTTTTGAATTTGAGGCCTCGGGTGCGGAGTTTTTGACGTCGTCGACCATCGCCAAATTGTGCGCACGCTTGTGCGCCGTTTTTACAAAGTTTTCAGATTGCCTCTCGGGTTTGCATTTCTAGCTAAAATTGGCCATAGAATCAATTGTGTCGAGACGGTTTTTGAATTTGAGGCCTCGGGTGCGGAGTTTTTTACGTCGTCACCCATAGCCAAATTGCGCGCACGCTTGTGCGCCGTTTTTACATAGTTTTCAGATTGCCTCTCGGGTTTGAATTTCCCACTGAATTGGCCATAGAATCAATTGTGTCGAGACGGTTTTTGAATTTGAGGCCTCGGGTGCGGAGTTTTTTACGTCGACGCCCATAGCCAAATTGCGCGCACGTTTGTGCGCCGTTTTTACAAAGTTTTCAGATTGCCTCTCGGGTTTGCATTTCTAGCTGAATTGGCCATAGAATCAATTGTGTCGAGACGGTTTTTGAATTTGAGGCCTCGGGTGCGGAGTTTTTGACGTCGTCGCCCATAGTCAAATTGCGCGCACGCTTGTGCGCCGTTTTTACAAAGTTTTCAGATTGCCTCTCGGGTTTGCATTACTAGCTGAATTGGCCATAGAATTGATTGTGTCGAGACGGTTTTTGAATTTGAGGCCTCGGGTGCGGAGTTTTTGACGTCGTCGCCCATAGCCAAATTGCGCGCACGCTTGTGCGCCGTTTTTACAAAGTTTTCAGATTGCCATTCGGGTTTGGATTTCTAGCTGAATTGGCCATAGAATCAATTGTGTCGCGACGGTTTTTGAATTTGAGGCCTCGGGTGCGGAGTTTTTGACGTCGTCGCCCATAGTCAAATTGCGCGCACGGTTGTGCGCCGTTTTTACAAAGTTTTCAGATTGCCTCTCGGGTTTGCATTACTAGCTGAATTGGCCATAGAATCAATTGTGTCGAGACGGTTTTTGAATTTGAGGCCTCGGGTGCAGAGTTTTTGACGTCGTCGCCCATAGCCAAATTGCGCGCAAGCTTGTGCGCCGTTTTTACAAAGTTTTCAAATTGCCTCTCGGGTTTGCATTTCTAGCTAAAATTGGTCATAGAATCAATTGTGTCGAGACGGTTTTTGAATTTGAGGCCTCGGGTGCGGAGTTTTTGACGTCGTCGCCCATAACCAAATTGCGCGCACACTTATGCGCCGTTTTTACAAAGTTTTCAGATTGCCTCTCGGTTTTGAATTTCACACTGAATTGGCCATAGAATCAATTGTGTCGAGACAGTTTTTGAATTTGAGGCCTCGGGTGCGGAGTTTTTTACGTCGACGCCCATAGCCAAATTGCACGCACGTTTGTGCGCCGTTTTTACAAAGTTTTCAGATTGCCTCTCGGGTTTGCATTGCTAGCTGAATTGGCCATAGAATCAATTTTGTCGAGACGGTTTTTGAATTTGAGGCCTCGGGTGCGGAGTTTTTGACGTCGTCGACCATCGCCAAATTGCGCGCACGCTTGTGCGCCGTTTTTACAAAGTTTTCAGATTGCCTCTCGGGTTTGCATTTCTAGCTAAAATTGGCCATAGAATCAATTGTGTCGAGACGGTTTTTGAATTTGAGGCCTCGGGTGCGGAGTTTTTTACGTCGTCGCCCATAGCCAAATTGCGCGCACGCTTGTGCGCCGTTTTTACAAAGTTTTCAGATTGCCTCTCGGGTTTGAATTTCCCCCTGAATTGGCCATAGAATCAATTGTGTCGAGACAGTTTTTGAATTTGAGGCCTCGGGTGCGGAGTTTTTTACGTCGACGCCCATAGCCAAATTGCACGCACGTTTGTGCGCCGTTTTTACAAAGTTTTCAGATTGCCTCTCGGGTTTGCATTTCTAGCTGAATTGGCCATAGAATCAATTGTGTCGAGACGGTTTTTGAATTTGAGGCCTCGGGTGCGGAGTTTTTGACGTCGTCGCCCATAGTCAAATTGCGCGCACGGTTGTGCGCCGTTTTTACAAAGTTTTCAGATTGCCTCTCGAGTTTGCATTTCTAGCTGAATTGGCCATAGAATCAATTGTGTCGAGACGGTTTTTGAATTTGAGGCCTCGGGTGCGGAGTTTTTTACGTCGTCGCCCATAGCCAAATTGGGCGCACGCTTGTGCGCCGTTTTTACAAAGTTTTCAAATTGCCTCTCAGGTTTGCATCCCTAGCTAAAATTGGTCATATAATCAATTGTGTCGAGACGGTTTTTGAATTTGAGGCCTCGGGTGCAGAGTTTTTGACGTCGTCGCCCATAGCCAAATTGCTCGCACGGTTGTGCGCCGTTTTTACAAAGTTTTCAGATTGCCTCTCGGGTTTGAATTTCCCACTGAATTGGCCATAGAATCAATTGTGTCGAGACGGTTTTTGAATTTGAGGCCTCGGGTGCGGAGTTTTTTTACGTCGTCGCCCATAGCCAAATTGCGCGCACGCTTGTGCGCCGTTTTTACAAAGTTTTCAGATTGCCTCTCGGTTTGCATTTCCAGCTGAATTGGCCATAAAATCAATTTTGTCGAGACGGTTTTTGAATTTGAGGCCTCGGGTGCGGAGTTTTTGACGTCGTCGCCCCTAACCAAATTGCGCGCACGCTTGTGCGCCGTTTTTACAAAGTTTTCAGATTGCCATTCGGGTTTGCATTTCTAGCTGAATTGGCCATAGAATCAATTGTGTCGCGACGGTTTTTGAATTTGAGGCCTCGGGTGCGGAGTTTTTGACGTCGTCGCCCATAGTCAAATTGCGCGCACGGTTGTGCGCCGTTTTTACAAAGTTTTCAGATTGCCTCTCGGGTTTGCATTACTAGCTGAATTGGCCATAGAATCAATTGTGTCGAGACGGTTTTTGAATTTGAGGCCTCGGGTGTAGAGTTTTTGACGTCGTCGCCCATAGCCAAATTGCGCGCAAGCTTGTGCGCCGTTTTGACAAAGTTTTCAAATTGCCTCTCGGGTTTGCATTTCTAGCTAAAATTGGTCATAGAATCAATTGTGTCGAGACGGTTTTTGAATTTGAGGCCTCGGGTGCGGAGTTTTTGACGTCGTCGCCCATAGCCAAATTGCGCGCACACTTATGCGCCGTTTTTACAAAGTTTTCAGATTGCCTCTCGGTTTTGAATTTCCCACTGAATTGGCCATAGAATCAATTGTGTCGAGACGGTTTTTGAATTTGAGGCCTCGGGTGCGGAGTTTTTGACGTCGTCGCCCATAGCCAAATTGCGCGCACGCTTGTGCGCCGTTTTTACAAAGTTTTCAGATTGCCTCTCGGGTGTGCATTGCTAGCTGAATTGGCCATAGAATCAATTTTGTCGAGACGGTTTTTGAATTTGAGGCCTCGGGTGCGGAGTTTTTGACGTCGTCGACCATCGCCAAATTGTGCGCACGCTTGTGCGCCGTTTTTACAAAGTTTTCAGATTGCCTCTCGGGTTTGCATTTCTAGCTAAAATTGGCCATAGAATCAATTGTGTCGAGACGGTTTTTGAATTTGAGGCCTCGGGTGCGGAGTTTTTTACGTCGTCACCCATAGCCAAATTGCGCGCACGCTTGTGCGCCGTTTTTACAAAGTTTTCAGATTGCCTCTCGGGTTTGAATTTCCCACTGAATTGGCCATAGAATCAATTGTGTCGAGACGGTTTTTGAATTTGAGGCCTCGGGTGCGGAGTTTTTTACGTCGACGCCCATAGCCAAATTGCGCGCACGTTTGTGCGCCGTTTTTACAAAGTTTTCAGATTGCCTCTCGGGTTTGCATTTCTAGCTGAATTGGCCATAGAATCAATTGTGTCGAGACGGTTTTTGAATTTGAGGCCTCGGGTGCGGAGTTTTTGACGTCGTCGCCCATAGTCAAATTGCGCGCACGCTTGTGCGCCGTTTTTACAAAGTTTTCAGATTGCCTCTCGGGTTTGCATTACTAGCTGAATTGGCCATAGAATTGATTGTGTCGAGACGGTTTTTGAATTTGAGGCCTCGGGTGCGGAGTTTTTGACGTCGTCGCCCATAGCCAAATTGCGCGCACGCTTGTGCGCCGTTTTTACAAAGTTTTCAAATTGCCTCTCGGGTTTGCATTTCTAGCTAAAATTGGTCATAGAATCAATTGTGTCGAGACAGTTTTTGAATTTGAGGCCTCGGGTGCGGAGTTTTTGACGTCGTCGCCCATAGCCAAATTGCGCGGACGCTTGTGCGCCGTTTTTACAAAGTTTTCAGATTGCCTCTCGGGTTTGAATTTCCCACTGAATTGGCCATAGAATCAATTTTGTCGAGACGGTTTTTGAATTTGAGGCCTCGGGTGCGGAGTTTTTTACGTCGACGCCCATAGCCAAATTGCGCGCACGCTTGTGCGCCGTTTTTACAAAGTTTTCAGATTGCCTCTCGGGTTTGCATTGCTAGCTGAATTGGCCATAGAATCAATTTTGTCGAGACAGTTTTTGAATTTGAGGCCTCGGGTGCGGAGTTTTTGACGTCGTCGACCATCGCCAAATTGCGCGCACGCTTGTGCGCCGTTTTTACAAAGTTTTCAGATTGCCTCTCGGGTTTGCATTTCTAGCTAAAATTGGCCATAGAATCAATTGTGTCGAGACGGTTTTTGAATTTGAGGCCTCGGGTGCGGAGTTTTTGACTTCGTCGCCCATAGCCAAATTGCGCGCACGCTTGTGCGCCGTTTTTACAAAGTTTTCAGATTGCCTCTCGGGTTTGCATTTCTAGCTAAAATTGGCCATAGAATCAATTGTGTCGAGACGGTTTTTGAATTTGAGGCCTCGGGTGCGGAGTTTTTGACTTCGTCGCCCATAGCCAAATTGCGCGCACGCTTATGCGCCGTTTTTACAAAGTTTTCAGATTGCCTCTCGGGTTTGAATTTCCCACTGAATTGCCATAGAATCAATTGTGTCGAGACGGTTTTTGAATTTGAGGCCTCGGGTGCGGAGTTTTTGACGTCGTCGCCCATAGCCAAATTGCGCGCACGCTTGTGCGCCGTTTTTACAAAGTTTTCAGATTGCCTCTCGGGTTTGAATTTCCCACTGAATTGGCCATAGAATCAATTGTGTCGAGACGGTTTTTGAATTTGAGGCCTCGTGTGCGGAGTTTTTTATGTCGACGCCTATAGCCAAATTGCGCGCACGCTTGTGCGCCGTTTTTACAAAGTTTTCAGATTGCCTCTCGAGTTTGCATTGCTAGCTGAATTGGCCATAGAATCAATTTTGTCGAGACGGTTTTTGAATTTGAGGCCTCGGGTGCGGAGTTTTTGACGTCGTAGCCCATATCCAAATTGCGCGCAGGCTTGTGCGCCGTTTTTACAAAGTTTTCAGATTGCCTCTCGGGTTTGAATTTCCCACTGAATTGGCCATAGAATCAATTGTGTCGAAACGGTTTTTGAATTTGAGGCCTCGGGTGCGGAGTTTCTTACGTCGTCGCCTATAGCCAAATTGCGCGCACGCTTGTGCGCCGTTTTTACAAAGTTTTCAGATTGCCTCTCGGTTTTGCATTACTAACTGAATTGGCCGTAGAATTAATTGTGTCGAGACGGTTTTTGAATTTGAGGCCTTGGGTGCGGAGTTTTTGACGTCGTCGCCCATATCCAAATTGCGCGCAGGCTTGTGCGCCGTTTTTACAAAGTTTTCAGATTGCCTCTCGGGTTTGAATTACCCACTGAATTGGCCATAGAATCAATTGTGTCGAGACGGTTTTTGAATTTGAGGCCTCGGGTGTGGAGTTTTTTACGTCGACGCCTAAAGCCAAATTGCGCGCACGCTTGTGCGCCGTTTTTACAAAGTTTTCAGATTGCCTCTCGGGTTTGCATTGCTAGCTTAATTGGCCATAGAATCAATTTTGTCGAGACGGTTTTTGAATTTGAGACCTCGGGTGCGGAGTTTTTGACGTCGTAGCCCATATCCAAATTGCGCGCAGGCTTGTGCGCCGTTTTTACAAAGTTTTCAGATTGCCTCTCGGGTTTGAATTTCCCACTGAATTGGCCATAGAATCAATTGTGTCGAAACGGTTTTTGAATTTGAGGCCTCAGATGCGGAGTTTTTTACGTCGACGCCTATAGCCAAATTGCGCGCACGCTTGTGCGCCGTTTTTACAAAGTTTTCAGATTGCCTCTCGGTTTTGCATTACTAGCTGAATTGGCCGTAGAATTAATTGTGTCGAGATGGTTTTTGAATTTGAGGCCTCGGGTGCGGAGTTTTTGACGTCGTCGCCCATAGCCAAATTGCGCGCACGCTTGTGCGCCGTTTTTACAAAGTTTTCAAATTGCCTCTCGGGTCTGCATTTCTAGCTAAAATTGGTCATAGAATCAATTGTGTCGAGACGGTTTTTGAATTTGAGGCCTCGGGTGCGGAGTTTTTGACGTCGTCGCCCATAGCCAACTTGCGCGCAGGCTTGTGCGACGTTTTTACAAAGTTTTCAGATTGCCTCTCGGGTTTGAATTTCCCACTGAATTGGCCATAGAATCAATTGTGTCGAGACGGTTTTTGAATTTGAGGCCTCGGGTGCGGAGTTTTTGACGTCGTCGCCCATAGCCAAATTGCGCGCACGCTTGTGCGCCGTTTTTACAAAGTTTTCAGATTGCCTCTCGGGTTTGAATTTCCCACTGAATTGGCCATAGAATCAATTGTGTCGAGACGGTTTTTGAATTTGAGGCCTCGGGTGCGGAGTTTTTTACGTCGACGCCTATAGCCAAATTGCGCGCACGCTTGTGCACCGTTTTTACAAAGTTTTCAGATTGCCTCTCGAGTTTGCATTGCTAGCTGAATTGGCCATAGAATCAATTTTGTCGAGACGGTTTTTGAATTTGAGGCCTCGGGTGTGGAGTTTTTTACGTCGACGCCTAAAGCCAAATTGCGCGCACGCTTGTGCGCCGTTTTTACAAAGTTTTCAGATTGCCTCTCGGGTTTGCATTGCTAGCTTAATTGGCCATAGAATCAATTTTGTCGAGACGGTTTTTGAATTTGAGACCTCGGGTGCGGAGTTTTTGACGTCGTAGCCCATATCCAAATTGCGCGCAGGCTTGTGCGCCGTTTTTACAAAGTTTTCAGATTGCCTCTCGGGTTTGAATTTCCCACTGAATTGGCCATAGAATCAATTGTGTCGAAACGGTTTTTGAATTTGAGGCCTCAGATGCGGAGTTTTTTACGTCGACGCCTATAGCCAAATTGCGCGCACGCTTGTGCGCCGTTTTTACAAAGTTTTCAGATTGCCTCTCGGTTTTGCATTACTAGCTGAATTGGCCGTAGAATTAATTGTGTCGAGATGGTTTTTGAATTTGAGGCCTCGGGTGCGGAGTTTTTGACGTCGTCGCCCATAGCCAAATTGCGCGCACGCTTGTGCGCCGTTTTTACAAAGTTTTCAAATTGCCTCTCGGGTTTGCATTTCTAGCTAAAATTGGTCATAGAATCAATTGTGTCGAGACGGTTTTTGAATTTGAGGCCTCGGGTGCGGAGTTTTTGACGTCGTCGCCCATAGCCAACTTGCGCGCAGGCTTGTGCGACGTTTTTACAAAGTTTTCAGATTGCCTCTCGGGTTTGAATTTCCCACTGAATTGGCCATAGAATCAATTGTGTCGAGACGGTTTTTGAATTTGAGGCCTCGGGTGCGGAGTTTTTGACGTCGTCGCCCATAGCCAAATTGCGCGCACGCTTGTGCGCCGTTTTTACAAAGTTTTCAGATTGCCTCTCGGGTTTGAATTTCCCACTGAATTGCCATAGAATCAATTGTGTCGAGACGGTTTTTGAATTTGAGGCCTCGGGTGCGGAGTTTTTGACGTCGTCGCCCATAGCCAAATTGCGCGCACGCTTGTGCGCCGTTTTTACAAAGTTTTCAGATTGCCTCTCGGGTTTGAATTTCCCACTGAATTGGCCATAGAATCAATTGTGTCGAGACGGTTTTTGAATTTGAGGCCTCGTGTGCGGAGTTTTTTATGTCGACGCCTATAGCCAAATTGCGCGCACGCTTGTGCGCCGTTTTTACAAAGTTTTCAGATTGCCTCTCGAGTTTGCATTGCTAGCTGAATTGGCCATAGAATCAATTTTGTCGAGACGGTTTTTGAATTTGAGGCCTCGGGTGCGGAGTTTTTGACGTCGTAGCCCATATCCAAATTGCGCGCAGGCTTGTGCGCCGTTTTTACAAAGTTTTCAGATTGCCTCTCGGGTTTGAATTTCCCACTGAATTGGCCATAGAATCAATTGTGTCGAAACGGTTTTTGAATTTGAGGCCTCGGGTGCGGAGTTTCTTACGTCGACGCCTATAGCCAAATTGCGCGCACGCTTGTGCGCCGTTTTTACAAAGTTTTCAGATTGCCTCTCGGTTTTGCATTACTAACTGAATTGGCCGTAGAATTAATTGTGTCGAGACGGTTTTTGAATTTGAGGCCTTGGGTGCGGAGTTTTTGACGTCGTCGCCCATATCCAAATTGCGCGCAGGCTTGTGCGCCGTTTTTACAAAGTTTTCAGATTGCCTCTCGGGTTTGAATTACCCACTGAATTGGCCATAGAATCAATTGTGTCGAGACGGTTTTTGAATTTGAGGCCTCGGGTGTGGAGTTTTTTACGTCGACGCCTAAAGCCAAATTGCGCGCACGCTTGTGCGCCGTTTTTACAAAGTTTTCAGATTGCCTCTCGGGTTTGCATTGCTAGCTTAATTGGCCATAGAATCAATTTTGTCGAGACGGTTTTTGAATTTGAGACCTCGGGTGCGGAGTTTTTGACGTCGTAGCCCATATCCAAATTGCGCGCAGGCTTGTGCGCCGTTTTTACAAAGTTTTCAGATTGCCTCTCGGGTTTGAATTTCCCACTGAATTGGCCATAGAATCAATTGTGTCGAAACGGTTTTTGAATTTGAGGCCTCAGATGCGGAGTTTTTTACGTCGACGCCTATAGCCAAATTGCGCGCACGCTTGTGCGCCGTTTTTACAAAGTTTTCAGATTGCCTCTCGGTTTTGCATTACTAGCTGAATTGGCCGTAGAATTAATTGTGTCGAGATGGTTTTTGAATTTGAGGCCTCGGGTGCGGAGTTTTTGACGTCGTCGCCCATAGCCAAATTGCGCGCACGCTTGTGCGCCGTTTTTACAAAGTTTTCAAATTGCCTCTCGGGTTTGCATTTCTAGCTAAAATTGGTCATAGAATCAATTGTGTCGAGACGGTTTTTGAATTTGAGGCCTCGGGTGCGGAGTTTTTGACGTCGTCGCCCATAGCCAACTTGCGCGCAGGCTTGTGCGACGTTTTTACAAAGTTTTCAGATTGCCTCTCGGGTTTGAATTTCCCACTGAATTGGCCATAGAATCAATTGTGTCGAGACGGTTTTTGAATTTGAGGCCTCGGGTGCGGAGTTTTTGACGTCGTCGCCCATAGCCAAATTGCGCGCACGCTTGTGCGCCGTTTTTACAAAGTTTTCAGATTGCCTCTCGGGTTTGAATTTCCCACTGAATTGGCCATAGAATCAATTGTGTCGAGACGGTTTTTGAATTTGAGGCCTCGGGTGCGGAGTTTTTTACGTCGACGCCTATAGCCAAATTGCGCGCACGCTTGTGCACCGTTTTTACAAAGTTTTCAGATTGCCTCTCGAGTTTGCATTGCTAGCTGAATTGGCCATAGAATCAATTTTGTCGAGACGGTTTTTGAATTTGAGGCCTCGGGTGTGGAGTT
Source organism: Galeopsis tetrahit (assembly GCA_963675135.1). Classification (NCBI taxonomy): domain Eukaryota; kingdom Viridiplantae; phylum Streptophyta; class Magnoliopsida; order Lamiales; family Lamiaceae; genus Galeopsis; species Galeopsis tetrahit. Next base: position 62,578 of record CAVLYN010000225.1, on the reverse strand, counting down.
TTTTACGTCGACGCCTAAAGCCAAATTGCGCGCACGCTTGTGCGCCGTTTTTACAAAGTTTTCAGATTGCCTCTCGGGTTTGCATTGCTAGCTTAATTGGCCATAGAATCAATTTTGTCGAGACGGTTTTTGAATTTGAGACCTCGGGTGCGGAGTTTTTGACGTCGTAGCCCATATCCAAATTGCGCGCAGGCTTGTGCGCCGTTTTTACAAAGTTTTCAGATTGCCTCTCGGGTTTGAATTTCCCACTGAATTGGCCATAGAATCAATTGTGTCGAAACGGTTTTTGAATTTGAGGCCTCAGATGCGGAGTTTTTTACGTCGACGCCTATAGCCAAATTGCGCGCACGCTTGTGCGCCGTTTTTACAAAGTTTTCAGATTGCCTCTCGGTTTTGCATTACTAGCTGAATTGGCCGTAGAATTAATTGTGTCGAGATGGTTTTTGAATTTGAGGCCTCGGGTGCGGAGTTTTTGACGTCGTCGCCCATAGCCAAATTGCGCGCACGCTTGTGCGCCGTTTTTACAAAGTTTTCAAATTGCCTCTCGGGTTTGCATTTCTAGCTAAAATTGGTCATAGAATCAATTGTGTCGAGACGGTTTTTGAATTTGAGGCCTCGGGTGCGGAGTTTTTGACGTCGTCGCCCATAGCCAACTTGCGCGCAGGCTTGTGCGACGTTTTTACAAAGTTTTCAGATTGCCTCTCGGGTTTGAATTTCCCACTGAATTGGCCATAGAATCAATTGTGTCGAGACGGTTTTTGAATTTGAGGCCTCGGGTGCGGAGTTTTTGACGTCGTCGCCCATAGCCAAATTGCGCGCACGCTTGTGCGCCGTTTTTACAAAGTTTTCAGATTGCCTCTCGGGTTTGAATTTCCCACTGAATTGGCCATAGAATCAATTGTGTCGAGACGGTTTTTGAATTTGAGGCCTCGGGTGCGGAGTTTTTTACGTCGACGCCTATAGCCAAATTGCGCGCACGCTTGTGCACCGTTTTTACAAAGTTTTCAGATTGCCTCTCGAGTTTGCATTGCTAGCTGAATTGGCCATAGAATCAATTTTGTCGAGACGGTTTTTGAATTTGAGGCCTCGGGTGCGGAGTTTTTGACGTCGTAGCCCATATCCAAATTGCGCGCAGGCTTGTGCGCCGTTTTTACAAAGTTTTCAGATTGCCTCTCGGGTTTGAATTTCCTACTGAATTGGCCATAGAATCAATTGTGTCGAAACGGTTTTTGAATTTGAGGCCTCGGGTGCGGAGTTTCTTACGTCGACGCCTATAGCCAAATTGCGCGCACGCTTGTGCGCCGTTTTTACAAAGTTTTCAGATTGCCTCTCGGTTTTGCATTACTAACTGAATTGGCCGTAGAATTAATTGTGTCGAGACGGTTTTTGAATTTGAGGCCTCGGGTGCGGAGTTTTTGACGTCGTCGCCCATATCCAAATTGCGCGCAGGCTTGTGCGCCGTTTTTACAAAGTTTTCAGATTGCCTCTCGGGTTTGAATTACCCACTGAATTGGCCATAGAATCAATTGTGTCGAGACGGTTTTTGAATTTGAGGCCTCGGGTGCGGAGTTTTTTACGTCGACGCCTAAAGCCAAATTGCGCGCACGCTTGTGCGCCGTTTTTACAAAGTTTTCAGATTGCCTCTCGGGTTTGCATTGCTAGCTTAATTGGCCATAGAATCAATTTTGTCGAGACGGTTTTTGAATTTGAGGCCTCGGGTGTGGAGTTTTTGACGTCGTAGCCCATATCCAAATTGCGCGCAGGCTTGTGCGCCGTTTTTACAAAGTTTTCAGATTGCCTCTCGGGTTTGAATTTCCCACTGAATTGGCCATAGAATCAATTGTGTCGAAACGGTTTTTGAATTTGAGGCCTCGGATGCGGAGTTTTTTACGTCGACGCCTATAGCCAAATTGCGCGCACGCTTGTGCGCCGTTTTTACAAAGTTTTCAGATTACCTCTCGGTTTTGCATTACTAGCTGAATTGGCCGTAGAATTAATTGTGTCGAGACGGTTTTTGAATTTGAGGCCTCGGGTGCGGAGTTTTTGACGTCGTCGCCCATAGTCAAATTGCGCGCACGCTTGTGCGCCGTTTTTACAAAGTTTTCAGATTGCCTCTCGGGTTTGCATTACTAGCTGAATTGGCCATAGAATTGATTGTGTCGAGACGGTTTTTGAATTTGAGGCCTCGGGTGCGGAGTTTTTGACGTCGTCGCCCATAGCCAAATTGCGCGCACGCTTGTGCGCCGTTTTTACAAAGTTTTCAAATTGCCTCTCGGGTTTGCATTTCTAGCTAAAATTGGTCATAGAATCAATTGTGTCGAGACAGTTTTTGAATTTGAGGCCTCGGGTGCGGAGTTTTTGACGTCGTCGCCCATAGCCAAATTGCGCGGACGCTTGTGCGCCGTTTTTACAAAGTTTTCAGATTGCCTCTCGGGTTTGAATTTCCCACTGAATTGGCCATAGAATCAATTTTGTCGAGACGGTTTTTGAATTTGAGGCCTCGGGTGCGGAGTTTTTTACGTCGACGCCCATAGCCAAATTGCGCGCACGCTTGTGCGCCGTTTTTACAAAGTTTTCAGATTGCCTCTCGGGTTTGCATTGCTAGCTGAATTGGCCATAGAATCAATTTTGTCGAGACAGTTTTTGAATTTGAGGCCTCGGGTGCGGAGTTTTTGACGTCGTCGACCATCGCCAAATTGCGCGCACGCTTGTGCGCCGTTTTTACAAAGTTTTCAGATTGCCTCTCGGGTTTGCATTTCTAGCTAAAATTGGCCATAGAATCAATTGTGTCGAGACGGTTTTTGAATTTGAGGCCTCGGGTGCGGAGTTTTTGACTTCGTCGCCCATAGCCAAATTGCGCGCACGCTTGTGCGCCGTTTTTACAAAGTTTTCAGATTGCCTCTCGGGTTTGCATTTCTAGCTAAAATTGGCCATAGAATCAATTGTGTCGAGACGGTTTTTGAATTTGAGGCCTCGGGTGTGGAGTTTTTGACTTCGTCGCCCATAGCCAAATTGCGCGCACGCTTATGCGCCGTTTTTACAAAGTTTTCAGATTGCCTCTCGGGTTTGAATTTCCCACTGAATTGCCATAGAATCAATTGTGTCGAGACGGTTTTTGAATTTGAGGCCTCGGGTGCGGAGTTTTTGACGTCGTCGCCCATAGCCAAATTGCGCGCACGCTTGTGCGCCGTTTTTACAAAGTTTTCAGATTGCCTCTCGGGTTTGAATTTCCCACTGAATTGGCCATAGAATCAATTGTGTCGAGACGGTTTTTGAATTTGAGGCCTCGTGTGCGGAGTTTTTTATGTCGACGCCTATAGCCAAATTGCGCGCACGCTTGTGCGCCGTTTTTACAAAGTTTTCAGATTGCCTCTCGAGTTTGCATTGCTAGCTGAATTGGCCATAGAATCAATTTTGTCGAGACGGTTTTTGAATTTGAGGCCTCGGGTGCGGAGTTTTTGACGTCGTAGCCCATATCCAAATTGCGCGCAGGCTTGTGCGCCGTTTTTACAAAGTTTTCAGATTGCCTCTCGGGTTTGAATTTCCCACTGAATTGGCCATAGAATCAATTGTGTCGAAACGGTTTTTGAATTTGAGGCCTCGGGTGCGGAGTTTCTTACGTCGACGCCTATAGCCAAATTGCGCGCACGCTTGTGCGCCGTTTTTACAAAGTTTTCAGATTGCCTCTCGGTTTTGCATTACTAACTGAATTGGCCGTAGAATTAATTGTGGCGAGACGGTTTTTGAATTTGAGGCCTTGGGTGCGGAGTTTTTGACGTCGTCGCCCATATCCAAATTGCGCGCAGGCTTGTGCGCCGTTTTTACAAAGTTTTCAGATTGCCTCTCGGGTTTGAATTACCCACTGAATTGGCCATAGAATCAATTGTGTCGAGACGGTTTTTGAATTTGAGGCCTCGGGTGTGGAGTTTTTTACGTCGACGCCTAAAGCCAAATTGCGCGCACGCTTGTGCGCCGTTTTTACAAAGTTTTCAGATTGCCTCTCGGGTTTGCATTGCTAGCTTAATTGGCCATAGAATCAATTTTGTCGAGACGGTTTTTGAATTTGAGACCTCGGGTGCGGAGTTTTTGACGTCGTAGCCCATATCCAAATTGCGCGCAGGCTTGTGCGCCGTTTTTACAAAGTTTTTAGATTGCCTCTCGGGTTTGAATTTCCCACTGAATTGGCCATAGAATCAATTGTGTCGAAACGGTTTTTGAATTTGAGGCCTCAGATGCGGAGTTTTTTACGTCGACGCCTATAGCCAAATTGCGCGCACGCTTGTGCGCCGTTTTTACAAAGTTTTCAGATTGCCTCTCGGTTTTGCATTACTAGCTGAATTGGCCGTAGAATTAATTGTGTCGAGATGGTTTTTGAATTTGAGGCCTCGGGTGCGGAGTTTTTGACGTCGTCGCCCATAGCCAAATTGCGCGCACGCTTGTGCGCCGTTTTTACAAAGTTTTCAAATTGCCTCTCGGGTTTGCATTTCTAGCTAAAATTGGTCATAGAATCAATTGTGTCGAGACGGTTTTTGAATTTGAGGCCTCGGGTGCGGAGTTTTTGACGTCGTCGCCCATAGCCAACTTGCGCGCAGGCTTGTGCGACGTTTTTACAAAGTTTTCAGATTGCCTCTCGGGTTTGAATTTCCCACTGAATTGGCCATAGAATCAATTGTGTCGAGACGGTTTTTGAATTTGAGGCCTCGGGTGCGGAGTTTTTGACGTCGTCGCCCATAGCCAAATTGCGCGCACGCTTGTGCGCCGTTTTTACAAAGTTTTCAGATTGCCTCTCGGGTTTGAATTTCCCACTGAATTGGCCATAGAATCAATTGTGTCGAGACGGTTTTTGAATTTGAGGCCTCGGGTGCGGAGTTTTTTACGTCGACGCCTATAGCCAAATTGCGCGCACGCTTGTGCACCGTTTTTACAAAGTTTTCAGATTGCCTCTCGAGTTTGCATTGCTAGCTGAATTGGCCATAGAATCAATTTTGTCGAGACGGTTTTTGAATTTGAGGCCTCGGGTGCGGAGTTTTTGACGTCGTAGCCCATATCCAAATTGCGCGCAGGCTTGTGCGCCGTTTTTACAAAGTTTTCAGATTGCCTCTCGGGTTTGAATTTCCTACTGAATTGGCCATAGAATCAATTGTGTCGAAACGGTTTTTGAATTTGAGGCCTCGGGTGCGGAGTTTCTTACGTCGACGCCTATAGCCAAATTGCGCGCACGCTTGTGCGCCGTTTTTACAAAGTTTTCAGATTGCCTCTCGGTTTTGCATTACTAACTGAATTGGCCGTAGAATTAATTGTGTCGAGACGGTTTTTGAATTTGAGGCCTCGGGTGCGGAGTTTTTGACGTCGTCGCCCATATCCAAATTGCGCGCAGGCTTGTGCGCCGTTTTTACAAAGTTTTCAGATTGCCTCTCGGGTTTGAATTACCCACTGAATTGGCCATAGAATCAATTGTGTCGAGACGGTTTTTGAATTTGAGGCCTCGGGTGCGGAGTTTTTTACGTCGACGCCTAAAGCCAAATTGCGCGCACGCTTGTGCGCCGTTTTTACAAAGTTTTCAGATTGCCTCTCGGGTTTGCATTGCTAGCTTAATTGGCCATAGAATCAATTTTGTCGAGACGGTTTTTGAATTTGAGGCCTCGGGTGTGGAGTTTTTGACGTCGTAGCCCATATCCAAATTGCGCGCAGGCTTGTGCGCCGTTTTTACAAAGTTTTCAGATTGCCTCTCGGGTTTGAATTTCCCACTGAATTGGCCATAGAATCAATTGTGTCGAAACGGTTTTTGAATTTGAGGCCTCGGATGCGGAGTTTTTTACGTCGACGCCTATAGCCAAATTGCGCGCACGCTTGTGCGCCGTTTTTACAAAGTTTTCAGATTACCTCTCGGTTTTGCATTACTAGCTGAATTGGCCGTAGAATTAATTGTGTCGAGACGGTTTTTGAATTTGAGGCCTCGGGTGCGGAGTTTTTGACGTCGTCGCCCATAGCCAAATTGCGCGCACGCTTGTGCGCCGTTTTTACAAAGTTTTCAAATTGCCTCTTGGGTTTGCATTTCTAGCTAAAATTGGTCATAGAATCAATTGTGTCGAGACGGTTTTTGAATTTGAGGCCTCGGGTGCGGAGTTTTTGACGTCGTCGCCCATAGCCAAATTGCGCGCGGGCTTGTGCGCCGTTTTTACAAAGTTTTTAGATTGCCTCTCGGGTTTGAATTTCCCACTGAATTGGCCATAGAATCAATTGTGTCGAGACGGTTTTTGAATTTGAGGCCTCGGGTGCGAAGTTTTTTACGTCGACGCCCATAGCCAAATTGCGCGCACGCTTGTGCGCCGTTTTTACAAAGTTTTCAGATTGCTATTCGGGTTTGCATTTCTAGCAGAATTGGCCATAGAATCAATTGTGTCGAGACGGTTTTTGAATTTGAGGCCTCGGGTGCGGAGTTTTTGACGTCGTCGCCCATAGTCAAATTGCGCGCACGGTTGTGCGCCGTTTTTACAAAGTTTTCAGATTGCCTCTCGGGTTTGCATTTCTAGCTGAATTGGCCATAGAATCAATTGTGTCGAGACGGTTTTTGAATTTGAGGCCTCGGGTGCGGAGTTTTTGACGTCGTCGCCCCTAACCAAATTGCGCGCACGCTTGTGCGCCGTTTTTTCAAAGTTTTCAGATTGCCTCTCGGGTTTGCATTACTAGCTGAATATGCCATAGAATCAATTGTGTCGAGACGGTTTTTGAATTTGAGGCCTCGGGTGTGGCGTTTTTGACGTCGTCGCCCATAACCAAATTGCGCGCACGCTTGTGCGCCGTTTTTACAAAGTTTTCAAATTGCCTCTCGGGTTTGCATTACTACCTAAAATTGGTCATAGAATAAATTGTGTCGAGACAGTTTCTGAATTTGAGGCCTCGGGTGCGGAGTTTTTGACGTCGTAGCCCATATCCAAATTGCGCGCAGGCTTGTGCGCCGTGTTTACAAAGTTTTCAGATTGCCTCTCGGGTTTGAATTACCCACTGAATTGGCCATAGAATCAATTGTGTCGAGACGGTTTTTGAATTTGAGGCCTCGGGTGCGGAGTTTTTTACGTCGACGCCTATAGCCAAATTGCGCGCACTCTTGTGCGCCGTTTTTACAAAGTTTTCAGATTGCCTCTCGGGTTTGCATTGCTAGCTGAATTGGCCATAGAATCAATTTTGTCGAGACGGTTTTTGAATTTGAGGCCTCGGGTGCGGAGTTTTTGACGTCGTCGCCCATAGTCAAATTGCGCGCACGGTTGTGCGCCGTTTTTACAAAGTTTTCAGATTGCCTCTCGGGTTTGCATTTCTAGCTGAATTGGCCATAGAATCAATTGTGTCGAGACGGTTTTTGAATTTGAGGCCTCGGGTGCGGAGTTTTTGACGTCGTCGCCCCTAACCAAATTGCGCGCACGCTTGTGCGCCGTTTTTTCAAAGTTTTCAGATTGCCTCTCGGGTTTGCATTACTAGCTGAATATGCCATAGAATCAATTGTGTCGAGACGGTTTTTGAATTTGAGGCCTCGGGTGTGGCGTTTTTGACGTCGTCGCCCATAACCAAATTGCGCGCACGCTTGTGCGCCGTTTTTACAAAGTTTTCAAATTGCCTCTCGGGTTTGCATTACTACCTAAAATTGGTCATAGAATAAATTGTGTCGAGACAGTTTCTGAATTTGAGGCCTCGGGTGCGGAGTTTTTGACGTCGTAGCCCATATCCAAATTGCGCGCAGGCTTGTGCGCCGTGTTTACAAAGTTTTCAGATTGCCTCTCGGGTTTGAATTACCCACTGAATTGGCCATAGAATCAATTGTGTCGAGACGGTTTTTGAATTTGAGGCCTCGGGTGCGGAGTTTTTTACGTCGACGCCTATAGCCAAATTGCGCGCACTCTTGTGCGCCGTTTTTACAAAGTTTTCAGATTGCCTCTCGGGTTTGCATTGCTAGCTGAATTGGCCATAGAATCAATTTTGTCGAGACGGTTTTTGAATTTGAGGCCTCGGGTGCGGAGTTTTTGACGTCGTCGCCCCTAACCAAATTGCGCGCACGCTTGTGCGCCGTTTTTACAAAGTTTTCAGATTGCCATTCGGGTTTGCACTTCTAGCTGAATTGGCCATAGAATCAATTGTGTCGAGACGGTTTTTGAATTTGAGGCCTCGGGTGCGGAGTTTTTGACGTCGACGCCCATAGCCAAACTTGCGCGCATGGTTGTGTGCCATTTTTACAAAGTTTTCAGATTGCCTCCCAAGTTTGCATCCCTCACTGAATTGGCCATAGAATCAATTGTGTCGAGACGGTTTTTGAATTTGAGGCCTCGGGTGCGGAGTTTTTGACGTCGTCGCCCATAGCCAAATTGCGCGCACGCTTGTGCGCCATTTTTACAAAGTTTTCAGATTGCCTCTCGGGTTTGCATTTCTAGCTGAATTGGCCATAGAATCAATTGTGTCGAGACGGTTTTTGAATTTGAGGCCTCGGGTGCGGAGTTTTTGACGTCGTCGCCCATAGTCAAATTGCGCGCACGCTTGTGCGCCGTTTTTACAAAGTTTTCAGATTGCCTCTCGGTTTTGCATTACTAGCTGAATTGGCCGTAGAATTAATTGTGTCGAGACGGTTTTTGAATTTGAGGCCTCGGGTGTGGAGTTTTTGACGTCGTCGCCCATAGCCAAATTGCGCGCACGCTTGTGCGCCGTTTTTACAAAGTTTTCAAATTGCCTCTCGGGTTTGCATTTCTAGCTAAAATTGGTCATCGAATCAATTGTGTCGAGACGGTTTTTGAATTTGAGGCCTCGGGTGCGGAGTTTTTGACGTCGTCGTCCATAGCCAAATTGCGCGCAGGCTTGTGCGCCGTTTTTACAAAGTTTTCAGATTGCCTCTTGGGTTTGAATTTCCCACTGAATTGGCCATATAATCAATTGTGTCGAGACAGTTTTTGAATTTGAGGCCTCGGGTGCGGAGTTTTTTACGTCGACGCCCATAGCCAAATTGCGCGCACGCTTGTGCGCCGTTTTTACAAAGTTTTCAGATTGCCTCTCGGGTTTGCATTTCTAGCTGAATTGGCCGTAGAATCAATTTTGTCGAGACGGTTTTTGAATTTGAGGCCTCGGGTGCGGAGTTTTTGACGTCGTCGCCCCTAACCAAATTGCGCGCACGCTTGTGCGCCATTTTTACAAAGTTTTCAGATTGCTACTCGGGTTTGCATTTCTAGCTGAATTGGCCATATAATCAATTGTGTCGAGACGGTTTTTGAATTTGAGGCCTCAGGTGCGGAGTTTTTAACGTCGTCGCCCATAGTCAAATTGCGCGCACGGTTGTGCGCCGTTTTTACAAAGTTTTCAGATTGCCTCTCGGGTTTGCATTTCTAGCTGAATTGGCAATAGAATCAATTGTGTCGAGACGGCTTTTGAATTTGAGGCCTCGGGTGCGGAGTTTTTGACGTCGTCGCCTATAGCCAAATTGGGCGCACGCTTGTGCGCCGTTTTTACAAAGTTTTTAGATTGCCTCTCGGGTTTGCATTTTATAGTTGAATAGGCCATAGAATCAATTGTGTCGAGACGGTTTTTGAATTTGAGGCCTCGGGTGCGGAGTTTTTGACGTCGTCGCCCATAGTCAAATTGCGCGCACGCTTGTGCGCCGTTTTTACAAAGTTTTCAGATTGCCTCTCGGGTTTGCATTACTAGCTGAATTGGCCATAGAATCAATTCTGTTGAGACGGTTTTTGAATTTGAGGCCTCGGGTGCGGAGTTTTTGACGTCGTCGCCCATAGCCAAATTGCGCGCACGCTTGTGCGCCGTTTTTACAAAGTTTTCAAATTGCCTCTCGGGTTTGCACTTCCAGCTAAAATTGGTCATAGAATCAATTGTGTCGAGACGGTTTTTGAATTTGAGGCCTCGGGTGCGGAGTTTTTGACGTCGTCGCCCATATCCAAATTGCGCGCAGGCTTGTACGCCGTTTTTACAAAGTTTTCAGATTGCCTCTTGGGTTTGAATTACCCACTGAATTGGCCATAGAATCAATTGTGTCGAGTCGGTTTTTGAATTTAAGGCCTCGGGTGCGGAGTTTTTTACGTCGACGCCCATAGCCAAATTGCGCGCACGCTTGTGCGCCATTTTTACAAAGTTTTCAGATTGCCTCTCTGGTTTGCATTACTAGCTGAATTGGCCATAGAATCAATTTTGTCAAGACGGTTTTTGAATTTCAGGCCTCGGGTGCGGAGTTTTTTACGTCGTCGACCCTAACCAAATTGCGCGCACGCTTGTGCGCCGTTTTTACAAAGTTTTCAGATTGCCATTCGGGTTTGCATTTCTAGCTGAATTGGCCATAAAATCAATTGTGTCGAGACGGTTTTTGAATTTGAGGCCTCGGGTGCGGAGTTTTTGACGTCGTCGCCCATAGTCAAATTGCGCGCACGGTTGTGCGCCGTTTTTACAAAGTTTTCAGATTGCCTCTCGAGTTTGCATTTCTAGCTGAATTGGCCATAGAATCAATTGTGTCGAGACGGTTTTTGAATTTGAGGCCTCGGGTGCGGAGTTTTTTACGTCGTCGCCCATAGCCAAATTGCGCGCAGGCTTGTGCGCCGTTTTTACAAAGTTTTCAGATTGCCTCTCGGGTTTGAATTACCCACTGAATTGGCCATAGAATCAATTGTGTCGAGACGGTTTTTGAATTTGAGGCCTCGGGTGCGGAGTTTTTTACGTCGACGCCTATAGCCAAATTGCGCGCACGCTTGTGCGCCGTTTTTACAAAGTTTTCAGATTGCCTCTCGGGTTTGCATTGCTAGCTGAATTGGCCATAGAATCAATTTTGTCGAGACGGTTTTTGAATTTGAGGCCTCGGGTGCGGAGTTTTTGACGTCGTCGCCCCTAACCAAATTGCGCGCACGCTTGTTCGCCGTTTTTACAAAGTTTTCAGATTGCCATTCGGGTTTGCACTTCTAGCTGAATTGGCCATAGAATCAATTGTGTCGAGACGGTTTTTGAATTTGAGGCCTCGGGTGCGGAGTTTTTGACGTCGACGCCCATAGCCAAACTTGCGCGCATGGTTGTGTGCCATTTTTACAAAGTTTTCAGATTGCCTCCCAAGTTTGCATCCCTCACTGAATTGGCCATAGAATCAATTGTGTCGAGACGGTTTTTGAATTTGAGGCCTCGGGTGCGGAGTTTTTGACGTCGTCGCCCATAGCCAAATTGCGCGCACGCTTGTGCGCCATTTTTACAAAGTTTTCAGATTGCCTCTCGGGTTTGCATTTCTAGCTGAATTGGCCATAGAATCAATTGTGTCGAGACGGTTTTTGAATTTGAGGCCTCGGGTGCGGAGTTTTTGACGTCGTCGCCCATAGTCAAATTGCGCGCACGCTTGTGCGCCGTTTTTACAAAGTTTTCAGATTGCCTCTCGGTTTTGCATTACTAGCTGAATTGGCCGTAAAATTAATTGTGTCGAGACGGTTTTTGAATTTGAGGCCTCGGGTGTGGAGTTTTTGACGTCGTCGCCCATAGCCAAATTGCGCGCACGCTTGTGCGCCGTTTTTACAAAGTTTTCAAATTGCCTCTCGGGTTTGCATTTCTAGCTAAAATTGGTCATCGAATCAATTGTGTCGAGACGGTTTTTGAATTTGAGGCCTCGGGTGCGGAGTTTTTGACGTCGTCGTCCATAGCCAAATTGCGCGCAGGCTTGTGCGCCGTTTTTACAAAGTTTTCAGATTGCCTCTTGGGTTTGAATTTCCCACTGAATTGGCCATATAATCAATTGTGTCGAGACAGTTTTTGAATTTGAGGCCTCGGGTGCGGAGTTTTTTACGTCGACGCCCATAGCCAAATTGCGCGCACGCTTGTGTGCCGTATTTACAAAGTTTTCAGATTGCCTCTCTGGTTTGCATTTCTAGCTGAATTGGCCGTAGAATCAATTTTGTCGAGACGGTTTTTGAATTTGAGGCCTCGGGTGCGGAGTTTTTGACGTCGTCGCCCCTAACCAAATTGCGCGCACGCTTGTGCGCCATTTTTACAAAGTTTTCAGATTGCTACTCGGGTTTGCATTTCTAGCTGAATTGGCCATATAATCAATTGTGTCGAGACGGTTTTTGAATTTGAGGCCTCAGGTGCGGAGTTTTTAACGTCGTCACCCATAGTCAAATTGCGCGCACGGTTGTGCGCCGTTTTTACAAAGTTTTCAGATTGCCTCTCGGGTTTGCATTTCTAGCTGAATTGGCAATAGAATCAATTGTGTCGAGACGGTTTTTGAATTTGAGGCCTCGGGTGCGGAGTTTTTGACGTCGTCGCCTATAGCCAAATTGCGCGCACGCTTGTGCGCCGTTTTTACAAAGTTTTTAGATTGCCTCTCGGGTTTGCATTTTATAGCTGAATAGGCCATAGAATCAATTGTGTCGAGACGGTTTTTGAATTTGAGGCCTCGGGTGCGGAGTTTTTGACGTCGTCGCCCATAGTCAAATTGCGCGCACGCTTGTGCGCCGTTTTTACAAAGTTTTCAGATTGCCTCTCGGGTTTGCATTACTAGCTGAATTGGCCATAGAATCAATTCTGTTGAGACGGTTTTTGAATTTGAGGCCTCGGGTGCGGAGTTTTTGACGTCGTCGCCCATAGCCAAATTGCGCGCACGCTTGTGCGCCGTTTTTACAAAGTTTTCAAATTGCCTCTCGGGTTTGCACTTCCAGCTAAAATTGGTCATAGAATCAATTGTGTCGAGACGGTTTTTGAATTTGAGGCCTCGGGTGCGGAGTTTTTGACGTCGTCGCCCATATCCAAATTGCGCGCAGGCTTGTACGCCGTTTTTACAAAGTTTTCAGATTGCCTCTTGGGTTTGAATTACCCACTGAATTGGCCATAGAATCAATTGTGTCGAGTCGGTTTTTGAATTTAAGGCCTCGGGTGCGGAGTTTTTTACGTCGACGCCCATAGCCAAATTGCGCGCACGCTTGTGCGCCATTTTTACAAAGTTTTCAGATTGCCTCTCTGGTTTGCATTACTAGCTGAATTGGCCATAGAATCAATTTTGTCAAGACGGTTTTTGAATTTCAGGCCTCGGGTGCGGAGTTTTTTACGTCGTCGACCCTAACCAAATTGCGCGCACGCTTGTGCGCCGTTTTTACAAAGTTTTCAGATTGCCATTCGGGTTTGCATTTCTAGCTGAATTGGCCATAAAATCAATTGTGTCGAGACGGTTTTTGAATTTGAGGCCTCGGGTGCGGAGTTTTTGACGTCGTCGCCCATAGTCAAATTGCGCGCACGGTTGTGCGCCGTTTTTACAAAGTTTTCAGATTGCCTCTCGAGTTTGCATTTCTAGCTGAATTGGCCATAGAATCAATTGTGTCGAGACGGTTTTTGAATTTGAGGCCTCGGGTGCGGAGTTTTTTACGTCGTCGCCCATAGCCAAATTGCGCGCAGGCTTGTGCGCCGTTTTTACAAAGTTTTCAGATTGCCTCTCGGGTTTGAATTACCCACTGAATTGGCCATAGAATCAATTGTGTCGAGACGGTTTTTGAATTTGAGGCCTCGGGTGCGGAGTTTTTTACGTCGTCGCCCATAGTCAAATTGCGCGCACGCTTGTGCGCCGTTTTTACAAAGTTTTCAGATTGCCTCTCGGTTTTGCATTACTAGCTGAATTGGCCGTAGAATTAATTGTGTCGAGACGGTTTTTGAATTTGAGGCCTCGGGTGTGGAGTTTTTGACGTCGTCGCCCATAGCCAAATTGCGCGCACGCTTGTGCGCCGTTTTTACAAAGTTTTCAAATTGCCTCTCGGGTTTGCATTTCTAGCTAAAATTGGTCATCGAATCAATTGTGTCGAGACGGTTTTTGAATTTGAGGCCTCGGGTGCGGAGTTTTTGACGTCGTCGTCCATAGCCAAATTGCGCGCAGGCTTGTGCGCCGTTTTTACAAAGTTTTCAGATTGCCTCTTGGGTTTGAATTTCCCACTGAATTGGCCATATAATCAATTGTGTCGAGACAGTTTTTGAATTTGAGGCCTCGGGTGCGGAGTTTTTTACGTCGACGCCCATAGCCAAATTGCGCGCACGCTTGTGCGCCGTATTTACAAAGTTTTCAGATTGCCTCTCTGGTTTGCATTTCTAGCTGAATTGGCCGTAGAATCAATTTTGTCGAGACGGTTTTTGAATTTGAGGCCTCGGGTGCGGAGTTTTTGACGTCGTCGCCCCTAACCAAATTGCGCGCACGCTTGTGCGCCATTTTTACAAAGTTTTCAGATTGCTACTCGGGTTTGCATTTCTAGCTGAATTGGCCATATAATCAATTGTGTCGAGACGGTTTTTGAATTTGAGGCCTCAGGTGCGGAGTTTTTAACGTCGTCGCCCATAGTCAAATTGCGCGCACGGTTGTGCGCCGTTTTTACAAAGTTTTCAGATTGCCTCTCGGGTTTGCATTTCTAGCTGAATTGGCAATAGAATCAATTGTGTCGAGACGGTTTTTGAATTTGAGGCCTCGGGTGCGGAGTTTTTGACGTCGTCGCCTATAGCCAAATTGCGCGCACGCTTGTGCGCCGTTTTTACAAAGTTTTTAGATTGCCTCTCGGGTTTGCATTTTATAGCTGAATAGGCCATAGAATCAATTGTGTCGAGACGGTTTTTGAATTTGAGGCCTCGGGTGCGGAGTTTTTGACGTCGTCGCCCATAGTCAAATTGCGCGCACGCTTGTGCGCCGTTTTTACAAAGTTTTCAGATTGCCTCTCGGGTTTGCATTACTAGCTGAATTGGCCATAGAATCAATTCTGTTGAGACGGTTTTTGAATTTGAGGCCTCGGGTGCGGAGTTTTTGACGTCGTCGCCCATAGCCAAATTGCGCGCACGCTTGTGCGCCGTTTTTACAAAGTTTTCAAATTGCCTCTCGGGTTTGCACTTCCAGCTAAAATTGGTCATAGAATCTATTGTGTCGAGACGGTTTTTGAATTTGAGGCCTCGGGTGCGGAGTTTTTGACGTCGTCGCCCATATCCAAATTGCGCGCAGGCTTGTGCGCCGTTTTTACAAAGTTTTCAGATTGCCTCTTGGGTTTGAATTACCCACTGAATTGGCCATAGAATCAATTGTGTCGAGTCGGTTTTTGAATTTAAGGCCTCGGGTGCGGAGTTTTTTACGTCGACGCCCATAGCCAAATTGCGCGCACGCTTGTGCGCCATTTTTACAATGTTTTCAGATTGCCTCTCTGGTTTGCATTACTAGCTGAATTGGCCATAGAATCAATTTTGTCAAGACGGTTTTTGAATTTCAGGCCTCGGGTGCGGAGTTTTTTACGTCGTCGACCCTAACCAAATTGCGCGCACGCTTGTGCGCCGTTTTTACAAAGTTTTCAGATTGCCATTCGGGTTTGCATTTCTAGCTGAATTGGCCATAAAATCAATTGTGTCGAGACGGTTTTTGAATTTGAGGCCTCGGGTGCGGAGTTTTTGACGTCGTCGCCCATAGTCAAATTGCGCGCACGGTTGTGCGCCGTTTTTACAAAGTTTTCAGATTGCCTCTCGAGTTTGCATTTCTAGCTGAATTGGCCATAGAATCAATTGTGTCGAGACGGTTTTTGAATTTGAGGCCTCGGGTGCGGAGTTTTTTACGTCGTCGCCCATAGCCAAATTGCGCGCACGCTTGTGCGCCGTTTTTACAAAGTTTTCAAATTGCCTCTCAGGTTTGCATTCCTAGCTAAAATTGGTCATAGAATCAAATGTGTCGATACGGTTTTTGAATTTGAGGCCTCGGGTGCGGAGTTTTTTTACATCGTCGCCCATAGCCAAATTGCGCGCACGCTTGTGCGCCGTTTTTACAAAGTTTTCAGATTGCCTCTCGGGTTTGAATTTCCCACTGAATTGGCCATAGAATCAATTGTGTCGAGACGGTTTTTGAATTTGAGGCCTCGGGTGCGGAGTTTTTTTACATCGTCGCCCATAGCCAAATTGCGCGCACGCTTGTGCGCCGTTTTTACAAAGTTTTCAGATTACCTCTCGGTTTGCATTTCTAGCTGAATTGGCCATAGAATCAATTTTGTCGAGACGGTTTTTGAATTTGAGGCCTCGGGTGCGGAGTTTTTGACGTCGTCGCCCCTAACCAAATTGCGCGCACGCTTGTGCGCCGTTTGTACAAAGTTTTCAGATTGCCATTCGGGTTTGCATTTCTAGCTCAATTGGCCATAGAATCAATTGTGTCGCGACGGTTTTTGAATTTGAGGCCTCGGGTGCGGAGTTTTTGACGTCGTCGCCCATAGTCAAATTGCGCGCACGGTTGTGCACCGTTTTTACAAAGTTTTCAGATTGCCTCTCGGGTTTGCATTACTAGCTGAATTGGCCATAGAATCAATTGTGTCGAGACGGTTTTTGAATTTGAGGCCTCGGGTGCAGAGTTTTTGACGTCGTCGCCCATAGCCAAATTGCGCGCAAGCTTGTGCGCCGTTTTTACAAAGTTTTCAAATTGCCTCTCGGGTTTGCATTCCTAGCTAAAATTGGTCATAGAATCAATTGTGTCGAGACGGTTTTTGAATTTGAGGCCTCGGGTGCGGAGTTTTTGACGTCGTCGCCCATAGCCAAATTGCGCGCACACTTATGCGCCGTTTTTACAAAGTTTTCAGATTGCCTCTCGATTTTGAATTTCCCACTGAATTGGCCATAGAATCAATTGTGTCGAGACGGTTTTTGAATTTGAGGCCTCGGGTGCGGAGTTTTTGACGTCGTCGCCCATATCCAAATTGCGCGCAGGCTTGTGCGCCGTTTTTACAAAGTTTTCAGATTGCCTCTCGGGTTTGAATTACCCACTGAATTGGCCATAGAATCAATTCTGTCGAGACGGTTTTTGAATTTGAGGCCTCGGGTGCGGAGTTTTTTACGTCGACGCCTATAGCCAAATTGCGCGCACGCTTGTGCGCCGTTTTTACAAAGTTTTCAGATTGCCTCTCGGGTTTGCAATGCTAGCTGAATTGGCCATAGAATCAATTTTGTCGAGACGGTTTTTGAATTTGAGGCCTCGGGTGCGGAGTTTTTGACGTCGTAGCCCATATCCAAATTGCGCGCAGGCTTGTGCGCCGTTTTTACAAAGTTTTCAGATTGCCTCTCGGGTTTGAATTTCCCACTGAATTGGCCATAGAATCAATTGTGTCGAAACGGTTTTTGAATTTGAGACCTCGGGTGCGGAGTTTTTTACGTCGACGCCTATAGCCAAATTGTGCGCACGCTTGTGCGCCGTTTTTACAAAGTTTTCAGATTGCCTCTCGGTTTTGCATTACTAGCTGAATTGGCCGTAGAATTAATTGTGTCGAGACGGTTTTTGAATTTGAGGCCTCGGGTGCGGAGTTTTTGACGTCGTCGCCCATAGCCAAATTGCGCGCACGCTTGTGCGCCGTTTTTACAAAGTTTTCAAATTGCGTCTCGGGTTTGCATTTCTAGCTAAAATTGGTCATAGAATCAATTGTGTCGAGACGGTTTTTGAATTTGAGGCCTCGGGTGCGGAGTTTTTGACGTCGTCGCCCATAGCCAAATTGCGCGCAGGCTTGTGCGCCGTTTTTACAAAGTTTTCAGATTGCCTCTCGGGTTTGAATTTCCCATTGAATTGGCCATAGAATCAATTGTGTCGAGACGGTTTTTGAATTTGAGGCCTCGGGTGCGGATTTTTTGACGTCGTCGCCCATAGCCAAATTGCGCGCGCACGCTTGTGCGCCGTTTTTACAAAGTTTTCAGATTGTCTCTCGGGTTTGCATTTCTAGCTGAATTGGCCATAGAATCAATTGTGTCGAGACGATTTTTGAATTTGAGGCCTCGGATGCAGAGTTTTTGACGTCGTCGCCCATAGCCAAATTGCGCGCAGGCTTGTGCGCCGTTTTTACAAAGTTTTCAGATTGCCTCTCGGGTTTGAATTTTCCACTGAATTGGCCATAAAATCAATTGTGTCGAGACGGTTTTTGAATTTGAGGCCTCGGGTGCGGAGTTTTTTACGTCGACGCCCATAGCCAAATTGCGCGCACGCTTGTGCGCCGTTTTTACAAAGTTTTCAGATTGCCTCTCGGGTTTGCATTTCTAGCTGAATTGGCCATAGAATCAATTTTGTCGAGACGGTTTTTGAATTTGAGGCCTCGGGTGCGGAGTTTTTGACGTCGTCGCCCCTAACCAAATTGCGCGCACGCTTGTCCGCCGTATTTACAAAGTTTTCAGATTGCCATTCGGGTTTGCATTTCTAGCTGAATTGGCCATAGAATCAATTGTGTCGAGACGGTTTTTGAATTTGAGGCCTCGGGTGCGGAGTTTTTGACGTCGTCGCCCATAGTCAAATTGCGCGCACGGTTGTGCGCCGTTTTTACAAAGTTTTCAGATTGCCTCTCGGGTTTGCATTTCTAGCTGAATTGGCCATAGAATCAATTGTGTCGAGACGGTTTTTGAATTTGAGGCCTCGGGTGCGGAGTTTTTGACGTCGTCGCCCATAGCCAAACTTGCGCGCATGGTTGTGTGCCATTTTTACAAAGTTTTCAGATTGCCTCCCAAGTTTGCATCCCTCACTGAATTGGCCATAGAATCAATTATGTCGAGACGGCTTTTTGAATTTGAGGCCTCGGGTGCGGAGTTTTTGACGTCGTCGCCCATAGCCAAATTGCGCGCACGCTTGTGCGCCGTTTTTACAAAGTTTTCAGATTGCCTCTCGGGTTTGCATTTCTAGCTAAAATTGGTCATAGAATCAATTGTGTTGAGACGGTTTTTGAATTTGAGGCCTCGGGTGCGGAGTTTTTGACGTCGTCGCCCCTAACCAAATTGCGCGCACGCTTGTGCGCCGTTTTTACAAAGTTTTCAGATTGCCATTCGGGTTTGCATTTCTAGCTGAATTGGCCATAGAATCAATTGTGTCGAGACGGTTTTTGAATTTGAGGCCTCGGGTGCGGAGTTTTTGACGTCGTCGCCCATAGTCAAATTGCGCGCACGGTTGTGCGCCGTTTTTACAAAGTTTTCAGATTGCCTCTCGGGTTTGCATTTCTAGCTGAATTGGCCATAAAATCAATTGTGTCGAGACGGTTTTTGAATTTGAGGCCTCGGGTGCGGAGTTTTTGACGTCGTCGCCCATATCCAAATTGCGCGCAGGCTTGTGCGCCGTTTTTACAAAGTTTTCAGATTGCCTCTCGGGTTTGAATTACCCACTGAATTGGCCATAGAATCAATTGTGTCGAGACGGTTTTTGAATTTGAGGCCTCGGGTGCGGAGTTTTTTACGTCGACGCCTATAGCCAAATTGCGCGCACGCTTGTGCGCCGTTTTTACAAAGTTTTCAGATTGCCTCCCGGGTTTGCATTGCTAGCTGAATTGGCCGTAGAATCAATTTTGTCGAGACGGTTTTTGAATTTGAGGCCTCGGGTGCGGAGTTTTTGACGTCGTCGCCCCTAACCAAATTGCGCGCACGCTTGTGCGCCGTTTTTACAAAGTTTTCAGATTGCCTCTCGGGTTTGCAATGCTAGCTGAATTGGCCATAGAATCAATTTTGTCGAGACGGTTTTTGAATTTGAGGCCTCGGGTGCGGAGTTTTTGACGTCGTAGCCCATATCCAAATTGCGCGCAGGCTTGTGCGCCGTTTTTACAAAGTTTTCAGATTGCCTCTCGGGTTTGAATTTCCCACTGAATTGGCCATAGAATCAATTGTGTCGAAACGGTTTTTGAATTTGAGGCCTCGGGTGCGGAGTTTTTTACGTCGACGCCTATAACCAAATTGCGCGCACGCTTGTGCGCCGTTTTTACAAAGTTTTCAGATTGCCTCTCGGTTTTGCATTACTAGCTGAATTGGCCGTAGAATTAATTGTGTCGAGACGGTTTTTGAATTTGAGGCCTCGGGTGCGGAGTTTTTGACGTCGTCGCCCATAGCCAAATTGCGCGCACGCTTGTGCGCCGTTTTTACAAAGTTTTCAAATTGCGTCTCGGGTTTGCATTTCTAGCTAAAATTGGTCATAGAATCAATTGTGTCGAGACGGTTTTTGAATTTGAGGCCTCGGGTGCGGAGTTTTTGACGTCGTCGTCCATAGCCAAATTGCGCGCAGGCTTGTGCGCCGTTTTTACAAAGTTTTCAGATTGCCTCTCGGGTTTGAATTTCCCATTGAATTGGCCATAGAATCAATTGTGTCGAGACGGTTTTTGAATTTGAGGCCTCGGGTGCGGATTTTTTGACGTCGTCGCCCATAGCCAAATTGCGCGCGCACGCTTGTGCGCCGTTTTTACAAAGTTTTCAGATTGCCTCTCGGGTTTGCATTTCTAGCTGAATTGGCCATAGAATCAATTGTGTCGAGACGATTTTTGAATTTGAGGCCTCGGATGCGGAGTTTTTAACGTCGTCGCCCATAGCCAAATTGCGCGCAGGCTTGTGCGCCGTTTTTACAAAGTTTTCAGATTGCCTCTCGGGTTTGAATTTTCCACTGAATTGGCCATAAAATCAATTGTGTCGAGACGGTTTTTGAATTTGAGGCCTCGGGTGCGGAGTTTTTTACGTCGACGCCCATAGCCAAATTGCGCGCACGCTTGTGCGCCGTTTTTACAAAGTTTTCAGATTGCCTCTCGGGTTTGCATTTCTAGCTGAATTGGCCATAGAATCAATTGTGTCGAGACGGTTTTTGAATTTGAGGCCTCGGGTGCGGAGTTTTTGACGTCGTCGCCCATAGCCAAACTTGCGCGCATGGTTGTGTGCCATTTTTACAAAGTTTTCAGATTGCCTCCCAAGTTTGCATCCCTCACTGAATTGGCCATAGAATCAATTATGTCGAGACGGCTTTTTGAATTTGAGGCCTCGGGTGCGGAGTTTTTGACGTCGTCGCCCATAGCCAAATTGCGCGCACGCTTGTGCGCCGTTTTTACAAAGTTTTCAGATTGCCTCTCGGGTTTGCATTTCTAGCTAAAATTGGTCATAGAATCAATTGTGTTGAGACGGTTTTTGAATTTGAGGCCTCGGGTGCGGAGTTTTTGACGTCGTCGCCCCTAACCAAATTGCGCGCACGCTTGTGCGCCGTTTTTACAAAGTTTTCAGATTGCCATTCGGGTTTGCATTTCTAGCTGAATTGGCCATAGAATCAATTGTGTCGAGACGGTTTTTGAATTTGAGGCCTCGGGTGCGGAGTTTTTGACGTCGTCGCCCATAGTCAAATTGCGCGCACGGTTGTGCGCCGTTTTTACAAAGTTTTCAGATTGCCTCTCGGGTTTGCATTTCTAGCTGAATTGGCCATAAAATCAATTGTGTCGAGACGGTTTTTGAATTTGAGGCCTCGGGTGCGGAGTTTTTGACGTCGTCGCCCATATCCAAATTGCGCGCAGGCTTGTGCGCCGTTTTTACAAAGTTTTCAGATTGCCTCTCGGGTTTGAATTACCCACTGAATTGGCCATAGAATCAATTGTGTCGAGACGGTTTTTGAATTTGAGGCCTCGGGTGCGGAGTTTTTTACGTCGACGCCTATAGCCAAATTGCGCGCACGCTTGTGCGCCGTTTTTACAAAGTTTTCAGATTGCCTCCCGGGTTTGCATTGCTAGCTGAATTGGCCGTAGAATCAATTTTGTCGAGACGGTTTTTGAATTTGAGGCCTCGGGTGCGGAGTTTTTGACGTCGTCGCCCCTAACCAAATTGCGCGCACGCTTGTGCGCCGTTTTTACAAAGTTTTCAGATTGCCTCTCGGTTTTGCTTTACTAGCTGAATTGGCCGTAGAATTAATTGTGTCGAGACGGTTTTTGAATTTGAGGCCTCGGGTGCGGAGTTTTTGACGTCGTCGCCCATAGCCAAATTGCGCGCACGCTTGTGCGCCGTTTTTACAAAGTTTTCAGATTGCCTCTCGGGTTTGCATTTCTAGCTGAATTGGCCATAGAATCAATTGTGTCGAGACGATTTTTGAATTTGAGGCCTCGGGTGCGGAGTTTTTGACGTCGTCGCCCATAGCCAAATTGCGCGCAGGCTTGTGCGCCGTTTTTACAAAGTTTTCAGATTGCCTCTCGGGATTGAATTTCCCACTGAATTGGCCATAGAATCAATTGTGTCGAGACGGTTTTTGAATTTGAGGCCTCGGGTGCGGAGTTTTTTACGTCGACGCCCATAGCCAAATTGCGCGCACGCTTGTGCGCCGTTTTTACAAAGTTTTCAGATTGCCTCTCGGGTTTGCATTTCTAGCTGAATTGGCCATAGAATCAATTTTGTCGAGACGGTTTTTGAATTTGAGGCCTCGGGTGCGGAGTTTTTGACGTCGTCGCCCCTAACCAAATTGCGCGCACGCTTGTGCGCCGTTTTTACAAAGTTTTCAGATTGCCATTCGGGTTTGCATTTCTAGCTGAATTGGCAATAGAATCAATTGTGTCGAGACGGTTTTTGAATTTGAGGCCTCGGGTGCGGAGTTTTTGACGTCGTCGCCCATATCCAAATTGCGCGCAGGCTTGTGCGCCGTTTTTACAAAGTTTTCAGATTGCCTCTCGGGTTTGAATTACCCACTGAATTGGCCATAGAATCAATTGTGTCGAGACGGTTTTTGAATTTGAGGCCTCGGGTGCGGAGTTTTTTACGTCGACGCCTATAGCCAAATTGCGCGCACGCTTGGGCGCCGTTTTTACAAAGTTTTCAGATTGCCTCCCGGGTTTGCATTGCTAGCTGAATTGGCCGTAGAATCAATTTTGTCGAGACGGTTTTTGAATTTGAGGCCTCGGGTGCGGAGTTTTTGACGTCGTCGCCCCTAACCAAATTGCGCGCACGCTTGTGCGCCGTTTTTACAAAGTTTTCAGATTGCCTCTCGGTTTTGCTTTACTAGCTGAATTGGCCGTAGAATTAATTGTGTCGAGACGGTTTTTGAATTTGAGGCCTCGGGTGCGGAGTTTTTGACGTCGTCGCCCATAGCCAAATTGCGCGCACGCTTGTGCGCCGTTTTTACAAAGTTTTCAGATTGCCTCTCGGGTTTGCATTTCTAGCTGAATTGGCCATAGAATCAATTGTGTCGAGACGATTTTTGAATTTGAGGCCTCGGGTGCGGAGTTTTTGACGTCGTCGCCCATAGCCAAATTGCGCGCAGGCTTGTGCGCCGTTTTTACAAAGTTTTCAGATTGCCTCTCGGGATTGAATTTCCCACTGAATTGGCCATAGAATCAATTGTGTCGAGACGGTTTTTGAATTTGAGGCCTCGGGTGCGGAGTTTTTTACGTCGACGCCCATAGCCAAATTGCGCGCACGCTTGTGCGCCGTTTTTACAAAGTTTTCAGATTGCCTCTCGGGTTTGCATTTCTAGCTGAATTGGCCATAGAATCAATTTTGTCGAGACGGTTTTTGAATTTGAGGCCTCGGGTGCGGAGTTTTTGACGTCGTCGCCCCTAACCAAATTGCGCGCACGCTTGTGCGCCGTTTTTACAAAGTTTTCAGATTGCCATTCGGGTTTGCATTTCTAGCTGAATTGGCCATAGAATCAATTGTGTCGAGACGGTTTTTGAATTTTAGGCCTCGGGTGCGGAGTTTTTGACGTCGTCGCCATAGTCAAATTGCGCGCACGGTTGTGCGCCGTTTTTACAAAGTTTTCAGATTGCCTCTCGGGTTTGCATCTCTAGCTGAATTGGCCATAAAATCAATTGTGTCGAGACGGTTTTTGAATTTGAGGCCTCGGGTGCGGGGTTTTTGACGTCGTCGCCCATATCCAAATTGCGCGCAGGCTTGTGCGCCGTTTTTACAAAGTTTTCAGATTGCCTCTCGGGTTTGAATTACCCACTGAATTGGCCATAGAATCAATTGTGTCGAGACGGTTTTTGAATTTGAGGCCTCGGGTGCGGAGTTTTTTTACGTCGACGCCTATAGCCAAATTGCGCGCACGCTTGTGCTCCGTTTTTACAAAGTTTTCAGATTGCCTCCCGGGTTTGCATTGCTAGCTGAATTGGCCGTAGAATCAATTTTGTCGAGACGGTTTTTGAATTTGAGGCCTCGGGTGCGGAGTTTTTGACGTCGTCGCCCCTAACCAAATTGCGCGCACGCTTGTGCGCCGTTTTTACAAAGTTTTCAGATTGCCTCTCGGTTTTGCTTTACTAGCTGAATTGGCCGTAGAATTAATTGTGTCGAGACGGTTTTTGAATTTGAGGCCTCGGGTGCGGAGTTTTTGACGTCGTCGCCCATAGCCAAATTGCGCGCACGCTTGTGCGCCGTTTTTACAAAGTTTTCAGATTGCCTCTCGGGTTTGCATTTCTAGCTGAATTGGCCATAGAATCAATTGTGTCGAGACGATTTTTGAATTTGAGGCCTCGGGTGCGGAGTTTTTGACGACGTCGCCCATAGCCAAATTGCGCGCAGGCTTGTGCGCCGTTTTTACAAAGTTTTCAGATTGCCTCTCGGGTTTGAATTTCCCACTGAATTGGCCATAGAATCAATTGTGTCGAGACGGTTTTTGAATTTGAGGCCTCGGGTGCGGAGTTTTTTACGTCGACGCCCATAGCCAAATTGCGCGCACGCTTGTGCGCCGTTTTTACAAAGTTTTCAGATTGCCTCTCGGGTTTGCATTTCTAGCTGAATTGGCCATAGAATCAATTTTGTCGAGACGGTTTTTGAATTTGAGGCCTCGGGTGCGGAGTTTTTGACGTCGTCGCCCCTAACCAAATTGCGCGCACGCTTGTGCGCCGTTTTTACAAAGTTTTCAGATTGCCATTCGGGTTTGCATTTCTAGCTGAATTGGCCATAGAATCAATTGTGTCGAGACGGTTTTTGAATTTTAGGCCTCGGGTGCGGAGTTTTTGACGTCGTCGCCCATAGTCAAATTGCGCGCACGGTTGTGCGCCGTTTTTACAAAGTTTTCAGATTGCCTCTCGGGTTTGCATCTCTAGCTGAATTGGCCATAAAATCAATTGTGTCGAGACGGTTTTTGAATTTGAGGCCTTGGGTGCGGAGTTTTTGACGTCGTCGCCCATATCCAAATTGCGCGCAGGCTTGTGCCCCGTTTTTACAAAGTTTTCAGATTGCCTCTCGGGTTTGAATTACCCACTGAATTGGCCATAGAATCAATTGTGTCGAGACGGTTTTTGAATTTGAGGCCTCGGGTGCGGAGTTTTTTTACGTCGACGCCTATAGCCAAATTGCGCGCACGCTTGTGCGCCGTTTTTACAAAGTTTTCAGATTGCCTCCCGGGTTTGTATTGCTAGCTGAATTGGCCGTAGAATCAATTTTGTCGAGACGGTTTTTGAATTTGAGGCCTCGGGTGCGGAGTTTTTGACGTCGTCGCCCCTAACCAAATTGCGCGCACGCTTGTGCGCCGTTTTTACAAAGTTTTCAGATTGCCTCTCGGTTTTGCTTTACTAGCTGAATTGGCCGTAGAATTAATTGTGTCGAGACGGTTTTTGAATTTGAGGCCTCGGGTGCGGAGTTTTTGACGTCGTCGCCCATAGCCAAATTGCGCGCACGCTTGTGCGCCGTTTTTACAAAGTTTTCAGATTGCCTCTCGGGTTTGCATTTCTAGCTGAATTGGCCATAGAATCAATTGTGTCGAGACGATTTTTGAATTTGAGGCCTCGGGTGCGGAGTTTTTGACGTCGTCGCCCATAGCCAAATTGCGCGCAGGCTTGTGCGCCGTTTTTACAAAGTTTTCAGATTGCCTCTCGGGTTTGAATTTCCCACTGAATTGGCCATAGAATCAATTGTGTCGAGACGGTTTTTGAATTTGAGGCCTCGGGTGCGGAGTTTTTTACGTTGACGCCCATAGCCAAATTGCGCGCACGCTTGTGCGCCGTTTTTACAAAGTTTTCAGATTGCCTCTCGGGTTTGCATTTCTAGCTGAATTGGCCATAGAATCAATTGTGTCGAGACGATTTTTGAATTTGAGGCCTCGGGTGCGGAGTTTTTGACGTCGTCGCCCATAGCCAAATTGCGCGCAGGCTTGTGCGCCGTTTTTACAAAGTTTTCAGATTGCCTCTCGGGTTTGAATTTCCCACTGAATTGGCCATAGAATCAATTGTGTCGAGACGGTTTTTGAATTTGAGGCCTCGGGTGCGGAGTTTTTGACGTCGTCGCCCATAGTCAAATTGCGCGCACGGTTGTGCGCCGTTTTTACAAAGTTTTCAGATTGCCTCTCGGGTTTGCATTTCAAGCTGAATTGGCCATAGAATCAATTGTGTCGAGACGGTTTTTGAATTTGAGGCCTCGGGTGCGGAGTTTTTGACGTCGTCGCCCATATCCAAATTGCGTGCAGGCTTGTGCGCAGTTTTTACAAAGTTTTCAGATTGCCTCTCGGGTTTGAATTACCCACTGAATTGGCCATAGAATCAATTGTGTCGAGACGGTTTTTGAATTTGAGGCCTCGGGTGCGGAGTTTTTTACGTCGACGCCTATAGCCAAATTGCGCGCACGCTTGTGCGCCGTTTTTACAAAGTTTTCAGATTGCCTCTCGGGTTTGCATTGCTAGCTGAATTGGCCATAGAATCAATTTTGTCGAGACGGTTTTTGAATTTGAGGCCTCGGGTGCGGAGTTTTTGACGTCGTAGCCCATATCCAAATTGCGCGCAGGCTTGTGCGCCGTTTTTACAAAGTTTTCAGATTGCCTCTCGGGTTTGAATTTCCCACTGAATTGGCCATAGAATCAATTGTGTCGAAACGGTTTTTGAATTTGAGGTCTCGGGTGCGGAGTTTTTTACGTCGACGCCTATAGCCAAATTGCGCGCACGCTTGTGCGCCGTTTTTACAAAGTTTTCAGATTGCCTCTCGGTTTTGCATTTCTAGCTGAATTGGCCGTAGAATTAATTGTGTCGAGACGGTTTTTGAATTTGAGGCCTCGGGTGCGGAGTTTTTGACGTCGTCGCCCATATCCAAATTGCGCGCAGGCTTGTGCGCCGTTTTTACAAAGTTTTCAGATTGCCTCTTGGGTTTGAATTACCCACTGAATTGGCCATAGAATCAATTCTGTCGAGACGGTTTTTGAATTTGAGGCCTCGGGTGCGGAGTTTTTTACGTCGACGCCTATAGCCAAATTGCGCGCACGCTTGTGCGCCGTTTTTACAAAGTTTTCAGATTGCCTCTCGGGTTTGCATTGCTAGCTGAATTGGCCATAGAATCAATTTTGTCGAGACGGTTTTTGAATTTGAGGCCTCGGGTGCGGAGTTTTTGACGTCGTAGCCCATATCCAAATTGCGCGCAGGCTTGTGCGCCGTTTTTACAAAGTTTTCAGAGTTCCTCTCGGGTTTGAATTTCCCACTGAATTGGCCATAGAATCAATTGTGTCGAGACGGTTTTTGAATTTGAGGCCTCGGGTGCGGAGTTTTTTTACGTCGACGCCTATAGCCAAATTGCGCGCACGCTTGTGCGCCGTTTTTACAAAGTTTTCAGATTGCCTCCCGGGTTTGCAATGCTAGCTGAATTGGCCGTAGAATCAATTTTGTCGAGACGGTTTTTGAATTTGAGGCCTCGGGTGCGGAGTTTTTGACGTCGTCGCCCCTAACCAAATTGCGCGCACGCTTGTGCGCCGTTTTTACAAAGTTTTCAGATTGCCTCTCGGTTTTGCTTTACTAGCTGAATTGGCCGTAGAATTAATTGTTTCGAGACGGTTTTTGAATTTGAGGCCTCGGGTGCGGAGTTTTTGACGTCGTCGCCCATAGCCAAATTGCGCGCACGCTTGTGCGCCATTTTTACAAAGTTTTCAGATTGCCTCTCGGGTTTGCATTTCTAGCTGAATTGGCGGTAGAATTAATTGTTTCGAGACGGTTTTTGAATTTGAGGCCTCGGGTGCGGAGTTTTTGACGTCGTCGCCCATAGCCAAATTGCGCGCACGCTTGTGCGCCGTTTTTACAAAGTTTTCAGATTGCCTCTCGGGTTTGAATTACCCACTGAATTGGCCATAGAATCAATTGTGTCGAGACGGTTTTTGAATTTGAGGCCTCGGGTGCGGAGTTTTTTTACGTCGACGCCTATAGCCAAATTGCGCGCACGCTTGTGCGCCGTTTTTACAAAGTTTTCAGATTGCCTCCCGGGTTTGCATTGCTAGCTGAATTGGCCGTAGAATCAATTTTGTCGAGACGGTTTTTGAATTTGAGGCCTCGGGTGCGGAGTTTTTGACGTCGTCGCCCCTAACCAAATTGCGCGCACGCTTGTGCGCCGTTTTTACAAAGTTTTCAGATTGCCTCTCGGTTTTGCTTTACTAGCTGAATTGGCCGTAGAATTAATTGTGTCGAGACGGTTTTTGAATTTGAGGCCTCGGGTGCGGAGTTTTTGACGTCGTCGCCCATAGCCAAATTGCGCGCACGCTTGTGCGCCGTTTTTACAAAGTTTTCAGATTGCCTCTCGGGTTTGCATTTCTAGCTGAATTGGCCATAGAATCAATTGTGTCGAGACGATTTTTGAATTTGAGGCCTCGGGTGCGGAGTTTTTGACGTCGTCGCCCATAGCCAAATTGCGCGCAGGCTTGTGCGCCGTTTTTACAAAGTTTTCAGATTGCCTCTCGGGTTTGAATTTCCCACTGAATTGGCCATAGAATCAATTGTGTCGAGACGGTTTTTGAATTTGAGGCCTCGGGTGCAGAGTTTTTTACGTCGACGCCCATAGCCAAATTGCGCGCACGCTTGTGCGCCGTTTTTACAAAGTTTTCAGATTGCCTCTCGGGTTTGCATTTCTAGCTGAATTGGCCATAGAATCAATTTTGTCGAGACGGTTTTTGAATTTGAGGCCTCGGGTGCGGAGTTTTTGACGTCGTCGCCCCTAACCAAATTGCGCGCACGCTTGTGCGCCGTTTTTACAAAGTTTTCAGATTGCCATTCGGGTTTGCATTTCTAGCTGAATTGGCCATAGAATCAATTGTGTCGAGACGGTTTTTGAATTTTAGGCCTCGGGTGCGGAGTTTTTGACGTCGTCGCCCATAGTCAAATTGCGCGCACGGTTGTGCGCCGTTTTTACAAAGTTTTCAGATTGCCTCTCGGGTTTGCATCTCTAGCTGAATTGGCCATAAAATCAATTGTGTCGAGACGGTTTTTGAATTTGAGGCCTCGGGTGCGGAGTTTTTGACGTCGTCGCCCATATCCAAATTGCGCGCAGGCTTGTGCCCCGTTTTTACAAAGTTTTCAGATTGCCTCTCGGGTTTGAATTACCCACTGAATTGGCCATAGAATCAATTGTGTCGAGACGGTTTTTGAATTTGAGGCCTCGGGTGCGGAGTTTTTTTACGTCGACGCCTATAGCCAAATTGCGCGCACGCTTGTGCGCCGTTTTTACAAAGTTTTCAGATTGCCTCCCGGGTTTGCATTGCTAGCTGAATTGGCCGTAGAATCAATTTTGTCGAGACGGTTTTTGAATTTGAGGCCTCGGGTGCGGAGTTTTTGACGTCGTCGCCCCTAACCAAATTGCGCGCACGCTTGTGCGCCGTTTTTACAAAGTTTTCAGATTGCCTCTCGGTTTTGCTTTACTAGCTGAATTGGCCGTAGAATTAATTGTGTCGAGACGGTTTTTGAATTTGAGGCCTCGGGTGCGGAGTTTTTGACGTCGTCGCCCATAGCCAAATTGCGCGCACGCTTGTGCGCCGTTTTTACAAAGTTTTCAGATTGCCTCTCGGGTTTGCATTTCTAGCTGAATTGGCCATAGAATCAATTGTGTCGAGACGATTTTTGAATTTGAGGCCTCGGGTGCGGAGTTTTTGACGTCGTCGCCCATAGCCAAATTGCGCGCAGGCTTGTGCGCCGTTTTTACAAAGTTTTCAGATTGCCTCTCGGGTTTGAATTTCCCACTGAATTGGCCATAGAATCAATTGTGTCGAGACGGTTTTTGAATTTGAGGCCTCGGGTGCGGAGTTTTTTACGTCGACGCCCATAGCCAAATTGCGCGCACGCTTGTGCGCCGTTTTTACAAAGTTTTCAGATTGCCTCTCGGGTTTGCATTTCTAGCTGAATTGGCCATAGAATCAATTGTGTCGAGACGATTTTTGAATTTGAGGCCTCGGGTGCGGAGTTTTTGACGTCGTCGCCCATAGCCAAATTGCGCGCAGGCTTGTGCGCCGTTTTTACAAAGTTTTCAGATTGCCTCTCGGGTTTGAATTTCCCACTGAATTGGCCATAGAATCAATTGTGTCGAGACGGTTTTTGAATTTGAGGCCTCGGGTGCGGAGTTTTTGACGTCGTCGCCCATAGTCAAATTGCGCGCACGGTTGTGCGCCGTTTTTACAAAGTTTTCAGATTGCCTCTCGGGTTTGCATTTCAAGCTGAATTGGCCATAGAATCAATTGTGTCGAGACGGTTTTTGAATTTGAGGCCTCGGGTGCGGAGTTTTTGACGTCGTCGCCCATATCCAAATTGCGTGCAGGCTTGTGCGCAGTTTTTACAAAGTTTTCAGATTGCCTCTCGGGTTTGAATTACCCACTGAATTGGCCATAGAATCAATTGTGTCGAGACGGTTTTTGAATTTGAGGCCTCGGGTGCGGAGTTTTTTACGTCGACGCCTATAGCCAAATTGCGCGCACGCTTGTGCGCCGTTTTTACAAAGTTTTCAGATTGCCTCTCGGGTTTGCATTGCTAGCTGAATTGGCCATAGAATCAATTTTGTCGAGACGGTTTTTGAATTTGAGGCCTCGGGTGCGGAGTTTTTGACGTCGTAGCCCATATCCAAATTGCGCGCAGGCTTGTGCGCCGTTTTTACAAAGTTTTCAGATTGCCTCTCGGGTTTGAATTTCCCACTGAATTGGCCATAGAATCAATTGTGTCGAAACGGTTTTTGAATTTGAGGTCTCGGGTGCGGAGTTTTTTACGTCGACGCCTATAGCCAAATTGCGCGCACGCTTGTGCGCCGTTTTTACAAAGTTTTCAGATTGCCTCTCGGTTTTGCATTTCTAGCTGAATTGGCCGTAGAATTAATTGTGTCGAGACGGTTTTTGAATTTGAGGCCTCGGGTGCGGAGTTTTTGACGTCGTCGCCCATATCCAAATTGCGCGCAGGCTTGTGCGCCGTTTTTACAAAGTTTTCAGATTGCCTCTTGGGTTTGAATTACCCACTGAATTGGCCATAGAATCAATTCTGTCGAGACGGTTTTTGAATTTGAGGCCTCGGGTGCGGAGTTTTTTACGTCGACGCCTATAGCCAAATTGCGCGCACGCTTGTGCGCCGTTTTTACAAAGTTTTCAGATTGCCTCTCGGGTTTGCATTGCTAGCTGAATTGGCCATAGAATCAATTTTGTCGAGACGGTTTTTGAATTTGAGGCCTCGGGTGCGGAGTTTTTGACGTCGTAGCCCATATCCAAATTGCGCGCAGGCTTGTGCGCCGTTTTTACAAAGTTTTCAGAGTTCCTCTCGGGTTTGAATTTCCCACTGAATTGGCCATAGAATCAATTGTGTCGAGACGGTTTTTGAATTTGAGGCCTCGGGTGCGGAGTTTTTTTACGTCGACGCCTATAGCCAAATTGCGCGCACGCTTGTGCGCCGTTTTTACAAAGTTTTCAGATTGCCTCCCGGGTTTGCATTGCTAGCTGAATTGGCCGTAGAATCAATTTTGTCGAGACGGTTTTTGAATTTGAGGCCTCGGGTGCGGAGTTTTTGACGTCGTCGCCCCTAACCAAATTGCGCGCACGCTTGTGCGCCGTTTTTACAAAGTTTTCAGATTGCCTCTCGGTTTTGCTTTACTAGCTGAATTGGCCGTAGAATTAATTGTTTCGAGACGGTTTTTGAATTTGAGGCCTCGGGTGCGGAGTTTTTGACGTCGTCGCCCATAGCCAAATTGCGCGCACGCTTGTGCGCCGTTTTTACAAAGTTTTCAGATTGCCTCTCGGGTTTGCATTTCTAGCTGAATTGGCCATAGAATCAATTGTGTCGAGACGATTTTTGAATTTGAGGCCTCGGGTGCGGAGTTTTTGACGTCGTCGCCCATAGCCAAATTGCGCGCAGGCTTGTGCGCCGTTTTTACAAAGTTTTCAGATTGCCTCTCGGGTTTGAATTTCCCACTGAATTGGCCATAGAATCAATTGTGTCGAGACGGTTTTTGAATTTGAGGCCTCGGGTGCGGAGTTTTTTACGTCGACGCCCATAGCCAAATTGCGCGCACGCTTGTGCGCCGTTTTTACAAAGTTTTCAGATTGCCTCTCGGGTTTGCATTTCTAGCTGAATTGGCCATAGAATCAATTGTGTCGAGACGATTTTTGAATTTGAGGCCTCGGGTGCGGAGTTTTTGACGTCGTCGCCCATAGCCAAATTGCGCGCAGGCTTGTGCGCCGTTTTTACAAAGTTTTCAGATTGCCTCTCGGGTTTGAATTTCCCACTGAATTGGCCATAGAATCAATTGTGTCGAGACGGTTTTTGAATTTGAGGCCTCGGGTGCGGAGTTTTTGACGTCGTCGCCCATAGTCAAATTGCGCGCACGGTTGTGCACCGTTTTTACAAAGTTTTCAGATTGCCTCTCGGGTTTGCATCTCTAGCTGAATTGGCCATAAAATCAATTGTGTCGAGACGGTTTTTGAATTTGAGGCCTCGGGTGCGGAGTTTTTGACGTCGTCGCCCATATCCAAATTGCGCGCAGGCTTGTGCCCCGTTTTTACAAAGTTTTCAGATTGCCTCTCGGGTTTGAATTACCCACTGAATTGGCCATAGAATCAATTGTGTCGAGACGGTTTTTGAATTTGAGGCCTCGGGTGCGGAGTTTTTTTACGTCGACGCCTATAGCCAAATTGCGCGCACGCTTGTGCGCCGTTTTTACAAAGTTTTCAGATTGCCTCCCGGGTTTGCATTGCTAGCTGAATTGGCCGTAGAATCAATTTTGTCGAGACGGTTTTTGAATTTGAGGCCTCGGGTGCGGAGTTTTTGACGTCGTCGCCCCTAACCAAATTGCGCGCACGCTTGTGCGCCGTTTTTACAAAGTTTTCAGATTGCCTCTCGGTTTTGCTTTACTAGCTGAATTGGCCGTAGAATTAATTGTGTCGAGACGGTTTTTGAATTTGAGGCCTCGGGTGCGGAGTTTTTGACGTCGTCGCCCATAGCCAAATTGCGCGCACGCTTGTGCGCCGTTTTTACAAAGTTTTCAGATTGCCTCTCGGGTTTGCATTTCTAGCTGAATTGGCCATAGAATCAATTGTGTCGAGACGATTTTTGAATTTGAGGCCTCGGGTGCGGAGTTTTTGACGTCGTCGCCCATAGCCAAATTGCGCGCAGGCTTGTGCGCCGTTTTTACAAAGTTTTCAGATTACCTCTCGGGTTTGAATTTCCCACTGAATTGGCCATAGAATCAATTGTGTCGAGACGGTTTTTGAATTTGAGGCCTCGGGTGCGGAGTTTTTTACGTCGACGCCCATAGCCAAATTGCGCGCACGCTTGTGCGCCGTTTTTACAAAGTTTTCAGATTGCCTCTCGGGTTTGCATTTCTAGCTGAATTGGCCATAGAATCAATTGTGTCGAGACGATTTTTGAATTTGAGGCCTCGGGTGCGGAGTTTTTGACGTCGTCGCCCATAGCCAAATTGCGCGCAGGCTTGTGCGCCGTTTTTACAAAGTTTTCAGATTGCCTCTCGGGTTTGAATTTCCCACTGAATTGGCCATAGAATCAATTGTGTCGAGACGGTTTTTGAATTTGAGGCCTCGGGTGCGGAGTTTTTGACGTCGTCGCCCATAGTCAAATTGCGCGCACGGTTGTGCGCCGTTTTTACAAAGTTTTCAGATTGCCTCTCGGGTTTGCATTTCAAGCTGAATTGGCCATAGAATCAATTGTGTCGAGACGGTTTTTGAATTTGAGGCCTCGGGTGCGGAGTTTTTGACGTCGTCGCCCATATCCAAATTGCGTGCAGGCTTGTGCGCAGTTTTTACAAAGTTTTCAGATTGCCTCTCGGGTTTGAATTTCCCACTGAATTGGCCATAGAATCAATTGTGTCGAAACGGTTTTTGAATTTGAGGTCTCGGGTGCGGAGTTTTTTACGTCGACGCCTATAGCCAAATTGCGCGCACGCTTGTGCGCCGTTTTTACAAAGTTTTCAGATTGCCTCTCGGTTTTGCATTTCTAGCTGAATTGGCCGTAGAATTAATTGTGTCGAGACGGTTTTTGAATTTGAGGCCTCGGGTGCGGAGTTTTTGACGTCGTCGCCCATATCCAAATTGCGCGCAGGCTTGTGCGCCGTTTTTACAAAGTTTTCAGATTGCCTCTTGGGTTTGAATTACCCACTGAATTGGCCATAGAATCAATTCTGTCGAGACGGTTTTTGAATTTGAGGCCTCGGGTGCGGAGTTTTTTACGTCGACGCCTATAGCCAAATTGCGCGCACGCTTGTGCGCCGTTTTTACAAAGTTTTCAGATTGCCTCTCGGGTTTGCATTGCTAGCTGAATTGGCCATAGAATCAATTTTGTCGAGACGGTTTTTGAATTTGAGGCCTCGGGTGCGGAGTTTTTGACGTCGTAGCCCATATCCAAATTGCGCGCAGGCTTGTGCGCCGTTTTTACAAAGTTTTCAGAGTTCCTCTCGGGTTTGAATTTCCCACTGAATTGGCCATAGAATCAATTGTGTCGAGACGGTTTTTGAATTTGAGGCCTCGGGTGCGGAGTTTTTTTACGTCGACGCCTATAGCCAAATTGCGCGCACGCTTGTGCGCCGTTTTTACAAAGTTTTCAGATTGCCTCCCGGGTTTGCAATGCTAGCTGAATTGGCCGTAGAATCAATTTTGTCGAGACGGTTTTTGAATTTGAGGCCTCGGGTGCGGAGTTTTTGACGTCGTCGCCCCTAACCAAATTGCGCGCACGCTTGTGCGCCGTTTTTACAAAGTTTTCAGATTGCCTCTCGGTTTTGCTTTACTAGCTGAATTGGCCGTAGAATTAATTGTTTCGAGACGGTTTTTGAATTTGAGGCCTCGGGTGCGGAGTTTTTGACGTCGTCGCCCATAGCCAAATTGCGCGCACGCTTGTGCGCCGTTTTTACAAAGTTTTCAGATTGCCTCTCGGGTTTGCATTTCTAGCTGAATTGGCCATAGAATCAATTGTGTCGAGACGATTTTTGAATTTGAGGCCTCGGGTGCGGAGTTTTTGACGTCGTCGCCCATAGCCAAATTGCGCGCAGGCTTGTGCGCCGTTTTTACAAAGTTTTCAGATTGCCTCTCGGGTTTGAATTTCCCACTGAATTGGCCATAGAATCAATTGTGTCGAGACGGTTTTTGAATTTGAGGCCTCGGGTGCGGAGTTTTTTACGTCGACGCCCATAGCCAAATTGCGCGCACGCTTGTGCGCCGTTTTTACAAAGTTTTCAGATTGCCTCTCGGGTTTGCATTTCTAGCTGAATTGGCCATAGAATCAATTGTGTCGAGACGATTTTTGAATTTGAGGCCTCGGGTGCGGAGTTTTTGACGTCGTCGCCCATAGCCAAATTGCGCGCAGGCTTGTGCGCCGTTTTTACAAAGTTTTCAGATTGCCTCTCGGGTTTGAATTTCCCACTGAATTGGCCATAGAATCAATTGTGTCGAGACGGTTTTTGAATTTGAGGCCTCGGGTGCGGAGTTTTTGACGTCGTCGCCCATAGTCAAATTGCGCGCACGGTTGTGCGCCGTTTTTACAAAGTTTTCAGATTGCCTCTCGGGTTTGCATTTCTAGCTGAATTGGCCATAGAATCAATTGTGTCGAGACGGTTTTTGAATTTGAGGCCTCGGGTGCGGAGTTTTTTTACGTCGACGCCTATAGCCAAATTGCGCGCACGCTTGTGCGCCGTTTTTACAAAGTTTTCAGATTGCCTCCCGGGTTTGCAATGCTAGCTGAATTGGCCGTAGAATCAATTTTGTCGAGACGGTTTTTGAATTTGAGGCCTCGGGTGCGGAGTTTTTGACGTCGTCGCCCCTAACCAAATTGCGCGCACGCTTGTGCGCCGTTTTTACAAAGTTTTCAGATTGCCTCTCGGTTTTGCTTTACTAGCTGAATTGGCCGTAGAATTAATTGTTTCGAGACGGTTTTTGAATTTGAGGCCTCGGGTGCGGAGTTTTTGACGTCGTCGCCCATAGCCAAATTGCGCGCACGCTTGTGCGCCGTTTTTACAAAGTTTTCAGATTGCCTCTCGGGTTTGCATTTCTAGCTGAATTGGCCATAGAATCAATTGTGTCGAGACGATTTTTGAATTTGAGGCCTCGGGTGCGGAGTTTTTGACGTCGTCGCCCATAGCCAAATTGCGCGCAGGCTTGTGCGCCGTTTTTACAAAGTTTTCAGATTGCCTCTCGGGTTTGAATTTCCCACTGAATTGGCCATAGAATCAATTGTGTCGAGACGGTTTTTGAATTTGAGGCCTCGGGTGCGGAGATTTTTACGTCGACGCCCATAGCCAAATTGCGCGCACGCTTGTGCGCCGTTTTTACAAAGTTTTCAGATTGCCTCTCGGGTTTGCATTTCTAGCTGAATTGGCCATAGAATCAATTGTGTCGAGACGATTTTTGAATTTGAGGCCTCGGGTGCGGAGTTTTTGACGTCGTCGCCCATAGCCAAATTGCGCGCAGGCTTGTGCGCCGTTTTTACAAAGTTTTCAGATTGCCTCTCGGGTTTGAATTTCCCACTGAATTGGCCATAGAATCAATTGTGTCGAGACGGTTTTTGAATTTGAGGCCTCGGGTGCGGAGTTTTTGACGTCGTCGCCCATAGTCAAATTGCGCGCACGGTTGTGCGCCGTTTTTACAAAGTTTTCAGATTGCCTCTCGGGTTTGCATTTCAAGCTGAATTGGCCATAGAATCAATTGTGTCGAGACGGTTTTTGAATTTGAGGCCTCGGGTGCGGAGTTTTTGACGTCGTCGCCCATATCCAAATTGCGTGCAGGCTTGTGCGCAGTTTTTACAAAGTTTTCAGATTGCCTCTCGGGTTTGAATTACCCACTGAATTGGCCATAGAATCAATTGTGTCGAGACGGTTTTTGAATTTGAGGCCTCGGGTGCGGAGTTTTTTACGTCGACGCCTATAGCCAAATTGCGCGCACGCTTGTGCGCCGTTTTTACAAAGTTTTCAGATTGCCTCTCGGGTTTGCATTGCTAGCTGAATTGGCCATAGAATCAATTTTGTCGAGACGGTTTTTGAATTTGAGGCCTCGGGTGCGGAGTTTTTGACGTCGTAGCCCATATCCAAATTGCGCGCAGGCTTGTGCGCCGTTTTTACAAAGTTTTCAGATTGCCTCTCGGGTTTGAATTTCCCACTGAATTGGCCATAGAATCAATTGTGTCGAAACGGTTTTTGAATTTGAGGTCTCGGGTGCGGAGTTTTTTACGTCGACGCCTATAGCCAAATTGCGCGCACGCTTGTGCGCCGTTTTTACAAAGTTTTCAGATTGCCTCTCGGTTTTGCATTTCTAGCTGAATTGGCCGTAGAATTAATTGTGTCGAGACGGTTTTTGAATTTGAGGCCTCGGGTGCGGAGTTTTTGACGTCGTCGCCCATATCCAAATTGCGCGCAGGCTTGTGCGCCGTTTTTACAAAGTTTTCAGATTGCCTCTCGGGTTTGAATTACCCACTGAATTGGCCATAGAATCAATTCTGTCGAGACGGTTTTTGAATTTGAGGCCTCGGGTGCGGAGTTTTTTACGTCGACGCCTATAGCCAAATTGCGCGCACGCTTGTGCGCCGTTTTTACAAAGTTTTCAGATTGCCTCTCGGGTTTGCATTGCTAGCTGAATTGGCCATAGAATCAATTTTGTCGAGACGGTTTTTGAATTTGAGGCCTCGGGTGCGGAGTTTTTGACGTCGTAGCCCATATCCAAATTGCGCGCAGGCTTGTGCGCCGTTTTTACAAAGTTTTCAGAGTTCCTCTCGGGTTTGAATTTCCCACTGAATTGGCCATAGAATCAATTGTTTCGAAACGGTTTTTGAATTTGAGGCCTCGGGTGCGGAGTTTTTTACGTCGACGCCTATAGCCAAATTGCGCGCACGCTTGTGCGCCGTTTTTACAAAGTTTTCAGATTGCCTCTCGGTTTTGCAATACTAGCTGAATTGGCCGTAGAATTAATTGTGTCGAGTCGGTTTTTGAATTTGAGGCCTCGGGTGCGGAGTTTTTGACGTCGTCGCCCATAGCCAAATTGCGCGCACGCTTGTGCGCCGTTTTTACAAAGTTTTCAAATTGCCTCTCGGGTTTGCATTTCTAGCTAAAATTGGTCATAGAATCAATTGTGTCGAGACGGTTTTTGAATTTGAGGCCTCGGGTGCGGAGTTTTTGACGTCGTCGCCCATAGCCAAATTGCGCGCAGGCTTGTGCGCCGTTTTTACAAAGTTTTCAGATTGCCTCTCGGGTTTGAATTTCCCACTGAATTGGCCATAAAATCAATTGTGTCGAGACGGTTTTTGAATTTGAGGCCTCGGGTGCGGAGTTTTTGACGTCGTCGCCCATAGCCAAATTGCGCGCACGCTTGTGCGCCGTTTTTACAAAGTTTTCAGATTGCCTCTCGGGTGTGCATTGCTAGCTGAATTGGCCATAGAATCAATTTTGTCGAGACGGTTTTTGAATTTGAGGCCTCGGGTGCGGAGTTTTTGACGTCGTCGACCATCGCCAAATTGCGCGCACGCTTGTGCGCCGTTTTTACAAAGTTTTCAGATTGCCTCTCGGGTTTGCATTTCTAGCTAAAATTGGCCATAGAATCAATTGTGTCGAGACGGTTTTTGAATTTGAGGCCTCGGGTGCGGAGTTTTTTACGTCGTCGCCCATAGCCAAATTGCGCGCACGCTTGTGCGCCGTTTTTACAAAGTTTTCAGATTGCCTCTCGGGTTTGAATTTCCCACTGAATTGGCCATATAATCAATTGTGTCGAGACGGTTTTTGAATTTGAGGCCTCGGGTGCGGAGTTTTTTACGTCGACGCCCATAGCCAAATTGCGCGCACGTTTGTGCGCCGTTTTTACAAAGTTTTCAGATTGCCTCTCGGGTTTGCATTTCTAGCTGAATTGGCCATAGAATCAATTGTGTCGAGACGGTTTTTGAATTTGAGGCCTCGGGTGCGGAGTTTTTGACGTCGTCGCCCATAGTCAAATTGCGCGCACGCTTGTGCGCCGTTTTTACAAAGTTTTCAGATTGCCTCTCGGGTTTGCATTTCTAGCTGAATTGGCCATAGAATCAATTGTGTCGAGACGATTTTTGAATTTGAGGCCTCGGGTGCGGAGTTTTTGACGTCGTCGCCCATAGCCAAATTGCGCACAGGCTTGTGCGCCGTTTTTACAAAGTTTTCAGATTGCCTCTCGGGTTTGAATTTCCCACTGAATTGGCCATAAAATCAATTGTGTCGAGACGGTTTTTGAATTTGAGGCCTCGGGTGCGGAGTTTTTTACGTCGACGCCCATAGCCAAATTGCGCGCACGTTTGTGCGCCGTTTTTACAAAGTTTTCAGATTGCCTCTCGGGTTTGCATTTCTAGCTGAATTGGCCATAGAATCAATTGTGTCGAGACGGTTTTTGAATTTGAGGCCTCGGGTGCGGAGTTTTTGACGTCGTCGCCCATAGTCAAATTGCGCGCACGCTTGTGCGCCGTTTTTACAAAGTTTTCAGATTGCCTCTCGGGTTTGCATTTCTAGCTGAATTGGCCATAGAATCAATTGTGTCGAGACGATTTTTGAATTTGAGGCCTCGGGTGCGGAGTTTTTGACGTCGTCGCCCATAGCCAAATTGCGCACAGGCTTGTGCGCCGTTTTTACAAAGTTTTCAGATTGCCTCTCGGGTTTGAATTTCCCACTGAATTGGCCATAAAATCAATTGTGTCGAGACGGTTTTTGAATTTGAGGCCTCGGGTGCGGAGTTTTTTACGTCGACGCCCATAGCCAAATTGCGCGCACGCTTGTCCGCCGTTTTTACAAAGTTTTCAGATTGCCTCTCGGGTTTGCATTTCTAGCTGAATTGGCCATAGAATCAATTTTGTCGAGACGGTTTTTGAATTTGAGGCCTCGGGTGCGAAGTTTTTGACGTCGTCGCCCCTAACCAAATTGCGCGCACGCTTGTGCGCCGTTTTTACAAAGTTTTCAGATTGCCATTCGGGTTTGCATTTCTAGCTGAATTGGCCATAGAATCAATTATGTCGAGACGGTTTTTGAATTTGAGGCCTCGGGTGCGGAGTTTTTGACGTCGTCGCCCATAGTCAAATTGCGCGCACGGTTGTGCGCCGTTTTTACAAAGTTTTCAGATTGCCTCTCGGGTTTGCATTGCTAGCTGAATTGGCCATAGAATCAATTGTGTCGAGACGGTTTTTGAATTTGAGGCCTCGGGTGCGGAGTTTTTGACGTCGTCGCCCATAGCCAAACTTGCGCGCATGGTTGTGTGCCATTTTTACAAAGTTTTCAGATTGCCTCCCAAGTTTGCATCCCTCACTGAATTGGCCATAGAATCAATTATGTCGAGACGGTTTTTTGAATTTGAGGCCTCGG
The DNA here is from genome assembly GCA_963675135.1 of Galeopsis tetrahit. Classification (NCBI taxonomy): domain Eukaryota; kingdom Viridiplantae; phylum Streptophyta; class Magnoliopsida; order Lamiales; family Lamiaceae; genus Galeopsis; species Galeopsis tetrahit. The sequence goes on along the minus strand of CAVLYN010000225.1, from coordinate 22,351 downwards.
GTGCGGAGTTTTTGACGTCGTCGCCCATAGCCAAATTGCGCGCACGCTTGTGCGCCGTTTTTACAAAGTTTTCAGATTGCCTCTCGGGTTTGCATTTCTAGCTAAAATTGGTCATAGAATCAATTGTGTTGAGACGGTTTTTGAATTTGAGGCCTCGGGTGCGGAGTTTTTGACGTCGTCGCCCCTAACCAAATTGCGCGCACGCTTGTGCGCCGTTTTTACAAAGTTTTCAGATTGCCATTCGGGTTTGCACTTCTAGCTGAATTGGCCATAGAATCAATTGTGTCGAGACGGTTTTTGAATTTGAGGCCTCGGGTGCGGAGTTTTTGACGTCGTCGCCCATAGTCAAATTGCGCGCACGGTTGTGCGCCGTTTTTACAAAGTTTTCAGATTGCCTCTCGGGTTTGCATTTCTAGCTGAATTGGCCATAGAATCAATTGTGTCGAGGCGGTTTTTGAATTTGAGGCCTCGGGTGCGGAGTTTTTGACGTCGTCGCCCATATCCAAATTGCGCGCAGGCTTGTGCGCCGTTTTTACAAAGTTTTCAGATTGCCTCCCAAGTTTGCATCCCTCACTGAATTGGCCATAGAATCAATTATGTCGAGACGGTTTTTTGAATTTGAGGCCTCGGGTGCGGAGTTTTTGACGTCGTCGCCCATAGCCAAATTGCGCGCACGCTTGTGCGCCGTTTTTACAAAGTTTTCAGATTGTCTCTCGGGTTTGCATTTCTAGCTAAAATTGGTCATAGAATCAATTGTGTTGAGACGGTTTTTGAATTTGAGGCCTCGGGTGCGGAGTTTTTGACGTCGTCGCCCCTAACCAAATTGCGCGCACGCTTGTGCGCCGTTTTTACAAAGTTTTCAGATTGCCATTCGGGTTTGCACTTCTAGCTGAATTGGCCATAGAATCAATTGTGTCGAGACGGTTTTTGAATTTGAGGCCTCGGGTGCGGAGTTTTTGACGTCGTCGCCCATAGTCAAATTGCGCGCACGGTTGTGCGCCGTTTTTACAAAGTTTTCAGATTGCCTCTCGGGTTTGCATTTCTAGCTGAATTGGCCATAGAATCAATTGTGTCGAGGCGGTTTTTGAATTTGAGGCCTCGGGTGCGGAGTTTTTGACGTCGTCGCCCATATCCAAATTGCGCGCAGGCTTGTGCGCCGTTTTTACAAAGTTTTCAGATTGCCTCTAGGGTTTGAATTACCCACTGAATTGGCCATAGAATCAATTGTGTCGAGACGGTTTTTGAATTTGAGGCCTCGGGTGCGGAGTTTTTTACGTCGACGCCTATAGCCAAATTGCGCGCACGCTTGTGCGCCGTTTTTACAAAGTTTTCAGATTGCCTCCCGGGTTTGCATTGCTAGCTGAATTGGCCGTAGAATCAATTTTGTCGAGACGGTTTTTGAATTTGAGGCCTCGGGTGCGGAGTTTTTGACGTCGTCGCCCCTAACCAAATTGCGCGCACGCTTGTGCGCCGTTTTTACAAAGTTTTCAGATTGCCTCTCGGTTTTGCTTTACTAGCTGAATTGGCCGTAGAATTAATTGTGTCGAGACGGTTTTTGAATTTGAGGCCTCGGGTGCGGAGTTTTTGACGTCGTCGCCCATAGCCAAATTGCGCGCACGCTTGTGCGCCGTTTTTACAAAGTTTTCAGATTGCCTCTCGGGTTTGCATTTCTAGCTGAATTGGCCATAGAATCAATTGTGTCGAGACGATTTTTGAATTTGAGGCCTCGGGTGCGGAGTTTTTGACGTCGTCGCCCATAGCCAAATTGCGCGCAGGCTTGTGCGCCGTTTTTACAAAGTTTTCAGATTGCCTCTCGGGTTTGCATTTCTAGCTAAAATTGGCCATAGAATCAATTGTGTCGAGACGGTTTTTGAATTTGAGGCCTCGGGTGCGGAGTTTTTTACGTCGTCGCCCATAGCCAAATTGCGCGCACGCTTGTGCGCCGTTTTTACAAAGTTTTCAGATTGCCTCTCGGGTTTGAATTTCCCACTGAATTGGCCATATAATCAATTGTGTCGAGACGGTTTTTGAATTTGAGGCCTCGGGTGCGGAGTTTTTTACGTCGACGCCCATAGCCAAATTGCGCGCACGTTTGTGCGCCGTTTTTACAAAGTTTTCAGATTGCCTCTCGGGTTTGCATTTCTAGCTGAATTGGCCATAGAATCAATTGTGTCGAGACGGTTTTTGAATTTGAGGCCTCGGGTGCGGAGTTTTTGACGTCGTCGCCCATAGTCAAATTGCGCGCACGCTTGTGCGCCGTTTTTACAAAGTTTTCAGATTGCCTCTCGGGTTTGCATTTCTAGCTGAATTGGCCATAGAATCAATTGTGTCGAGACGATTTTTGAATTTGAGGCCTCGGGTGCGGAGTTTTTGACGTCGTCGCCCATAGCCAAATTGCGCACAGGCTTGTGCGCCGTTTTTACAAAGTTTTCAGATTGCCTCTCGGGTTTGAATTTCCCACTGAATTGGCCATAAAATCAATTGTGTCGAGACGGTTTTTGAATTTGAGGCCTCGGGTGCGGAGTTTTTTACGTCGACGCCCATAGCCAAATTGCGCGCACGCTTGTCCGCCGTTTTTACAAAGTTTTCAGATTGCCTCTCGGGTTTGCATTTCTAGCTGAATTGGCCATAGAATCAATTTTGTCGAGACGGTTTTTGAATTTGAGGCCTCGGGTGCGAAGTTTTTGACGTCGTCGCCCCTAACCAAATTGCGCGCACGCTTGTGCGCCGTTTTTACAAAGTTTTCAGATTGCCATTCGGGTTTGCATTTCTAGCTGAATTGGCCATAGAATCAATTATGTCGAGACGGTTTTTGAATTTGAGGCCTCGGGTGCGGAGTTTTTGACGTCGTCGCCCATAGTCAAATTGCGCGCACGGTTGTGCGCCGTTTTTACAAAGTTTTCAGATTGCCTCTCGGGTTTGCATTGCTAGCTGAATTGGCCATAGAATCAATTGTGTCGAGACGGTTTTTGAATTTGAGGCCTCGGGTGCGGAGTTTTTGACGTCGTCGCCCATAGCCAAACTTGCGCGCATGGTTGTGTGCCATTTTTACAAAGTTTTCAGATTGCCTCCCAAGTTTGCATCCCTCACTGAATTGGCCATAGAATCAATTATGTCGAGACGGTTTTTTGAATTTGAGGCCTCGGGTGCGGAGTTTTTGACGTCGTCGCCCATAGCCAAATTGCGCGCACGCTTGTGCGCCGTTTTTACAAAGTTTTCAGATTGCCTCTCGGGTTTGCATTTCTAGCTAAAATTGGTCATAGAATCAATTGTGTTGAGACGGTTTTTGAATTTGAGGCCTCGGGTGCGGAGTTTTTGACGTCGTCGCCCCTAACCAAATTGCGCGCACGCTTGTGCGCCGTTTTTACAAAGTTTTCAGATTGCCATTCGGGTTTGCACTTCTAGCTGAATTGGCCATAGAATCAATTGTGTCGAGACGGTTTTTGAATTTGAGGCCTCGGGTGCGGAGTTTTTGACGTCGTCGCCCATAGTCAAATTGCGCGCACGGTTGTGCGCCGTTTTTACAAAGTTTTCAGATTGCCTCTCGGGTTTGCATTTCTAGCTGAATTGGCCATAGAATCAATTGTGTCGAGGCGGTTTTTGAATTTGAGGCCTCGGGTGCGGAGTTTTTGACGTCGTCGCCCATATCCAAATTGCGCGCAGGCTTGTGCGCCGTTTTTACAAAGTTTTCAGATTGCCTCCCAAGTTTGCATCCCTCACTGAATTGGCCATAGAATCAATTATGTCGAGACGGTTTTTTGAATTTGAGGCCTCGGGTGCGGAGTTTTTGACGTCGTCGCCCATAGCCAAATTGCGCGCACGCTTGTGCGCCGTTTTTACAAAGTTTTCAGATTGTCTCTCGGGTTTGCATTTCTAGCTAAAATTGGTCATAGAATCAATTGTGTTGAGACGGTTTTTGAATTTGAGGCCTCGGGTGCGGAGTTTTTGACGTCGTCGCCCCTAACCAAATTGCGCGCACGCTTGTGCGCCGTTTTTACAAAGTTTTCAGATTGCCATTCGGGTTTGCACTTCTAGCTGAATTGGCCATAGAATCAATTGTGTCGAGACGGTTTTTGAATTTGAGGCCTCGGGTGCGGAGTTTTTGACGTCGTCGCCCATAGTCAAATTGCGCGCACGGTTGTGCGCCGTTTTTACAAAGTTTTCAGATTGCCTCTCGGGTTTGCATTTCTAGCTGAATTGGCCATAGAATCAATTGTGTCGAGGCGGTTTTTGAATTTGAGGCCTCGGGTGCGGAGTTTTTGACGTCGTCGCCCATATCCAAATTGCGCGCAGGCTTGTGCGCCGTTTTTACAAAGTTTTCAGATTGCCTCTAGGGTTTGAATTACCCACTGAATTGGCCATAGAATCAATTGTGTCGAGACGGTTTTTGAATTTGAGGCCTCGGGTGCGGAGTTTTTTACGTCGACGCCTATAGCCAAATTGCGCGCACGCTTGTGCGCCGTTTTTACAAAGTTTTCAGATTGCCTCCCGGGTTTGCATTGCTAGCTGAATTGGCCGTAGAATCAATTTTGTCGAGACGGTTTTTGAATTTGAGGCCTCGGGTGCGGAGTTTTTGACGTCGTCGCCCCTAACCAAATTGCGCGCACGCTTGTGCGCCGTTTTTACAAAGTTTTCAGATTGCCTCTCGGTTTTGCTTTACTAGCTGAATTGGCCGTAGAATTAATTGTGTCGAGACGGTTTTTGAATTTGAGGCCTCGGGTGCGGAGTTTTTGACGTCGTCGCCCATAGCCAAATTGCGCGCACGCTTGTGCGCCGTTTTTACAAAGTTTTCAGATTGCCTCTCGGGTTTGCATTTCTAGCTGAATTGGCCATAGAATCAATTGTGTCGAGACGATTTTTGAATTTGAGGCCTCGGGTGCGGAGTTTTTGACGTCGTCGCCCATAGCCAAATTGCGCGCAGGCTTGTGCGCCGTTTTTACAAAGTTTTCAGATTGCCTCTCGGGTTTGAATTTCCCACTGAATTGGCCATAGAATCAATTGTGTCGAGACGGTTTTGAATTTGAGGTCTCGGGTGCGGAGTTTTTTACGTCGACGCCCATAGCCAAATTGCGCGCACGCTTGTGCGCCGTTTTTACAAAGTTTTCAGATTGCCTCTCGGGTTTGCATTTCTAGCTGAATTGGCCATAGAATCAATTTTGTCGAGACGGTTTTTGAATTTGAGGCCTCGGGTGCGGAGTTTTTGACGTCGTCGCCCCTAACCAAATTGCGCGCACGCTTGTGCGCCGTTTTTACAAAGTTTTCAGATTGCCATTCGGGTTTGCATTTCTAGCTGAATTGGCCATAGAATCAATTGTGTCGAGACGGTTTTTGAATTTGAGGCCTCGGGTGCGGAGTTTTTGACGTCGTCGCCCATAGTCAAATTGCGCGCACGGTTGTGCGCCGTTTTTACAAAGTTTTCAAATTGCCTCTCGGGTTTGCATTTCAAGCTGAATTGGCCATAGAATCAATTGTGTCGAGACGGTTTTTGAATTTGAGGCCTCGGGTGCGGAGTTTTTGACGTCGTCGCCCCTAACCAAATTGCGCGCACGCTTGTGCGCCGTTTTTACAAAGTTTTCAGATTGCCATTCGGGTTTGCATTTCTAGCTGAATTGGCCATAGAATCAATTGTGTCGAGACGGTTTTTGAATTTGAGGCCTCGGGTGTGGAGTTTTTGACGTCGTCGCCCATAGTCAAATTGCGCGCACGGTTGTGCGCCGTTTTTACAAAGTTTTCAAATTGCCTCTCGGGTTTGCATTTCAAGCTGAATTGGCCATAGAATCAATTGTGTCGAGACGGTTTTTGAATTTGAGGCCTCGGGTGCGGAGTTTTTGACGTCGTCGCCCATATCCAAATTGCGCGCAGGCTTGTGCGCCATTTGTACAAAGTTTTCAGATTGCCATTCGGGTTTGCATTTCTAGCTGAATTGGCCATAGAATCAATTGTGTCGAGACGGTTTTTGAATTTGAGGCCTCGGGTGCGGAGTTTTTGACGTCGTCGCCCATAGTCAAATTGCGCGCACGGTTGTGCGCCGTTTTTACAAAGTTTTCAGATTGCCTCTCGGGTTTGCATTTCTAGCTGAATTGGCCATAGAATCAATTGTGTCGAGACGGTTTTTGAATTTGAGGCCTCGGGTGCGGAGTTTTTGACGTCGTCGCCCATAGCCAAACTTGCGCGCATGGTTGTGTGCCATTTTTACAAAGTTTTCAGATTGCCTCCCAAGTTTGCATCCCTCACTGAATTGGCCATAGAATCAATTATGTCGAGACGGTTTTTTGAATTTGAGGCCTCGGGTGCGAAGTTTTTGACGTCGTCGCCCATAGCCAAATTGCGCGCACGCTTGTGCGCCGTTTTTACAAAGTTTTCAGATTGCCTCTCGGGTTTGCATTTCTAGCTGAATTGGCCATAGAATCAATTGTGTCGAGACGATTTTTGAATTTGAGGCCTCGGGTGCGGAGTTTTTGACGTCGTCGCCCATAGCCAAATTGCGCGCAGGCTTGTGCGCCGTTTTTACAAAGTTTTCAGATTGCCTCTCGGGTTTGAATTTCCCACTGAATTGGCCATAGAATCAATTGTGTCGAGACGGTTTTGAATTTGAGGCCTCGGGTGCGGAGTTTTTTACGTCGACGCCCATAGCCAAATTGCGCGCACGCTTGTGCGCCGTTTTTACAAAGTTTTCAGATTGCCTCTCGGGTTTGCATTTCTAGCTGAATTGGCCATAGAATCAATTTTGTCGAGACGGTTTTTGAATTTGAGGCCTCGGGTGCGGAGTTTTTGACGTCGTCGCCCCTAACCAAATTGCGCGCACGCTTGTGCGCCGTTTTTACAAAGTTTTCAGATTGCCATTCGGGTTTGCATTTCTAGCTGAATTGGCCATAGAATCAATTGTGTCGAGACGGTTTTTGAATTTGAGGCCTCGGGTGTGGAGTTTTTGACGTCGTCGCCCATAGACAAATTGCGCGCACGGTTGTGCGCCGTTTTTACAAAGTTTTCAAATTGCCTCTCGGGTTTGCATTTCAAGCTGAATTGGCCATAGAATCAATTGTGTCGAGACGTTTTTGAATTTGAGGCCTCGGGTGCGGAGTTTTTGACGTCGTCGCCCATATCCAAATTGCGCGCAGGCTTGTGCGCCGTTTTTACAAAGTTTTCAGATTGCCTCTCGGGTTTGCATTTCAAGCTGAATTGGCCATAGAATCAATTGTGTCGAGACGGTTTTTGAATTTGAGGCCTCGGGTGCGGAGTTTTTTACGTCGACGCCCATAGCCAAATTGCGCGCACGCTTGTGCGCCGTTTTTACAAAGTTTTCAGATTGCCATTCGGGTTTGCATCTCTAGCTGAATTGGCCATAGAATCAATTGTGTCGAGACGGTTTTTGAATTTGAGGCCTCGGGTGCGGAGTTTTTGACGTCGTCGCCCATAGTCAAATTGCGCGCACGGTTGTGCGCCGTTTTTACAAAGTTTTCAGATTGCCTCTCGGGTTTGCATTTATAGCTGAATTGGCCATAGAATCAATTGTGTCGAGACGGTTTTTGAATTTGAGGCCTCGGGTGCGGAGTTTTTGACGTCGTCGCCCATAGCCAAACTTGCGCGCATGGTTGTGTGCCATTTTTACAAAGTTTTCAGATTGCCTCCCAAGTTTGCATCCCTCACTGAATTGGCCATAGAATCAATTATGTCGAGACGGTTTTTTGAATTTGAGGCCTCGGGTGCGGAGTTTTTGACGTCGTCACCCATAGCCAAATTGCGCGCACGCTTGTGCGCCGTTTTTACAAAGTTTTCAGATTGCCTCTCGGGTTTGCATTTCTAGCTAAAATTGGTCATAGAATCAATTGTGTCGAGACGGTTTTTGAATTTGAGGCCTCGGGTGCGGAGTTTTTGACGTCGTCGCCCCTAACCAAATTGCGCGCACGCTTGTGCGCCGTTTTTACAAAGTTTTCAGATTGCCATTCGGGTTTGCATTTCTAGCTGAATTGGCCATAGAATCAATTGTGTCGAGACAGTTTTTGAATTTGAGGCCTCGGGTGCGGAGTTTTTGACGTCGTCGCCCATAGCCAAATTGCGCGCACGCTTGTGCGCCGTTTTTACAAAGTTTTCAGATTGCCTCTCGGGTTTGCATTTCTAGCTAAAATTGGTCATAGAATCAATTGTGTCGAGACGGTTTTTGAATTTGAGGCCTCGGGTGCGGAGTTTTTGACGTCGTCGCCCCTAACCAAATTGCGCGCACGCTTGTGCGCCGTTTTTACAAAGTTTTCAGATTGCCATTCGGGTTTGCATTTCTAGCTGAATTGGCCATAGAATCAATTGTGTCGAGACGGTTTTTGAATTTGAGGCCTCGGGTGCGGAGTTTTTGACGTCGTCGCCCATAGTCAAATTGCGCGCACGGTTGTGCGCCGTTTTTACAAAGTTTTCAGATTGCCTCTCGGGTTTGCATTTCTAGCTGAATTGGCCATAGAATCAATTGTGTCGAGACGGTTTTTGAATTTGAGGCCTCGGGTGCGGAGTTTTTGACGTCGTCGCCCATAGCCAAACTTGCGCGCATGGTTGTGTGCCATTTTTACAAAGTTTTCAGATTGCCTCCCAAGTTTGCATCCCTCACTGAATTGGCCATAGAATCAATTATGTCGAGACGGTTTTTTGAATTTGAGGCCTCGGGTGCGGAGTTTTTGACGTCGTCGCCCATAGCCAAATTGCGCGCACGCTTGTGCGCCGTTTTTACAAAGTTTTCAGATTGCCTCTCGGGTTTGCATTTCTAGCTAAAATTGGTCATAGAATCAATTGTGTCGAGACGGTTTTTGAATTTGAGGCCTCGGGTGCGGAGTTTTTGACGTCGTCGCCCCTAACCAAATTGCGCGCACGCTTGTGCGCCGTTTTTACAAAGTTTTCAGATTGCCATTCGGGTTTGCATTTCTAGCTGAATTGGCCATAGAATCAATTGTGTCGAGACAGTTTTTGAATTTGAGGCCTCGGGTGCGGAGTTTTTGACGTCGTCGCCCATAGCCAAATTGCGCGCACGCTTGTGCGCCGTTTTTACAAAGTTTTCAGATTGCCTCTCGGGTTTGCATTTCTAGCTAAAATTGGTCATAGAATCAATTGTGTCGAGACGGTTTTTGAATTTGAGGCCTCGGGTGCGGAGTTTTTGACGTCGTCGCCCCTAACCAAATTGCGCGCACGCTTGTGCGCCGTTTTTACAAAGTTTTCAGATTGCCATTCGGGTTTGCATTTCTAGCTGAATTGGCCATAGAATCAATTGTGTCGAGACGGTTTTTGAATTTGAGGCCTCGGGTGCGGAGTTTTTGACGTCGTCGCCCATAGTCAAATTGCGCGCACGGTTGTGCGCCGTTTTTACAAAGTTTTCAGATTGCCTCTCGGGTTTGCATTTCTAGCTGAATTGGCCATAGAATCAATTGTGTCGAGACGGTTTTTGAATTTGAGGCCTCGGGTGCGGAGTTTTTGACGTCGTCGCCCATATCCAAATTGCGCGCAGGCTTGTGCGCCATTTTTACAAAGTTTTCAGATTGCCTCTCGGGTTTGAATTACCCACTGAATTGGCCATAGAATCAATTGTGTCGAGACGGTTTTTGAATTTGAGGCCTCGGGTGCAGAGTTTTTTACGTCGACGCCCATAGCCAAATTGCGCGCACGCTTGTGCGCCGTTTTTACAAAGTTTTCAGATTGCCATTCGGGTTTGCATTGCTAGCTGAATTGGCCATAGAATCAATTGTGTCGAGACGGTTTTTGAATTTGAGGCCTCGGGTGCGGAGTTTTTAACGTCGTCGCCCATAGTCAAATTGCGCGCACGGTTGTGCGCCGTTTTTACAAAGTTTTCATATTGCCTCTCGGGTTTGCATTTCTAGCTGAATTGGCCATAGAATCAATTGTGTCGAGACGGTTTTTGAATTTGAGGCCTCGGGTGCGGAGTTTTTGACGTCGTCGCCCATAGCCAAACTTGCGCGCATGGTTGTGTGCCATTTTTACAAAGTTTTCAGATTGCCTCCCAAGTTTGCATCCCTCACTGAATTGGCCATAGAATCAATTATGTCGAGACGGTTTTTTGAATTTGAGGCCTCGGGTGCGGAGTTTTTGACGTCGTCGCCCATAGCCAAATTGCGCGCACGCTTGTGCGCCGTTTTTACAAAGTTTTCAGATTGCCTCTCGGGTTTGCATTTCTAGCTAAAATTGGTCATAGAATCAATTGTGTCGAGACGGTTTTTGAATTTGAGGCCTCGGGTGCGGAGTTTTTGACGTCGTCGCCCCTAACCAAATTGCGCGCACGCTTGTGCGCCGTTTTTACAAAGTTTTCAGATTGCCATTCGGGTTTGCATTTCTAGCTGAATTGGCCATATAATCAATTGTGTCGAGACGGTTTTTGAATTTGAGGCCTCGGGTGCGGAGTTTTTGACGTCGTCGCCCATAGTCAAATTGCGCGCACGGTTGTGCGCCGTTTTTACAAAGTTTTCAGATTGCCTCTCGGGTTTGCATTTCTAGCTGAATTGGCCATAGAATCAATTGTGTCGAGACGGTTTTTGAATTTGAGGCCTCGGGTGCGGAGTTTTTGACGTCGTCGCCCATATCCAAATTGCGCGCAGGCTTGTGCGCCGTTTTTACAAAGTTTTCAGATTGCCTCTTGGGTTTGAATTACCCACTGAATTGGCCATAGAATCAATTGTGTCGAGACGGTTTTTGAATTTGAGGCCTCGGGTGCGGAGTTTTTTACGTCGACGCCTATAGCCAAATTGCGCGCACGCTTGTGCGCCGTTTTTACAAAGTTTTCAGATTGCCTCCCGGGTTTGCATTGCTAGCTGAATTGGCCGTAGAATCAATTTTGTCGAGACGGTTTTTGAATTTGAGGCCTCGGGTGCGGAGTTTTTGACGTCGTCGCCCCTAACCAAATTGCGCGCACGCTTGTGCGCCGTTTTTACAAAGTTTTCAGATTGCCTCTCGGTTTTGCTTTACTAGCTGAATTGGCCGTAGAATTAATTGTGTCGAGACGGTTTTTGAATTTGAGGCCTCGGGTGCGGAGTTTTTGACGTCGTCGCCCATAGCCAAATTGTGCGCACGCTTGTGCGCCGTTTTTACAAAGTTTTCAGATTGCCTCTCGGGTTTGCATTTCTAGCTGAATTGGCCATAGAATCAATTGTGTCGAGACGATTTTTGAATTTGAGGCCTCGGGTGCGGAGTTTTTGACGTCGTCGCCCATAGCCAAATTGCGCGCAGGCTTGTGCGCCGTTTTTACAAAGTTTTCAGATTGCCTCTCGGGTTTGAATTTCCCACTGAATTGGCCATAGAATCAATTGTGTCGAGACGGTTTTTGAATTTGAGGCCTCGGGTGCGGAGTTTTTTACGTCGACGCCCATAGCCAAATTGCGCGCACGCTTGTGCACCGTTTTTACAAAGTTTTCAGATTGCCTCTCGGGTTTGCATTTCTAGCTGAATTGGCCATAGAATCAATTTTGTCGAGACGGTTTTTGAATTTGAGGCCTCGGGTGCGGAGTTTTTGACGTCGTCGCCCCTAACAAAATTGCGCGCACGCTTGTGCGCCGTTTTTACAAAGTTTTCAGATTGCCATTCGGGTTTGCATTTCTAGCTGAATTGGCCATAGAATCAATTTTGTCGAGACGGTTTTTGAATTTGAGGCCTCGGGTGCGGAGTTTTTGACGTCGTCGCCCATAGTCAAATTGCGCGCACGGTTGTGCGCCGTTTTTACAAAGTTTTCAGATTGCCTCTCGGGTTTGCATTTCTAGCTGAATTGGCCATAGAATCAATTGTGTCGAGACAGTTTTTGAATTTGAGGCCTCGGGTGCGGAGTTTTTGACGTCGTCGCCCCTAACCAAATTGCGCGCACGCTTGTGCGCCGTTTTTACAAAGTTTTCAGATTGCCATTCGGGTTTGCATTTCTAGCTGAATTGGCCATAGAATCAATTGTGTCGAGACGGTTTTTGAATTTGAGGCCTCGGGTGCGGAGTTTTTGACGTCGTCGCCCATAGTCAAATTGCGCGCACGGTTGTGCGCCGTTTTTACAAAGTTTTCAGATTGCCTCTCGGGTTTACATTTCTAGCTGAATTGGCCATAGAATCAATTGTGTCGAGACGGTTTTTGAATTTGAGGCCTCGGGTGCGGAGTTTTTGACGTCGTCGCCCATATCCAAATTGCGCGCAGGCTTGTGCGCCGTTTTTACAAAGTTTTCAGATTGCCTCTCGGGTTTGAATTACCCACTGAATTGGCCATAGAATCAATTGTGTCGAGACGGTTTTTGAATTTGAGGCCTCGGGTGCGGAGTTTTTTACGTCGACGCCTATAGCCAAATTGCGCGCACGCTTGTGCGCCGTTTTTACAAAGTTTTCAGATTGCCTCCCGGGTTTGCATTGCTAGCTGAATTGGCCGTAAAATCAATTTTATCGAGACGGTTTTTGAATTTGAGGCCTCGGGTGCGGAGTTTTTGACGTCGTCGCCCCTAACCAAATTGCGCGCACGCTTTTGCGCCGTTTTTACAAAGTTTTCAGATTGCCTCTCGGTTTTGCTTTACTAGCTGAATTGGCCGTAGAATTAATTGTGTCGAGACGGTTTTTGAATTTGAGGCCTCGGGTGCGGAGTTTTTGACGTCGTCGCCCATAGCCAAATTGCGCGCACGCTTGTGCGCCGTTTTTACAAAGTTTTCAGATTGCCTCTCGGGTTTGCATTTCTAGCTGAATTGGCCATAGAATCAATTGTGTCGAGACGATTTTTGAATTTGAGGCCTCGGGTGCGGAGTTTTTGACGTCGTCGCCCATAGCCAAATTGCGCGCAGGCTTGTGCGCCGTTTTTACAAAGTTTTCAGATTGCCTCTCGGGTTTGAATTTCCCACTGAATTGGCCATAGAATCAATTGTGTCGAGACGGTTTTTGAATTTGAGGCCTCGGGTGCGGAGTTTTTTACGTCGACGCCCATAGCCAAATTGCGCGCACGCTTGTGCGCCGTTTTTACAAAGTTTTCAGATTGCCTCTCGGGTTTGCATTTCTAGCTGAATTAGCCATAGAATCAATTTTGTCGAGACGGTTTTTGAATTTGAGGCCTCGGGTGCGGTGTTTTTGACGTCGTCGCCCCTAACCAAATTGCGCGCACGCTTGTGCGCCATTTTTACAAAGTTTTCAGATTGCCATTCGGGTTTGCATTTCTAGCTGAATTGGCCATAGAATCAATTGTGTCGAGACGGTTTTTGAATTTGAGGCCTCGGGTGCGGAGTTTTTGACGTCGTCGCCCATAGTCAAATTGCGCCCACGGTTGTGCGCCGTTTTTACAAAGTTTTCAGATTGCCTCGCGAGTTTGCATTTCAAGCTGAATTGGCCATAGAATCAATTGTGTCGAGACGGTTTTTGAATTTGAGGCCTCGGGTGCGGAGTTTTTGACGTCGTCGCCCATATCCAAATTGCGCGCAGGCTTGTGCGCCGTTTTTACAATGTTTTCAGATTGCCTCTCGGGTTTGAATTACCCACTGAATTGGCCATAGAATCAATTGTGTCGAGACGGTTTTTGAATTTGAGGCCTCGGGTGCGGAGTTTTTGACGTCGTCGCCCATAGCCAAACTTGCGCGCATGGTTGTGTGCCATTTTTACAAAGTTTTCAGATTGCCTCCCAAGTTTGCATCCCTCACTGAATTGGCCATAGAATCAATTATGTCGAGACGGTTTTTTGAATTTGAGGCCTCGGGTGCGGACTTTTTGACGTCGTCGCCCATAGCCAAATTGCGCGCACGCTTGTGCGCCGTTTTTACAAAGTTTTCAGATTGCCTCTCGGGTTTGCATTTCTAGCTAAAATTGGTCATAGAATCAATTGTGTCGAGACGGTTTTTGAATTTGAGGCCTCGGGTGCGGTGTTTTTGACGTCGTCGCCCCTAACCAAATTGCGCGCACGCTTGTGCGCCGTTTTTACAAAGTTTTCAGATTGCCATTCGGGTTTGCATTTCTAGCTGAATTGGCCATAGAATCAATTGTGTCGAGACGGTTTTTGAATTTGAGGCCTCGGGTGCGGAGTTTTTGACGTCGTCGCCCATAGTCAAATTGCGCGCACGGTTGTGCGCCGTTTTTACAAAGTTTTCAGATTGCCTCTCGGGTTTGCATTTCTAGCTGAATTGGCCATAGAATCAATTGTGTCGAGACGGTTTTTGAATTTGAGGCCTCGGGTGCGGAGTTTTTGACGTCGTCGCCCATATCCAAATTGCGCGCAGGCTTGTGCGCCGTTTTTACAAAGTTTTCAGATTGCCTCTCGGGTTTGAATTACCCACTGAATTGGCCATAGAATCAATTGTGTCGAGACGGTTTTTGAATTTGAGGCCTCGGGTGCGGAGTTTTTTACGTCGACGCCTATAGCCAAATTGCGCGCACGCTTGTGCGCCGTTTTTACAAAGTTTTCAGATTGCCTCCCGGGTTTGCATTGCTAGCTGAATTGGCCGTAGAATCAATTTTGTCGAGACGGTTTTTGAATTTGAGGCCTCGGGTGCGGAGTTTTTGACGTCGTCGCCCCTAACCAAATTGCGCGCACGCTTGTGCGCCGTTTTTACAAAGTTTTCAGATTGCCTCTCGGTTTTGCTTTACTAGCTGAATTGGCCGTAGAATTAATTGTGTCGAGACGGTTTTTGAATTTGAGGCCTCGGATGCGGAGTTTTTGACGTCGTCGCCCCTAACCAAATTGCGCGCACGCTTGTGCGCCGTTTTTACAAAGTTTTCAGATTGCCTCTCGGGTTTGCACTTCTAGCTGAATTGGCCATATAATCAATTGTGTCGAGACGATTTTTGAATTTGAGGCCTCGGGTGCGGAGTTTTTTACGTCGTCGCCCATAGCCAAATTGCGCGCAGGCTAGTGCGCCGTTTTTACAAAGTTTTCAGATTGCCTCTCGGGTTTGAATTTCCCACTGAATTGGCCATAGAATCAATTGTGTCGAGACGGTTTTTGAATTTGAGGCCTCTGGTGCGGAGTTTTTTACGTCGACGCCCATAGCCAAATTGCGCGCACGCTTGTGCGCCGTTTTTACAAAGTTTTCAGATTGCCTCTCGGGTTTGCATTTCTAGCTGAATTGGCCATAGAATCAATTTTGTCGAGACGGTTTTTGAATTTGAGCCTCGGGTGCGGAGTTTTTGACGTCGTCGCCCCTAACCAAATTGCGCGCACGCTTGTGCGCCGTTTTTACAAAGTTTTCAGATTGCCTCTCGGTTTTGCTTTACTAGCTGAATTGGCCGTAGAATTAATTGTGTCGAGACTGTTTTTGAATTTGAGGCCTCGGGTGCGGAGTTTTTGACGTCGTCGCCCATAGCCAAATTGCGCGCACGCTTGTGCGCCGTTTTTACAAAGTTTTCAGATTGCCTCTCGGGTTTGCATTTCTAGCTGAATTGGCCATAGAATCAATTGTGTCGAGACGATTTTTGAATTTGAGGCCTCGGGTGCGGAGTTTTTGACGTCGTCGCCCATAGCCAAATTGCGCGCAGGCTTGTGCGCCGTTTTTACAAAGTTTTCAGATTGCCTCTCGGGTTTGAATTTCCCACTGAATTGGCCATAGAATCAATTGTGTCGAGACGGTTTTTGAATTTGAGGCCTCGGGTGCGGAGTTTTTTACGTCGACGCCCATAGCCAAATTGCGCGCACGCTTGTGCGCCGTTTTTACAAAGTTTTCAGATTGCCTCTCGGGTTTACATTTCTAGCTGAATTGGCCATAGAATCAATTTTGTCGAGACGGTTTTTGAATTTGAGGCCTCGGGTGCGGTGTTTTTGACGTCGTCGCCCCTAACCAAATTGCGCGCACGCTTGTGCGCCATTTTTACAAAGTTTTCAGATTGCCATTCGGGTTTGCATTTCTAGCTGAATTGGCCATAGAATCAATTGTGTCGAGACGGTTTTTGAATTTGAGGCCTCGGGTGCGGAGTTTTTGACGTCGTCGCCCATAGTCAAATTGCGCCCACGGTTGTGCGCCGTTTTTACAAAGTTTTCAGATTGCCTCTCGGGTTTGCATTTCAAGCTGAATTGGCCATAGAATCAATTGTGTCGAGACGGTTTTTGAATTTGAGGCCTCGGGTGCGGAGTTTTTGACGTCGTCGCCCATATCCAAATTGCGCGCAGGCTTGTGCGCCGTTTTTACAAAGTTTTCAGATTGCCTCTCGGGTTTACATTTCTAGCTGAATTGGCCATAGAATCAATTTTGTCGAGACGGTTTTTGAATTTGAGGCCTCGGGTGCGGTGTTTTTGACGTCGTCGCCCCTAACCAAATTGCGCGCACGCTTGTGCGCCATTTTTACAAAGTTTTCAGATTGCCATTCGGGTTTGCATTTCTAGCTGAATTGGCCATAGAATCAATTGTGTCGAGACGGTTTTTGAATTTGAGGCCTCGGGTGCGGAGTTTTTGACGTCGTCGCCCATAGTCAAATTGCGCCCACGGTTGTGCGCCGTTTTTACAAAGTTTTCAGATTGCCTCTCGGGTTTGCATTTCAAGCTGAATTGGCCATAGAATCAATTGTGTCGAGACGGTTTTTGAATTTGAGGCCTCGGGTGCGGAGTTTTTGACGTCGTCGCCCATATCCAAATTGCGCGCAGGCTTGTGCGCCGTTTTTACAAAGTTTTCAGATTGCCTCTCGGGTTTGAATTACCCACTGAATTGGCCATAGAATCAATTGTGTCGAGACGGTTTTTGAATTTGAGGCCTCGGGTGCGGAGTTTTTGACGTCGTCGCCCATAGCCAAACTTGCGCGCATGGTTGTGTGCCATTTTTACAAAGTTTTCAGATTGCCTCCCAAGTTTGCATCCCTCACTGAATTGGCCATAGAATCAATTATGTCGAGACGGTTTTTTGAATTTGAGGCCTCGGGTGCGGAGTTTTTGACGTCGTCGCCCATAGCCAAATTGCGCGCACGCTTGTGCGCCGTTTTTACAAAGTTTTCAGATTGCCTCTCGGGTTTGCATTTCTAGCTAAAATTGGTCATAGAATCAATTGTGTCGAGACGGTTTTTGAATTTGAGGCCTCGGGTGCGGAGTTTTTGACGTCGTCGCCCCTAACCAAATTGCGCGCACGCTTGTGCGCCGTTTTTACAAAGTTTTCAGATTGCCATTCGGGTTTGCATTTCTAGCTGAATTGGCCATAGAATCAATTGTGTCGAGACGGTTTTTGAATTTGAGGCCTCGGGTGCGGGGTTTTTGACGTCGTCGCCCATAGTCAAATTGCGCGCACGGTTGTGCGCCATTTTTACAAAGTTTTCAGATTGCCTCTCGGGTTTGCATTTCTAGCTGAATTGGCCATAGAATCAATTGTGTCGAGACGGTTTTTGAATTTGAGGCCTCGGGTGCGGAGTTTTTGACGTCGTCGCCCATAGCCAAATTGCGCGCAGGCTTGTGCGCCGTTTTTACAAAGTTTTCAGATTGCCTCTCGGGTTTGAATTTCCCACTGAATTGGCCATAGAATCAATTGTGTCGAGACGGTTTTTGAATTTGAGGCCTCGGGTGCGGAGTTTTTTACGTCGACGCCCATAGCCAAATTGCGCGCACGCTTGTGCGCCGTTTTTACAAAGTTTTCAGATTGCCTCTCGGGTTTGCATTTCTAGCTGAATTGGCCATAGAATCAATTTTGTCGAGACGGTTTTTGAATTTGAGGCCTCGGGTGCGGTGTTTTTGACGTCGTCGCCCCTAACCAAATTGCGCGCACGCTTGTGCGCCATTTTTACAAAGTTTTCAGATTGCCATTCGGGTTTGCATTTCTAGCTGAATTGGCCATAGAATCAATTGTGTCGAGACGGTTTTTGAATTTGAGGCCTCGGGTGCGGAGTTTTTGACGTCGTCGCCCATAGTCAAATTGCGCCCACGGTTGTGCGCCGTTTTTACAAAGTTTTCAGATTGCCTCTCGGGTTTGCATTTCAAGCTGAATTGGCCATAGAATCAATTGTGTCGAGACGGTTTTTGAATTTGAGGCCTCGGGTGCGGAGTTTTTGACGTCGTCGCCCATATCCAAATTGCGCGCAGGCTTGTGCGCCGTTTTTACAAAGTTTTCAGATTGCCTCTCGGGTTTGAATTACCCACTGAATTGGCCATAGAATCAATTGTGTCGAGACGGTTTTTGAATTTGAGGCCTCGGGTGCGGAGTTTTTGACGTCGTCGCCCATAGCCAAACTTGCGCGCATGGTTGTGTGCCATTTTTACAAAGTTTTCAGATTGCCTCCCAAGTTTGCATCCCTCACTGAATTGGCCATAGAATCAATTATGTCGAGACGGTTTTTTGAATTTGAGGCCTCGGGTGCGGAGTTTTTGACGTCGTCGCCCATAGCCAAATTGCGCGCACGCTTGTGCGCCGTTTTTACAAAGTTTTCAGATTGCCTCTCGGGTTTGCATTTCTAGCTAAAATTGGTCATAGAATCAATTGTGTCGAGACGGTTTTTGAATTTGAGGCCTCGGGTGCGGAGTTTTTGACGTCGTCGCCCCTAACCAAATTGCGCGCACGCTTGTGCGCCGTTTTTACAAAGTTTTCAGATTGCCATTCGGGTTTGCATTTCTAGCTGAATTGGCCATAGAATCAATTGTGTCGAGACGGTTTTTGAATTTGAGGCCTCGGGTGCGGAGTTTTTGACGTCGTCGCCCATAGTCAAATTGCGCTCACGGTTGTGCGCCGTTTTTACAAAGTTTTCAGATTGCCATTCGGGTTTGCATTTCCAGCTGAATTGGCCATAGAATCAATTGTGTCGAGACGGTTTTTGAATTTGAGGCCTCGGGTGCGGAGTTTTTGACGTCGTCGCCCATAGTCAAATTGCGCGCACGGTTGTGCGCCGTTTTTACAAAGTTTTCAGATTGCCTCTCGGGTTTGCATTTCTAGCTGAATTGGCCATAGAATCAATTGTGTCGAGACGGTTTTTGAATTTGAGGCCTCGGGTGCGGAGTTTTTGACGTCGTCGCCCATATCCAAATTGCGCGCAGGCTTGTGCGCCGTTTTTACAAAGTTTTCAGATTGCCTCTCGGGTTTGAATTACCCACTGAATTGGCCATAGAATCAATTGTGTCGAAACGGTTTTTGAATTTGAGGCCTCGGGTGCGGAGTTTTTTACGTCGACGCCTATAGCCAAATTGCGCGCACGCTTGTGCGCCGTTTTTACAAAGTTTTCCGATTGCCTCCCGGGTTTGCATTGCTAGCTGAATTGGCCGTAGAATCAATTTTGTTGAGACGGTTTTTGAATTTGAGGCCTCGGGTGCGGAGTTTTTGACGTCGTCGCCCCTAACCAAATTGCGCGCACGCTTGTGCGCCGTTTTTACAAAGTTTTCAGATTGCCTCTCGGTTTTGCTTTACTAGCTGAATTGGCCGTAGAATTAATTATGTCGAGACGGTTTTTGAATTTGAGGCATCGGGTGCGGAGTTTTTGACGTCGTCGCCCATAGCCAAATTGCGCGCACGCTTGTGCGCCGTTTTTACAAAGTTTTCAGATTGCCTCTCGGGTTTGCATTTCTAGCTGAATTGGCCATAGAATCAATTGTGTCGAGACGATTTTTGAATTTGAGGCCTCGGATGCAGAGTTTTTGACGTCGTCGCCCATAGCCAAATTGCGCGCAGGCTTGTGCGCCGTTTTTACAAAGTTTTCAGATTGCCTCTCGGGTTTGAATTTCCCACTGAATTGGCCATAGAATCAATTGTGTCGAGACGGTTTTTGAATTTGAGGCCTCGGGTGCGGAGTTTTTTACGTCGACGCCCATAGCCAAATTGCGCGCACGCTTGTGCGCCGTTTTTACAAAGTTTTCAGATTGCCTCTCGGGTTTGCATTTCTAGCTGAATTGGCCATAGAATCAATTTTGTCGAGACGGTTTTTGAATTTGAGGCCTCGGGTGCGGTGTTTTTGACGTCGTCGCCCCTAACCAAATTGCGCGCACGCTTGTGCGCCATTTTTACAAAGTTTTCAGATTGCCATTCGGGTTTGCATTTCTAGCTGAATTGGCCATAGAATCAATTGTGTCGAGACGGTTTTTGAATTTGAGGCCTCGGGTGCGGAGTTTTTGACGTCGTCGCCCATAGTCAAATTGCGCCCACGGTTGTGCGCCGTTTTTACAAAGTTTTCAGATTGCCTCTCGGGTTTGCATTTCAAGCTGAATTGGCCATAGAATCAATTGTGTCGAGACGGTTTTTTAATTTGAGGCCTCGGGTGCGGAGTTTTTGACGTCGTCGCCCATATCCAAATTGCGCGCAGGCTTGTGCGCCGTTTTTACAAAGTTTTCAGATTGCCTCTCGGGTTTGAATTACCCACTGAATTGGCCATAGAATCAATTGTGTCGAGACGGTTTTTGAATTTGAGGCCTCGGGTGCGGAGTTTTTGACGTCGTCGCCCATAGCCAAACTTGCGCGCATGGTTGTGTGCCATTTTTACAAAGTTTTCAGATTGCCTCCCAAGTTTGCATCCCTCACTGAATTGGCCATAGAATCAATTATGTCGAGACGGTTTTTTGAATTTGAGGCCTCGGGTGCGGACTTTTTGACGTCGTCGCCCATAGCCAAATTGCGCGCACGCTTGTGCGCCGTTTTTACAAAGTTTTCAGATTGCCTCTCGGGTTTGCATTTCTAGCTAAAATTGGTCATAGAATCAATTGTGTCGAGACGGTTTTTAAATTTGAGGCCTCGGGTGCGGAGTTTTTGACGTCATCGCCCCTAACCAAATTGCGCGCACGCTTGTGCGCCGTTTTTACAAAGTTTTCAGATTGCCATTCGGGTTTGCATTTCTAGCTGAATTGGCCATAGAATCAATTGTGTCGAGACGGTTTTTGAATTTGAGGCCTCGGGTGCGGAGTTTTTGACGTCGTCGCCCATAGTCAAATTGCGTGCACGGTTGTGCGCCGTTTTTACAAAGTTTTCAGATTGCCTCTCGGGTTTGCATTTCTAGCTGAATTGGCCATAGAATCAATTGTGTCGAGACGGTTTTTGAATTTGAGGCCTCGGGTGTGGAGTTTTTGACGTCGTCGCCCATATCCAAATTGCGCGCAGGCTTGTGCGCCGTTTTTACAAAGTTTTCAGATTGCCTCTCGGGTTTGAATTACCCACTGAATTGGCCATAGAATTAATTGTGTCGAGACGGTTTTTGAATTTGAGGCCTCGGGTGCGGAGTTTTTTACGTCGACGCCTATAGCCAAATTGCGCGCACGCTTGTGCGCCGTTTTTACAAAGTTTTCAGATTGCCTCCCGGGTTTGCATTGCTAGCTGAATTGGCCGTAGAATCAGTTTTGTCGAGACGGTTTTTGAATTTGAGGCCTCGGGTGCGGAGTTTTTGACGTCGTCGCCCATAGTCAAATTGCGCTCACGGTTGTGCGCCGTTTTTACAAAGTTTTCAGATTGCCATTCGGGTTTGCATTTCCAGCTGAATTGGCCATAGAATCAATTGTGTCGAGACGGTTTTTGAATTTGAGGCCTCGGGTGCGGAGTTTTTGACGTCGTCGCCCATAGTCAAATTGCGCGCACGGTTGTGCGCCGTTTTTACAAAGTTTTCAGATTGCCTCTCGGGTTTGCATTTCTAGCTGAATTGGCCATAGAATCAATTGTGTCGAGACGGTTTTTGAATTTGAGGCCTCGGGTGCGGAGTTTTTGACGTCGTCGCCCATATCCAAATTGCGCGCAGGCTTGTGCGCCGTTTTTACAAAGTTTTCAGATTGCCTCTCGGGTTTGAATTACCCACTGAATTGGCCATAGAATCAATTGTGTCGAGACGGTTTTTGAATTTGAGGCCTCGGGTGCGGAGTTTTTTACGTCGACGCCTATAGCCAAATTGCGCGCACGCTTGTGCGCCGTTTTTACAAAGTTTTCCGATTGCCTCCCGGGTTTGCATTGCTAGCTGAATTGGCCGTAGAATCAATTTTGTTGAGACGGTTTTTGAATTTGAGGCCTCGGGTGCGGAGTTTTTGACGTCGTCGCCCCTAACCAAATTGCGCGCACGCTTGTGCGCCGTTTTTACAAAGTTTTCAGATTGCCTCTCGGTTTTGCTTTACTAGCTGAATTGGCCGTAGAATTAATTATGTCGAGACGGTTTTTGAATTTGAGGCCTCGGGTGCGGAGTTTTTGACGTCGTCGCCCATAGCCAAATTGCGCGCACGCTTGTGCGCCGTTTTTACAAAGTTTTCAGATTGCCTCTCGGGTTTGCATTTCTAGCTGAATTGGCCATAGAATCAATTGTGTCGAGACGATTTTTGAATTTGAGGCCTCGGGTGCGGAGTTTTTGACGTCGTCGCCCATAGCCAAATTGCGCGCAGGCTTGTGCGCCGTTTTTACAAAGTTTTCAAATTGCCTCTCGGGTTTGAATTTCCCACTGAATTGGCCATAGAATCAATTGTGTCGAGACGGTTTTTGAATTTGAGGCCTCGGGTGCGGAGTTTTTTACGTCGACGCCCA
>CAVLYN010000224.1:27500-30000 GCA_963675135.1 Galeopsis tetrahit | reverse complement strand
ATTTGAGGCCTCGGGTGCGGAGTTGTTGCAGCGGTGCACCACAATTGTGCCATCGGCCTAGGCTGTCTTGGGCAGCCTTGGGCACCGTTTTTTCAAAGTTGTCGGAATTCCCTCAATTCTTGCATACCCCCCTAAATCGACAAAAAAATCACTTGTGTCGAGGCGGAATTTCGATTTGAGGCCTCGGGTGCGGAGTTGTTGCAGCGGTGCACCACAATTGTGCCTTCGGCCTAGGCTGTCTTGGGCAGCCTTGGGCACCGTTTTTTCAAAGTTGTCGGAATTCCCTCAATTCTCGCATACCCCCCTAAATCGACAAAAAAATCACTTGTGTCGAGGCGGAATTTCGATTTGAGGCCTCGGGTGCGGAGTTGTTGCAGCGGTGCACCACAATTGTGCCTTCGGCCTAGGCTGTCTTGGGCAGCCTTGGGCACCGTTTTTTCAAAGTTGTCGGAATTCCCTCAATTCTCGCATACCCCCCTAAATCGACAAAAAAATCACTTGTGTCGAGGCGGAATTTCGATTTGAGGCCTCGGGTGCGGAGTTGTTGCAGCGGTGCACCACAATTGTGCCTTCGGCCTAGGCTGTCTTGGGCAGCCTTGGGCACCGTTTTTTCAAAGTTGTCGGAATTCCCTCAATTCTCGCATACCCCCCTAAATCGACAAAAAAATCACTTGTGTCGAGGCGGAATTTCGATTTGAGGCCTCGGGTGCGGAGTTGTTGCAGCGGTGCACCACAATTGTGCCTTCGGCCTAGGCTGTCTTGGGCAGCCTTGGGCACCGTTTTTTCAAAGTTGTCGGAATTCCCTCAATTCTCGCATACCCCCCTAAATCGACAAAAAAATCACTTGTGTCGAGGCGGAATTTCGATTTGAGGCCTCGGGTGCGGAGTTGTTGCAGCGGTGCACCACAATTGTGCCTTCGGCCTAGGCTGTCTTGGGCAGCCTTGGGCACCGTTTTTTCAAAGTTGTCGGAATTCCCTCAATTCTCGCATACCCCCCTAAATCGACAAAAAAATCACTTGTGTCGAGGCGGAATTTCGATTTGAGGCCTCGGGTGCGGAGTTGTTGCAGCGGTGCACCACAATTGTGCCTTCGGCCTAGGCTGTCTTGGGCAGCCTTGGGCACCATTTTTTCAAAGTTGTCGGAATTCTCTCAATTCTCGCATACCCCCCTAAATCGACAAAAAAATCACTTGTGTCGAGGCGGAATTTCGATTTGAGGCCTCGGGTGCGGAGTTGTTGCAGCGGTGCACCACAATTGTGCCATCGGCCTAGGCTGTCTTGGGCAGCCTTGGGCACCGTTTTTTCAAAGTTGTCGGAATTCCCTCAATTCTTGCATACCCCCCTAAATCGACAAAAAAATCACTTGTGTCGAGGCGGAATTTCGATTTGAGGCCTCGGGTGCGGAGTTGTTGCAGCGGTGCACCACAATTGTGCCTTCGGCCTAGGCTGTCTTGGGCAGCCTTGGGCACCGTTTTTTCAAAGTTGTCGGAATTCCCTCAATTCTCGCATACCCCCCTAAATCGACAAAAAAATCACTTGTGTCGAGGCGGAATTTCGATTTGAGGCCTCGGGTGCGGAGTTGTTGCAGCGGTGCACCACAATTGTGCCTTCGGCCTAGGCTGTCTTGGGCAGCCTTGGGCACCGTTTTTTCAAAGTTGTCGGAATTCCCTCAATTCTCGCATACCCCCCTAAATCGACAAAAAAATCACTTGTGTCGAGGCGGAATTTCGATTTGAGGCCTCGGGTGCGGAGTTGTTGCAGCGGTGCACCACAATTGTGCCTTCGGCCTAGGCTGTCTTGGGCAGCCTTGGGCACCGTTTTTTCAAAGTTGTCGGAATTCCCTCAATTCTCGCATACCCCCCTAAATCGACAAAAAAATCACTTGTGTCGAGGCGGAATTTCGATTTGAGGCCTCGGGTGCGGAGTTGTTGCAGCGGTGCACCACAATTGTGCCTTCGGCCTAGGCTGTCTTGGGCAGCCTTGGGCACCGTTTTTTCAAAGTTGTCGGAATTCCCTCAATTCTCGCATACCCCCCTAAATCGACAAAAAAATCACTTGTGTCGAGGCGGAATTTCGATTTGAGGCCTCGGGTGCGGAGTTGTTGCAGCGGTGCACCACAATTGTGCCTTCGGCCTAGGCTGTCTTGGGCAGCCTTGGGCACCGTTTTTTCAAAGTTGTCGGAATTCCCTCAATTCTCGCATACCCCCCTAAATCGACAAAAAAATCACTTGTGTCGAGGCGGAATTTCGATTTGAGGCCTCGGGTGCGGAGTTGTTGCAGCGGTGCACCACAATTGTGCCTTCGGCCTAGGCTGTCTTGGGCAGCCTTGGGCACCGTTTTTTCAAAGTTGTCGGAATTCCCTCAATTCTTGCATACCCCCCTAAATCGACAAAAAAATCACTTGTGTCGAGGCGGAATTTCGATTTGAGGCCTCGGGTGCGGAGTTGTTGCAGCGGTGCACCACAATTGTGCCTTCGGCCTAGGCTGTCTTGGGCAGCCT
>CAVLYN010000224.1:15000-17500 GCA_963675135.1 Galeopsis tetrahit | reverse complement strand
TTGTTGCAGCGGTGCACCACAATTGTGCCTTCGGCCTAGGCTGTCTTGGGCAGCCTTGGGCACCGTTTTTTCAAAGTTGTCGGAATTCCCTCAATTCTCGCATACCCCCCTAAATCGACAAAAAAATCACTTGTGTCGAGGCGGAATTTCGATTTGAGGCCTCGGGTGCGGAGTTGTTGCAGCGGTGCACCACAATTGTGCCTTCGGCCTAGGCTGTCTTGGGCAGCCTTGGGCACCGTTTTTTCAAAGTTGTCGGAATTCCCTCAATTCTCGCATACCCCCCTAAATCGACAAAAAAATCACTTGTGTCGAGGCGGAATTTCGATTTGAGGCCTCGGGTGCGGAGTTGTTGCAGCGGTGCACCACAATTGTGCCTTCGGCCTAGGCTGTCTTGGGCAGCCTTGGGCACCGTTTTTTCAAAGTTGTCGGAATTCCCTCAATTCTCGCATACCCCCCTAAATCGACAAAAAAATCACTTGTGTCGAGGCGGAATTTCGATTTGAGGCCTCGGGTGCGGAGTTGTTGCAGCGGTGCACCACAATTGTGCCTTCGGCCTAGGCTGTCTTGGGCAGCCTTGGGCACCGTTTTTTCAAAGTTGTCGGAATTCCCTCAATTCTCGCATACCCCCCTAAATCGACAAAAAAATCACTTGTGTCGAGGCGGAATTTCGATTTGAGGCCTCGGGTGCGGAGTTGTTGCAGCGGTGCACCACAATTGTGCCTTCGGCCTAGGCTGTCTTGGGCAGCCTTGGGCACCGTTTTTTCAAAGTTGTCGGAATTCCCTCAATTCTCGCATACCCCCCTAAATCGACAAAAAAATCACTTGTGTCGAGGCGGAATTTCGATTTGAGGCCTCGGGTGCGGAGTTGTTGCAGCGGTGCACCACAATTGTGCCTTCGGCCTAGGCTGTCTTGGGCAGCCTTGGGCACCATTTTTTCAAAGTTGTCGGAATTCTCTCAATTCTCGCATACCCCCCTAAATCGACAAAAAAATCACTTGTGTCGAGGCGGAATTTCGATTTGAGGCCTCGGGTGCGGAGTTGTTGCAGCGGTGCACCACAATTGTGCCATCGGCCTAGGCTGTCTTGGGCAGCCTTGGGCACCGTTTTTTCAAAGTTGTCGGAATTCCCTCAATTCTTGCATACCCCCCTAAATCGACAAAAAAATCACTTGTGTCGAGGCGGAATTTCGATTTGAGGCCTCGGGTGCGGAGTTGTTGCAGCGGTGCACCACAATTGTGCCTTCGGCCTAGGCTGTCTTGGGCAGCCTTGGGCACCGTTTTTTCAAAGTTGTCGGAATTCCCTCAATTCTCGCATACCCCCCTAAATCGACAAAAAAATCACTTGTGTCGAGGCGGAATTTCGATTTGAGGCCTCGGGTGCGGAGTTGTTGCAGCGGTGCACCACAATTGTGCCTTCGGCCTAGGCTGTCTTGGGCAGCCTTGGGCACCGTTTTTTCAAAGTTGTCGGAATTCCCTCAATTCTCGCATACCCCCCTAAATCGACAAAAAAATCACTTGTGTCGAGGCGGAATTTCGATTTGAGGCCTCGGGTGCGGAGTTGTTGCAGCGGTGCACCACAATTGTGCCTTCGGCCTAGGCTGTCTTGGGCAGCCTTGGGCACCGTTTTTTCAAAGTTGTCGGAATTCCCTCAATTCTCGCATACCCCCCTAAATCGACAAAAAAATCACTTGTGTCGAGGCGGAATTTCGATTTGAGGCCTCGGGTGCGGAGTTGTTGCAGCGGTGCACCACAATTGTGCCTTCGGCCTAGGCTGTCTTGGGCAGCCTTGGGCACCGTTTTTTCAAAGTTGTCGGAATTCCCTCAATTCTCGCATACCCCCCTAAATCGACAAAAAAATCACTTGTGTCGAGGCGGAATTTCGATTTGAGGCCTCGGGTGCGGAGTTGTTGCAGCGGTGCACCACAATTGTGCCTTCGGCCTAGGCTGTCTTGGGCAGCCTTGGGCACCGTTTTTTCAAAGTTGTCGGAATTCCCTCAATTCTCGCATACCCCCCTAAATCGACAAAAAAATCACTTGTGTCGAGGCGGAATTTCGATTTGAGGCCTCGGGTGCGGAGTTGTTGCAGCGGTGCACCACAATTGTGCCTTCGGCCTAGGCTGTCTTGGGCAGCCTTGGGCACCGTTTTTTCAAAGTTGTCGGAATTCCCTCAATTCTTGCATACCCCCCTAAATCGACAAAAAAATCACTTGTGTCGAGGCGGAATTTCGATTTGAGGCCTCGGGTGCGGAGTTGTTGCAGCGGTGCACCACAATTGTGCCTTCGGCCTAGGCTGTCTTGGGCAGCCTTGGGCACCGTTTTTTCAAAGTTGTCGGAATTCCCTCAATTCTCGCATACCCCCCTAAATCGACAAAAAAATCACTTGTGTCGAGGCGGAATTTCGATTTGAGGCCTCGGGTGCGGAGTTGTTGCAGCGGTGCACCACAATTGTGCCATCGGCCTAGGCTGTCTTGGGCAGCCTTGGGCACCGTTTTTTCAAAGTT
>CAVLYN010000224.1:2500-5000 GCA_963675135.1 Galeopsis tetrahit | reverse complement strand
TTGTGCCTTCGGCCTAGGCTGTCTTGGGCAGCCTTGGGCACCGTTTTTTCAAAGTTGTCGGAATTCCCTCAATTCTCGCATACCCCCCTAAATCGACAAAAAAATCACTTGTGTCGAGGCGGAATTTCGATTTGAGGCCTCGGGTGCGGAGTTGTTGCAGCGGTGCACCACAATTGTGCCTTCGGCCTAGGCTGTCTTGGGCAGCCTTGGGCACCGTTTTTTCAAAGTTGTCGGAATTCCCTCAATTCTCGCATACCCCCCTAAATCGACAAAAAAATCACTTGTGTCGAGGCGGAATTTCGATTTGAGGCCTCGGGTGCGGAGTTGTTGCAGCGGTGCACCACAATTGTGCCTTCGGCCTAGGCTGTCTTGGGCAGCCTTGGGCACCGTTTTTTCAAAGTTGTCGGAATTCCCTCAATTCTCGCATACCCCCCTAAATCGACAAAAAAATCACTTGTGTCGAGGCGGAATTTCGATTTGAGGCCTCGGGTGCGGAGTTGTTGCAGCGGTGCACCACAATTGTGCCTTCGGCCTAGGCTGTCTTGGGCAGCCTTGGGCACCGTTTTTTCAAAGTTGTCGGAATTCCCTCAATTCTCGCATACCCCCCTAAATCGACAAAAAAATCACTTGTGTCGAGGCGGAATTTCGATTTGAGGCCTCGGGTGCGGAGTTGTTGCAGCGGTGCACCACAATTGTGCCTTCGGCCTAGGCTGTCTTGGGCAGCCTTGGGCACCATTTTTTCAAAGTTGTCGGAATTCTCTCAATTCTCGCATACCCCCCTAAATCGACAAAAAAATCACTTGTGTCGAGGCGGAATTTCGATTTGAGGCCTCGGGTGCGGAGTTGTTGCAGCGGTGCACCACAATTGTGCCATCGGCCTAGGCTGTCTTGGGCAGCCTTGGGCACCGTTTTTTCAAAGTTGTCGGAATTCCCTCAATTCTTGCATACCCCCCTAAATCGACAAAAAAATCACTTGTGTCGAGGCGGAATTTCGATTTGAGGCCTCGGGTGCGGAGTTGTTGCAGCGGTGCACCACAATTGTGCCTTCGGCCTAGGCTGTCTTGGGCAGCCTTGGGCACCGTTTTTTCAAAGTTGTCGGAATTCCCTCAATTCTCGCATACCCCCCTAAATCGACAAAAAAATCACTTGTGTCGAGGCGGAATTTCGATTTGAGGCCTCGGGTGCGGAGTTGTTGCAGCGGTGCACCACAATTGTGCCTTCGGCCTAGGCTGTCTTGGGCAGCCTTGGGCACCGTTTTTTCAAAGTTGTCGGAATTCCCTCAATTCTCGCATACCCCCCTAAATCGACAAAAAAATCACTTGTGTCGAGGCGGAATTTCGATTTGAGGCCTCGGGTGCGGAGTTGTTGCAGCGGTGCACCACAATTGTGCCTTCGGCCTAGGCTGTCTTGGGCAGCCTTGGGCACCGTTTTTTCAAAGTTGTCGGAATTCCCTCAATTCTCGCATACCCCCCTAAATCGACAAAAAAATCACTTGTGTCGAGGCGGAATTTCGATTTGAGGCCTCGGGTGCGGAGTTGTTGCAGCGGTGCACCACAATTGTGCCTTCGGCCTAGGCTGTCTTGGGCAGCCTTGGGCACCGTTTTTTCAAAGTTGTCGGAATTCCCTCAATTCTCGCATACCCCCCTAAATCGACAAAAAAATCACTTGTGTCGAGGCGGAATTTCGATTTGAGGCCTCGGGTGCGGAGTTGTTGCAGCGGTGCACCACAATTGTGCCTTCGGCCTAGGCTGTCTTGGGCAGCCTTGGGCACCGTTTTTTCAAAGTTGTCGGAATTCCCTCAATTCTCGCATACCCCCCTAAATCGACAAAAAAATCACTTGTGTCGAGGCGGAATTTCGATTTGAGGCCTCGGGTGCGGAGTTGTTGCAGCGGTGCACCACAATGTGCCTTCGGCCTAGGCTGTCTTGGGCAGCCTTGGGCACCGTTTTTTCAAAGTTGTCGGAATTCCCTCAATTCTTGCATACCCCCCTAAATCGACAAAAAAATCACTTGTGTCGAGGCGGAATTTCGATTTGAGGCCTCGGGTGCGGAGTTGTTGCAGCGGTGCACCACAATTGTGCCTTCGGCCTAGGCTGTCTTGGGCAGCCTTGGGCACCGTTTTTTCAAAGTTGTCGGAATTCCCTCAATTCTCGCATACCCCCCTAAATCGACAAAAAAATCACTTGTGTCGAGGCGGAATTTCGATTTGAGGCCTCGGGTGCGGAGTTGTTGCAGCGGTGCACCACAATTG
The DNA here is from genome assembly GCA_963675135.1 of Galeopsis tetrahit. NCBI lineage: Eukaryota > Viridiplantae > Streptophyta > Magnoliopsida > Lamiales > Lamiaceae > Galeopsis > Galeopsis tetrahit. Next base: position 2,749 of record CAVLYN010000224.1, on the reverse strand, counting down.
TGCCATCGGCCTAGGCTGTCTTGGGCAGCCTTGGGCACCGTTTTTTCAAAGTTGTCGGAATTCCCTCAATTCTCGCATACCCCCCTAAATCGACAAAAAAATCACTTGTGTCGAGGCGGAATTTCGATTTGAGGCCTCGGGTGCGGAGTTGTTGCAGCGGTGCACCACAATTGTGCCTTCGGCCTAGGCTGTCTTGGGCAGCCTTGGGCACCGTTTTTTCAAAGTTGTCGGAATTCTCTCAATTCTTGC
>CAVLYN010000222.1:30000-32500 GCA_963675135.1 Galeopsis tetrahit | reverse complement strand
CAACTTTGAAAAAATGGTGCCCAAGGCTGCCCAAGACAGCCTAGGCCGAAGGCACAATTGTGGTGCACCGCTGCAACAACCCCGCACCCGAGGCCTCAAATCGAAATTCCGCCTCGACACAAGTGATTTATTTGTCGATTTAGGGGGGTATGCAAGAATTGAGAGAATTCCGACAACTTTGAAAAAATGGTGCCCGAGGCTGCCCAAGACAGCCTAGGCCGATGGCACAATTGTGGTGCACCGCTGCAACAACTCCGCACCCGAGGCCTCAAATCGAAATTCCGCCTCGACACAAGTGATTTTTTTGTCGATTTAGGGGGGTATGCAAGAATTGAGAGAATTCCGACAACCTTGAAAAAATGGTGCACAAGGCTGCCCAAGACAGCCTAGGCCGATGGCACAATTGTGGTGCACCGCTGCAACAACTCCGCACCCGAGGCCTCAAATCGAAATTCCGCCTCGACACAAGTGATTTTTTTGTCGATTTAGGGGGGTATGCAAGAATTGAGAGAATTCCGACAACTTTGAAAAAAATGGTGCACGAGGCTGCCCAAGACAGCCTAGGCCGATGGCACAATTGTGGTGCACCGCTGCAACAACCCCGCACCCGAGGCCTCAATTCGAAATTCCGCCTCGACACAAGCGATTTTTTTGTCGATTTAGGGGGGTATGCAAGAATTGAGGGAATTCCGACAACTTTGAAAAAATGGTGCCCAAGGCTGCCCAAGACAGCCTAGGCCGATGGCACAATTGTGGTGCACCGCTGCAACAACCCCGCACCCGAGGCCTCAAATCGAAATTCCGCCTCGACACAAGTGATTTATTTGTCGATTTAGGGGGGTATGCAAGAATTGAGAGAATTCCGACAACTTTGAAAAAATGGTGCACGAGGCTGCCCAAGACAGCCTAGGCCGATGGCACAATTGTGGTGCACCGCTGCAACAACTCCGCACCCGAGGCCTCAAATCGAAATTCCGCCTCGACACAAGTGATTTTTTTGTCGATTTAGGGGGGTATGCAAGAATTGTGAGAATTCCGACAACTTTGAAAAAATGGTGCACGAGGCTGCCCAAGACAGCCTAGGCCGATGGCACAATTGTGGTGCACCGCTGCAACAACTCCGCACCCGAGGCCTCAAATCGAAATTCCGCCTCGACACAAGTGATTTTTTTGTCGATTTAGGGGGGTATGCAAGAATTGAGAGAATTCCGACAACTTTGAAAAAATGGTGCCCAAGGCTGCCCAAGACAGCCTAGGCCGATGGCACAATTGTGGTGCACCGCTGCAACAACCCCGCACCCGAGGCCTCAAATCGAAATTCCGCCTCGACACAAGTGATTTTTTTGTCGATTTAGGGGGGTATGCAAGAATTGAGAGCATTCCGACAACTTTGAAAAAATGGTGCCCAAGGCTGCCCAAGACAGCCTAGGCCGATGGCACAATTGTGGTGCACCGCTGCAACAACTCCGCACCCGAGGCCTCAAATCGAAATTCCGCCTCGACACAAGTGATTTTTTTGTCGATTTAGGGGGGTAATGCAAGAATTGAGAGAATTCCGACAACTTTGAAAAAATGGTGCACGAGGCTGCCCAAGACAGCAGCCTAGGGGGGGCCGGCGGCCCCCCGTGTGGTGCACGACGTCGAAAACTCCGCACCCGAGGCCTCAAATCGAAATTCCGCCTCGACACAAGTGATTATTTTGTCGATTTAGGGGGGTATGCAAGCTTTCGATGAATTCCGACAACTTCGAAAAACGGGCCCCACGAACGCTGCCCCCGTCAAAACTCCCGTCCCGGGACCTCGGATGCTAAATTTAACGATGGAAATGGATTCCTGGGCTGATTTTAGGGGGGGGTGCATAGGCTCACTGAAATTTGGGGTGTATAAATAGGTAATCTAATAGTACTACCTCCTCGGCCATTTTAATATCTAGTGCTGTCACCTGGGATTTTTTTTTTTAAGCATATATAGGGGAGGGGGTGCTCACTAGGCAGCATGGGCGGAGGATGCGCGCGCAAGGGGCCTGCGGCCCCCCAAGCGCCCGCACATGCGCGCCCAAGTGAGCTCGCACTCGATGAACCTCTTCCGCACGGTAGGCCACGGGGCCGTGCGGTCGTAGTCGGCCACCCGTCGGCCACCCCCCGCTCCGGCGCGGCGGGGGCGGTCCCACTCCGGCGAGATTTTTTTTTTTTTTTTTTTTTTTTTTTTTAAAAAAAAAAAATTCGATGCTTGGCCACTCGATGGCTGTGCAAAGGCCCTTTCTCGAGAAAATAGGCACACGTTCGGACGTTGAGCTCACGCATTCGATGGGGATGGACGCCAATATATACGGCCTCCGCTTGTCGATTGCGGTGCTCAAGCAGGAAGAGCAACGTGCCCTTACCTTATCTCCCGAATAGGGCCGATGCGCGGCCGAGGGTGGCGGGGCATATCGTGGCGCAATCGGTCTGGCCTCGGCCATTCGGCGCCCCGCGTCGGGCAACTCGGGAGAGAACAAGCC
>CAVLYN010000221.1:10000-12500 GCA_963675135.1 Galeopsis tetrahit | reverse complement strand
CCCATCGAAGGCTTAGCTACCGCATCCGAACGCTGGCGTGTTCTCTCCCGAGTTGCCCGACGCGGGGCGCCGAAACCGGATCCCACGGGGTGTTGCAACCGTCGCGCCCGTGCGTCGGGAAATTCGGGAGTGAATTGGGCTCGCTGTCCTTCCGCTTAGCACCGCGATCGACAAGAGGGAGGCCGTTTAAATTGGCCCCCCGTACCCATCGAAGGCTTAGCTACCGCATCCGAACGCTGGCTTGTTCTCTCCCGAGTTGCCCGACGCGGGGCGCCGAATGGCCGAGGCCAGACCGATTGCGCCACGATATGCCCCGCCACCCTCGGCCGCGCATCGGCCCTATTCGGGAGATAAGGTAAGGGCACGTTGCTCTTCCTGCTTGAGCACCGCAATCGACAAGCGGAGGCCGTATATATTGGCGTCCATCCCCATCGAATGCGTGAGCTCAACGTCCGAACGTGTGCCTATTTTCTCGAGAAGGGGCCTTTGCACGGCCTTCGCGTGGCCAAGCATCGAAATTTTTTAAAAAAAAAAATTTCGCCGGAGTGGGACGCCCCCCGCCGCGCCGGAGCGCGGTGCCGCCGGTGGGTGGCCGGCCGCCTACGACCGCACGGCGGGGGCCCGTGCGGAAGAGGTTCGGGGGCGAGCTCACTTGTGCGCGCATGTGCGGGCGCTTGGGGGGCCGCAGGCCCCTTGCGCGCGCATCCTCCGCCCATGCTGCCTAGTGAGCACCCCCTCCCCTATATATGCTTAAAAAAAAAAATCCCAGGTGACAGCACTAGATATTAAAATGGCCGAGGAGGTAGTACTATTAGATTACCTATTTAGACACCCCAAATTTCAGTGAGCCTATGCACCCCCCCCTAAAATCAGCCCAGGAATCCATTTCCAGCGTTAAATTTAGCATCCGAGGTCCCGGGACGGGAGTTTTGACGGGGGCAGCGTTCGTGGGGCCCGTTTTTCGAAGTTGTCGGAATTCTTCGAAAGCTTGCATACCCCCCTAAATCGACAAAATAATCACTTGTGTCGAGGCGGAATTTCGATTTGAGGCCTCGGGTGCGGAGTTTTCGACGTCGTGCACCACACGGGGGGCCGCCGGCCCCCCTAGGCTGCTGTCTTGGGCAGCCTCGTGCACCATTTTTTCAAAGTTGTCGGAATTCTCTCAATTCTTGCATACCCCCCTAAATCGACAAAAAAATCACTTGTGTCGAGGCGGAATTTCGATTTGAGGCCTCGGGTGCGGCGTTGTTGCAGCGGTGCACCACAATTGTGCCATCGGCCTAGGCTGTCTTGGGCAGCCTTGGGCACCGTTTTTTCAAAGTTGTCGGAATTCCCTCAATTCTTGCATACCCCCCTGAATCGACAAAAAAATCACTTGTGTCGAGGCGGAATTTCGATTTGAGGCCTCGGGTGCGGAGTTGTTGCAGCGGTGCACCACAATTGTGCCATCGACCTAGGCTGTCTTGGGCAGCCTCGTGCACCATTTTTTCAAAGTTGTCGGAATTCTCTCAATTCTTGCATACCCCCCTAAATCGACAAAAAAATCACTTGTGTCGAGGCGGAATTTCGATTTGAGGCCTCGGGGGCGGAGTTGTTGCAGCGGTGCACCACAATTGTGCCTTCGGCCTAGGCTGTCTTGGGCAGCCTTGGGCACCATTTTTTCAAAGTTGTCGGAATTCCCTCAATTCTTGCATACCCCCCTGAATCGACAAAAAAATCACTTGTGTCGAGGCGGAATTTCGATTTGAGGCCTCGGGTGCGGAGTTGTTGCAGCGGTGCACCACAATTGTGCCATCGGCCTAGGCTGTCTTGGGCAGCCTTGTGCACCATTTTTTCAAAGTTGTCGGAATTCTCTCAATTCTTGCATACCCCCCTAAATCGACAAAAAAATCACTTGTGTCGAGGCGGAATTTCGATTTGAGGCCTCGGGTGCGGAGTTGTTGCAGCGGTGCACCACAATTGTGCCTTCGGCCTAGGCTGTCTTGGGCAGCCTTGGGCACCATTTTTTCAAAGTTGTCGGAATTCCCTCAATTCTTGCATACCCCCCTGAATCGACAAAAAAATCACTTGTGTCGAGGCGGAATTTCGATTTGAGGCCTCGGGTGCGGAGTTGTTGCAGCGGTGCACCACAATTGTGCCATCGGCCTAGGCTGTCTTGGGCAGCCTTGGGCACCATTTTTTCAAAGTTGTCGGAATTCTCTCAATTCTTGAATACCCCCCTGAATCGACAAAACAATCACTTGTGTCGAGGCGGAATTTCGATTTGAGGCCTCGGGTGCGGAGTTGTTGCAGCGGTGCACCACAATTGTGCCTTCGGCCTAGGCTGTCTTGGGCAGCCTTGGGCACCATTTTTTCAAAGTTGTCGGAATTCCCTCAATTCTTGCATACCCCCCTGAATCGACAAAAAAATCACTTGTGTCGAGGCGGAATTTCGATTTGAGGCCTCGGGTGCGGAGTTGTTGCAGCGGTGCACCACAATTGTGCCTTCGGCCTAGGCTGT
>CAVLYN010000220.1:0-52467 GCA_963675135.1 Galeopsis tetrahit | reverse complement strand
GAACAACAAGAAAAAAAGAATGCAAATACACGCGCTTGGAAATTAAGAAATGCCGAAAAAGTAAAACAAGACAAACGTGATTACCACAAAAGAAATCCTCATGTTTCGAGAGCCAAACGCGCACTACGTCGTGCCACTTTGAAAAACAGAACTCCACTCTGGTTCGGTGAGTTTGATAACTTTGTAATGAACGAAGCTGCTCATCTTTGCGAAATTCGCAAGGCTGCAACAGGCTTTGATTGGCAAGTAGATCACATGTTTCCTTTGCAAGCAGACAAAGTTAGCGGACTTCATTGCGGTATCAATATGCAAGTTATTCCACGGTTTTTGAATACTTCAAAATCTAATCAAATGATTTTCACAGAACCCTTTGAATGGCTCAAATACTTTTAAAAAACACTTGATAATATTTTTGCTATTTGGTATAATAAATTAGCCCACTAAAAAGAGAGGCTAAAAATGAAACCCATCTCCAAAGCTGATGTTGAAAATGCTCTTGATGACCGCGAATTCCCTGACTTTGTTATCCAAGCGTTTAACGAATGCATCATGGAAGCCCGCATAAAAAACTCTAAAAATGTCATGCAAGACGATGTTGTTAAACGCATCGAGAAACTTGGTAATGTATCTCGTAACTCCATCTTTGAAAATCACTGGCTTGATGTAGAACGATATTATCGCAAAGCTGGCTGGACTGTAAGCCACTACAAACCCGACTTTAACGAAAGTGGTAAATCTTATTTCACTTTTTCTTAATCAATAACTTTTAAAGGGCAACTATGGAACTCTCGAAATATGAACTCGCAAAAAATGGTGACAAAGTAATATTTACTGTTAATGTCCCTATGATCGAAGATGAAAAAAGAGGCTACACGCATAATGTTGGTTATGATGGTTTTGTAACCGAACATCGTGGCTATACTACTGATATTGAATTTATTGGCGACGATAAGCAGTCCCATACTGTTACTGTTTATAATTATGGACAATCTTCTGGTTATGAAACATTTAAACTTCTTATTGATGATAACGAACTAGACAAAAGAAGACTTGAATGGATTGAACGTGTAATCCATAAAGAAACAGAAAAATTTAATGAACGTCTAGAAGAGATCAAGAATATTCAGATTCGTTAATAGTAAAGCCTCTTTAAAAGAGGCTTTTTTTACATAAATTATTTAACATTATTCTTATTGAATTTTTACAGCTTTTTTTGGATTGAAAAATACTTGATAACCATCTGCTTCTTCATAGACATATTCATCACTAATTTCATCAATATGAGAAAGCTGTTGTTCTCCACAAAGCTTATATTTTGAAACTTCATATTCAACTTTAAAGTATCCAAGTTTTTGGAAATATCCCTCTTGCTCATTCATCCATTTTTCGAAAACAGATTCTGAACTCCAGCCACACAGCCAACCTTGCTTTGCAAACTTCTTGAAGATCCTACTCTTCATTATTTCGCTATCTACCAAGCACATCCTAATACCAAAATGACCTTTTAGATTATTAGCTTCATCTCTATGCCCTCCACGAAAAGGACCAAGACCATTCTGGTTTTCCAATCTAAAACCGTTATTTTTTTCATAGTTTAATTGGTAAAAGGTAATCGTGCCAAAATGCAACGAGTATTTTCAGGATAACGGCGATTTTCAATTTTGTTAATAAATACTTGATCCTGATAACGAATACCAACGGAATCATTCCACCAATGAACTGTATAATTACGCCCTTCCAACATGGCAGGAGTCAAACGACTGAATCCACCAGCAAGCATGCCGCCACCAAGCGTGGCAAAACTTTCTTGCCAGACATGCAAACTATTATATATTTTCATGTCATCATGGTTTTCGAATAACCATTCAAGGCATTCTTTTGCAGAATTCCATTCGTAGTGTTTAACGTGTATACTCATTATATTCTCTTTTGAGAGGTTTTAAACATGCTTAATCTTATCACAATTGAGTAAGATGGTCAACAGAATCAACGCTATTTCATTTACAAAAAAACAATAATATTACTAGACAGCTTTAAAATAATAAAGTAAAATGCTATTCATATATTAAATATAGGATAAAAAAAATGTATTTCAAATACGAACAAAAGGTAATCATTGACAAATATTAAGCCGTCTAACTTAATAGGAGTCAATACATGAAAAATAATAAACTTCACCTTGTTGCAAAAGGTGGACTTGTTCAAAGTTTTAAAAATAAAGAAGAAGCCTTTGAAATCCTGGGTTCTGATTTTATTAAAAAATACGTTGGTTTCGAACTTCGTGTTCTTAATTACGATAATCGCAATACCAGAATTTTTTTGCAAGAAACATCATCTTACATCAATAACAAATGGATGAATGATGGCAAAAAACGATATGGCGAAGTTTTTAAAGCGCTTTTCCCGTATTACGAACATTTGAACTATTATGGTTCTTATATGTTGATCAATGATTTCAATCAGAAATTTTGTATCGTTGATTTCAGAGATCTTCTTGTTCACGAAAGAAGGACACAAAAAAGTAATAGCTATTCTGACAGAAAGAAGAAATTTTGGAACGGTAATGGATCTGTTCCGGGAACTGGTGTCCGCAACTCTTATACCAGATGGAACAACACTGTTTATAAACGCCCTAAAACAATATCTGGACTGAAAAGTTCTTTTGATGTTTGTGACGATGAATATGATATTCAAGAGCCTTCTGTTAGAAATAAGATGAAATTGGTTATTCGTGATGTTTGGGATGAAATACCTAGAACTGATTGCAAAAACAACAACTGGAAAAGATACCGCAAGCAACAATATAAATAAGGCTCTTCGGAGTCTTTTTCTATTATCTGTTGACTTTTTGGCTTTACCAAAGTAAAATCAAAAAACAATAAATCTGAATGCTCAATGGATGAATCTCGACTAGTGATTTTGCTGGCAGTAAATCATTGCCTTAAAAAACAAAGAGTGATATAATAACGAATTAAGTATTTCATTTCTGAGGGCTGCATCATGAGAAACATCGAATTTCCTAAATTTGCTGGTGCTGCAGTTCTCACCATCGAAGATGCTATTAATCAAGCATTACAAAAAGGAACGTTGAAAAAAGTCACAAACAATGAAGAAAATACAGTAACCTTCAAATCATCCAAAAAATATGATGATTATCGTTACGAATTCAATATTTTCCGGGAATTTTCAATTAATAAAATCACCACCAGAAAAAAATCAGAACTTCTTATGAGCGGTCTTTGCACAAGTAAAGCTTCATGGCAGAAAATGATTGATGATGGTTCTTTTGAACTAATGTCTTCTTATCAATTTTATGTTTCAAATCTTTGTACATTGAAAAAAGCAATGTCAGATCTTGAAATTGATATATTTGATGACAAATATCACCTTTTCCAAGAAGATATGGCAAAATACGAAGATATTTTGAAAGAAAATTTAAACACTATTTTCGATAGTTCTGAAAAATATGATTCTGATAATGAACTTATTTTAGGCAGTGATATTTTTCACAAACATAAGATTGGAACCAAAGACATTATTTCTCACACCAATGTTGACGCTTGTGTTACAGCTTTTATTTTATACGAGCAAGATAGCAAAACAGGAGAGATTAGAGTTATTGAAGAACTCGAACAGAACGTTGACAGAAAGTTTAAAAGAAAAACTACTGTTATTGGTGAATACCCTGAAATTGTTAAACATTACATCAGAACGGCTGTTCCGTCTGTAATTATTAGAGACAATGTTATTGTGAAAAATAATAATCCTCATGTTGTTTTAAGGACATATTTAAATGCCAGTGCAATTCGTTATAAAATTGCACTTGAAAAAAATCATAATAGTTGACTTTTTGACGCTTTTTGCTTACAATTAATCAACTTCAATAAAACAACTAAAATACTTATCTAATTGGATATTCACGATGAACCAACTTACATCTTTGTTCAAAACCCTTGAATCAATGAAGCTTCATATTCGTTCCGAGATGCCTTCTATTCAGGATATTAAGCTGCTGATTGCTACAGATCAGAAGACTCTTGCTGCTCATCATATTCGCAAACATATTCATTATCACATGACTTTTAATAAGATTCCTGAATTAAGCCATCAAGTTCAGATTTTGAATTTTATTCACAATATTGTTATCGATGAAGCCATTAAACATGAAAAAGAATATTTCGACAGCTTTTTCGAACTCATTCGTGAGAACAAAGATCTTTCTCCTATTCTTAAATATCATGAATTCAAAGAACATGGTTATAAATTAGATGACCCTGAGCATTATGAGAATTTTGTCAAAATGGGAAAAACTCTTAACAATAAAGATTTCAAAAACAAAGAACTTTTCATTTTCTTTTGTGCCAAAATTCTTGAAACCCATGATAATATCAAGAAACTTAAATCTCAATACGTCTAAAGTTTAATTTTAATAAAAAATCTTAAACCCTAATCTATAATTTAAACTATCATTTTAAAGAGAAAATAAAAATGTTTAACAACAGAACAAATCCAGATGAAGTAGTAAATTATATTAACTCCTTTATTGAACAAAGAACTTCTTTTGAACCAAGGATTCAAGAAAAAAAAGATATCGAAAATACATTGAAAACAATTAGCAATGAAAAAATATCGACTCTTTTAAAAGAAGAAGTAGAGAAGATTAGTAAAGAAGAAACAAACTTGATGAAGAACATCAAAAAATCATTCAAAAAACTGTTGAATATATTTTCCAAAGTAAAGTTCATAAAGAAATGCTAGTCATTGAAACATGTTTTTTAGAAGAGGAACATTACTTATATGATTTTAAAGGAAAACTAGGAGAACCTTTACATAACCTTATGACATTGGAATACTTCTTTGAATTCTCAGGTAATATTGAAAACAATTCTAAAGTTCCCAAAGACAAAGAATTAAAAAACAACATGAGCTACAAAAAATTCATTTCTGTTGTAAATAAACATTATGCTGTAACTTCAGAAAAACTTGTTTAAACATTTGCTTTCTAAGCATTTTTACTGTATAATGCATCATCAATTTCAATAGGATGGTATTAATAAATGACCTCGCCAACTCTCAAACTGACCCACAAAGAAGTCGAAAATCTCATCAATAATCGTTTTGATGATGAGCGGTTTGAAGTCACTTTTGATGATATTCCTATGTATCATCCAGACCATGTTATTCAGAAAGGTGAACGTCATACGGACTACATGGAAGACGATGGGAGAACCTTCCATTGGTTCATTTTCACTGACAACGTAACTGGTCTTGAACATCACATCAACTACACTTATAACAAAGAATGGCCAAATGATATTTTGGATATTCCAGATTCCATTGAAGTTGTAGAAAAAAATGAAGAATCTGATATTTATGTGGCACCAAAGCCAGTTGTTGAGCCAGAAATCATTCTTTCGCCAGAAGCACAAGCTGATAAAGACTTGTGGAATCGATATCTTGATGTTGAGCCAGAATGCACCGTAGTTGTTCCAAAAGAAAAGTTGAAAGTTCCTTCTGAGACTATTAAGGAAATTCTTGCTTTTTTGAAAACTCAGAAGTTTAATGCATATCAGCTTCGTGCTGTTATTATTCCTGTATGCATTGAATATAAACTTGAACACGCTTCCTTCTGGAAATGGATTCAAGTCAAACGTAAAGTATGGAAGGCATAACATGATGCAAAATATTAAAAATTAAACTTGCAAAAAATATTTATTTAAAATATAATCGCCTCTTTACTGGAGGCTTTTTTATGAGTGATTCATTTTTTGATGATGACGATGAAATAGAACAAGATAGATCTGAAATAAAACTTATAATGCCCGCAGCATTAATTAGTGAATTTACTACTGTGTATAAAGTTGGTGGTGAACAAGCTTTTGAATTACGCAATAAGCTTCCTTCTTATTCTAAAGTAAAAGGCATATCAATTTCAGTTAAAAATGAATCGAATGAACCTATAAAATTTCTTATATCCAGAACAATTGATATTGTTCCTTACGATACTCCATTACGTATTGATTACGAAGATTGGGTTGATGGTATATATCAGATTTTGGAGCAATTCGAAGAAATTGCAGAAGAACTTGAATCTATTCAGGAATCTGGTGATGAAGAAAAGCTTAAAACATTCTCAGAATATAAAATATCACTTATTGTACCGCTTTGTTATATAGACAATGGTACGTCAGTTTGTCTTGAAAAAGGAACGAGAATATATACTGTATATAAAGGAACTCATAACAAAAAGAGACCATACGAACTTAATAAGATCAAAGCCGAAATAAATCTTGATGAAACGGGTTTGAAAAAGTTTGAAATACCATCAGATAGTGTTTTCTTAGTTAGTAATACAAATGTTCACATGAAAAGAAACGAAGACTTTGTGAAAATAGAAAAAACAGTAAGTGAAATTGACGATTTGATCTCAATTGCACAGAACTTTATTGATCATAGAGAATCTAAATAATAGTTTACAGCCTATTAGACTTTGCAGTATAATAGGCATTAAATTTTAACATCAGGATCACAACTATGAAATTCGACATTAAAGCGGCACTTGAAAAAATCAAAGCTAAACGAGTTTCATATCCAGTTCCATCTGTTGTCATCCTTCATGATAATTCAGGTCAAGTAACTATTCACCAAATGCATTATTTTCTGAATGTTCTTGAAAAAGAATCCATTCAAAATAAAGGTTAATATTATGCAAAAAATTGATAGTGTCAAATATACAGCCGTTAAAGGCATGAGAGTAATCTATACTGGAATTAACGGTATTTCAGAAGACAGGGCGAAATTCGCCCAAAGAGAAGATATCTCGATCTTTGATATTCTTACGATCTATGATGTATATTATTTCCAAAACGAAACCTTTTTGCATTGCCTTGAAATGGCAGAAATACACAATGCAGATTTGTTCGTAGAAGCCACTGAATTTTTCAATAAGTCTTTCACTATTGGTCAATCTGTTATTTACCATGGGAAAACAAAATTTGATAACCAAAAAAGAGCAATTGAAGATCTTGGCGTAAAACGTGGCGATAATTTAATTGTTTCGAGAGTTGTGGCTAATACTTATTCTGTATATTTGGAATTTGAAGGCATTATGGACCTTCATAATGGTCTTATGTTTTGTGACTCTAGCTTGTGGTTTACACCAAATTAAAAACTATAAAAACACACTTTAATTACCTTAATATGAGTTAAAAATGAAATTAAAAAATAACATCATCAATGATTTTTCTGACGCTATCATTGTAAAAATTGAAAAATTAGAAAATCAAAAAAAATCAGTTTTGAAAATAGCAAGCGGATCATCAAATCCCGCTGTTGCTCATAGTTATGAACATAAAATCGCATTACTTTTGAGTTTTAAAGGTATTATCAAAAATGCAGAAAATGATATCACTCTGATCAAAAATCTCACTAAAGAAGAATATGATTCTGGTATTAATGCTATTGAAGAATTTATTGATGATATCAGAAAAGAATCTTTATCTCAAAAAATCAAGAACCCTGCCTTATCAAAGGAAATTGATCTTGTCTATTTTGACGTTAAAAAATCTCTCAAAACATTTTCAGACCATTATTCAAAATAATAGTATATTTTAAAGAGACCAAAAGAATGTCAGATAATATTAATTGGAAAAAAGTAGAAACAGAAAATAACGATTTTCTTTGTAAAAAATGTAAATCAAACGATTTAAAATATTACGAAAAAGAAAGCTTTTGTGGTAGTTGGGATTTTTTCATCTACCATTGCAATTCTTGTGGATATTCTTGGAAAAGTGAAGTGATTGATTATTAACTTATTATTTAGCAATGGAAACCATACTTTTTAAAGATTATACTTCAACTATCTAAAGTTTATATAGTCTTAAAAATTATTTTAATGATTTATCATTAAAGTTTAAAATCATCAAGCTTCATAAAAACAATATTTATTATCTTTAAGTGTTGTTCACATTTCTGTTCTTCAAAATGAAAAGGATTTTGTTTTAATATTAATACGTTTGTATTTTCAAGCTTAACTATAACATCTTCTTTTTTTATGTATTGGTTTTCTTTACAATATGTATCATTTTTAACTGCATAATCAGTATAATAGGTATTACTTATATATAAATTAAACAATAAATATAAAATAACTGCTTTAACAAAAGTAAACACAAACATATTAAGGTAATTTATTTCCATATCTTTTTTTATGATGAGGGGATGCTTTAAGTGTTCGACTTTAAATATATCTAAAATCCAGTTTATAAATTTATTTATATTTAATTCAATATTTTTTACTTTATTATCTATTAAAAAATAAATATCTTTAGCTTTATTTTTATCCTCTTCTTTATAAAAAAAAGATAGAGACGAAATTATTATTAATATAAATGATGTTGTCGTATAGTACCATTTAAAGTTTATATAGGTTGGAATTACTAAACAAGGCGCCATGGCAAACAGTAAGAAAATGACGAAAGCAATTATAGGCTTTTTTTGTGAATAATCAATAATTGCAAAAAACAAATCAAACAAAAAAATCAATTTTTCATAAATCTTATAATTAAATGATACTATTAAAAAGCTTATATAAAAATAATATATATTCGATATAAAGTATTCAGAAGAAGACACTTTTATCATCGATAATGGATTCATTATAAGTAAAACTTTATATAGACCTAAAAGACCAATTATATTCACAATAATCGCTTTTGCGTCATTAAAATTAATATTCCTAAAAAATATATTTAAATAATAAAAAAGAATTAAAAAAAGTATAATAATAGGTTTTGTTAAATAATTAAACCATGATAATCCAAAAACTGGATATGCTATACCTGTAATAGAAATCAATATAATTGTAAAAACAATAAAAATAGAAGAAGCTTTGATTTTTGCTTTGTAACTCTGTCCTAGAACTTCATAATCTTTTTTAAATTGTTTGTCATCCGGGAGAACAGTATTATTTTTTACAGAAACATTTGCTTTCAGTGTCGCTTCATTCGATTTCTTTTCCTTGCTTTTTTTCATATTATTTCAGCTTTTCTACTAAGATAACATTAATAGTTCATTATTAACCGTTCAAACAAAAAAATTAAAATATGTGTTGCGTCTTTTTCATTTCCCTTGTATAATAAGGCATCTTCCATAGACACAGGGTTTAAAAATCATGGGCACTTTCTTCAATAACGCTGTAAAAAGCTATCAAGAAATGGCTAACGATATTATTAAAGATTCTTCTCAAAAGGTTGTTGCAAAAGCATTGGTTGGTCGCGAATTCTACGTGGCATACGAATTCGTTGACAAAGAAGAAAAAACGCAGACCGGCATTTGTCTTTTCTTGATGACTTGTTTCAAAGGTGAATATGGTTACAAGCCACTTGGTGAAGAATCACATCCTTATTACTATTCTTGCCCTGAACGCATTTTGAAACTCAGTACTCAGACTTGCGAAAACAGTACTTTGTGGCGTGCAAAATGCCGCGAAACAATTCGTCGTAAAGCTGGATGGTCTGATTTTGTAGCTTCTCTGACTCCCGGTCAAGTTATGCAGAAGATTGAAGGTGGTGAACTCAACTTCTTGTTCGCTATCGACAAACGAAGTATCGCCTGCAAAACTCCAGAAGGTAAAACTTTCCGCTATAATTTCAAAGATTTTTCCTATTAATTCAAACAAGGAGATAGAAATATCTCCTTTTTCCATTTAAAACTATCGAGAGAATATAAAATGACTGATAAAAAAGAAACAACACCATTGAAAAAAACACGTACACGAAAGCCAAAAACTTCGGCTGAAACAACAGAAGCTGTTCAACTACAAGTGCCTGTTAAAAGAGATCGAGCAAAAGAATTAGATGAATACGAATTCGACAAAAAAATGCTCGACTTTGTTACCGATGAAATGAAACAATGGATTTACTATTGTTTTATGCCACTTGGTGAAAGACAGCGAGTAGCAGCCATTGTTATTAAAGCAATGCAAGAATATGAGAAAACTAAAATTAGTTCGTCAAATATTATCGAACAGTCAGATGCAATCGTTGCAATGTCTAAACAATTTAAAATGTAAATATAATGACAAGAACAGAATCAAATACTAAAATTTTTGAAGTTGTTTTTGCACGAAAATAATAATCAATATACAAAAAAAGGAGCCTAGGCTCCTTTTTCATATTTTCAGTATTAAAAATAAGCAACAACACTTCTATCAGATTTCATCTCTACAACATTTGCATTAAAAATAGCTTGTTCTGTATTTTCTTTATTAACAAATGAACTATATTTGTATGGATTGTAAGTTACTTTAATATTTTCAGATATAGGAAAAACTTCATCTTTTCTTAAATATCCAACGACACCAGCATGAACAACTTTACGTTTATTTTTGATAATAAACTGACGTTGTTTCTCCGAAACTCTAAATTCACAATTTTCTAAAACAACATGTGTTGCATGAGCAATGATTAGTCCGCGTTTCGGACCCTGAAGAGCCTTAACAGACCATACACTTTTCGTTAGATTCCAATATACGAAAACTTTCATTTTTCGTTCTCATCTGTATTTAATTGCCTTGATTATATCCTAAAATTGGGATTTTGTCTACCAATAAGTTTTTTGCATTTTAAACAATTGCTTGCGTAAAAACTAAATGAGGTCTATAATAACAACACACAATAAAGATATAAGGGACAATAAATGACCAAAAGAGAAGAACAAAAAACACAACGTCGATTGGATGCAGCTAATGACTTCATGAAAGAACTAAACGATATTGGTGGATATTTTAACTTTGCAGAAGTTTCTAAATATCTTGAAATGTCTTATGATGAAGTTAATAGCCTTGTCAGTAAAAGAGTGATTCTTGCCTTCACATTGAATGATGAACACATTTTCCCAAAATTTCAATTTCAAGCTAATCAGGTTATTGAAAAATACGGTACTTTGCTTCCTCTCTTCAATGTTAGCAATCTAACTGCTACATCATTCATGATGACTGGCTACATTAAACGCAAAGATAAAGATGTTGTTTACTATGAAGCCATGAAAGACATCAATGATGAAGAATTTGAATTCATTAAACGTGATGCAAGTCTTTTCGGCATTCACATTGCCAACTAATTAACTTAAAACCACACTATAGGAAATAAAAACATGAACAACATTAACATTTCTACAACAGTAAAAGCTTTTAAAGAATTGCTTGTTATTGATAACGATCTTAATCTATTGGATAAACTCCAACATTTGGATGATATCCAAGCACATTTCGAACTAAATGATTTTAAAAAAGCACTTGAACTTGAAAAAAGCCTAAGTTTCAGCTTCTATAAAAGCGAAGACAAAGCAGGGAAAGAATTCAAGTACATTCTTAAAAATCAGATCCTTAATTCTCATATTCGTTATCTCGAAAAAGAAATTATTGAATTTAATGTTATGGCTCTTTCATTATTGCCAACTAATGTTAGAACACAAGGTATTTTCACAGAAGACAAACTCATTAAAGATCTTGATTATTTAAGTCTTGTTATGACACGAATCAGTAATGACCATTTTGCACTTAAAGATGCAATCATTCACTTGTTCGATTTATCTATTAAACGAACCAAAGAAATCAAGAGTCTCAAAAAAGACTTGGCAGAAGTTCAGCACGATTAATCTTTCACAGAATAAAGGTAGACATGCTCTACCTTTATTGGTATAATTACCTCATATTGATACCACACAACTATTAGGTAATACATCATGTTGAAAGATATTTTTGATTGTAAAACCAAGCCAAAACCTATGCAAGAAAACTGGTTGCGTGTTATGGCTCTTATGCCTGAACTCAAAGACCAGTTAGGTGGCGAAGTAAACGAACATGATGTTCAACTTTCTGCTGATGCAAAAGAAGTTATGTTCGAGCATCACATTCAATTGCATACTCATCAACGTTCAATTTAATAAGGAGCGTATTTAATGACTATTCATGAAGATGATCGTTTGAACTATTTGGAAGAAGAACACAACAAAAGAGAATTACAAAAAAATCTTGAACAAGAAAATCTGAAAAAAGCACTATTGATTACGAAAAAAATCAATGTGTCAACAGAAATTGCTACAGTTCATCATGAACTGAGTGGTAGTATCGAAAGTGCTATCGAATACCTTCAGAAAAACTTCAAGAAGCAAATGAAAAAGGTGTAAAATACAAACTTGATTATCGTAAAGAATATGGATATTATAATGACCATTATGATGTAATTGGACTTGTTGAAGTTCGTGAAGAAACGGATGAAGAATTTAAATTTAGAGTTCAAAAAGATCTCGAACAAAAATCTACCGCAGTAGAACAACGTCGTTTACAATTTGAACAACTTAGCAAAGAATTTGGTAATTAATAAAAAGGTGTAAATATGTCACATACTGACTATACGAAAGAAGAATTGGAAAGCATGAGTACTGTCATGCTCATGAGTCTTCTGAATTCTGCAAGAGCACAAGTTTCAATTGGAACCAGAAACTTGGAGCCAGACTGTGAAGTATCGAAAGTTATTTCTGAGGTTTGTGTTCAACCTTACCAGAATTTTATTGGACGACTTAAAGAAATTTTAAGCACAAGAGAGCATATCCCAAACAAAGAAGAACGTCGAATTATTCGACAGCAAAAACAGAAAGATAAACAGAGCCGCTAACTAAGCGGCTTTTTCTTATTTTGAAAAATCATAATTGGATATATCTCTCATTTCTGGTGCTATTTCTTTAAGCCTTCCCAAACTTGAAAAATCTTTTATCTTCTTATCAAAAAGTTGCTTATTCTCTTTGGTTAACAACAACTCTTTTAAATCCATATTATTAATGAAATATAAATTACCATATTGCTCAAAAAATCGACCTTTAATCTTATCTTCTGAATCAACGAACCTTCTAACAGTTACAATCCCATCGTTCATAACTACCTCAACTTATTAATTTAATTATATCACCGAGTATATAGACTTTTTAATCATAGTCTAGTATAATCACATACCTTTAATCCGATTATAGAGAATACATAAATG
This sequence comes from Galeopsis tetrahit, assembly GCA_963675135.1. NCBI lineage: Eukaryota > Viridiplantae > Streptophyta > Magnoliopsida > Lamiales > Lamiaceae > Galeopsis > Galeopsis tetrahit. The sequence goes on along the minus strand of CAVLYN010000220.1, from coordinate 39,424 downwards.
TCAGATGACAATACCAAATCTTTTGTTGATTACTTTATTCAAAATATTGACAAAATTAATAAAATTCCAGAAGACTTTCAAATAAAAGGAACTCTTTTTGAACCAGACTTTGATAATAAAAATTATCCTATTGTTCTCGAATCATGTAAACGCCTTGACCTTATATCAACAGGTATTCTGAATGAATATAAAAAACTTATTACAGACATGATTATTGATGATTCGCACAACGCTGGCATACAAAATGGCTTGAAAGCTGGAAATAGATTTGATCATGATATTGAAGGTAGAATCCCAGATTTTCTTAGTAAGCTTGCAATTGAATATAAAGAATATTCACCAGAAGATTTAGCTCATGAATTTCTTCGGAAATTTGTTTTTTGGACAGATTGTTATTGCTGCGCAAAACGCTATCCAATGCATATACACCTGAATTTTAAAACCATCTATGCATTGCCAGTCAATGGCATGGATGAATGTCCTTATCCAAATGGTATTTTTGACCAAAAATATTCTTTCACTGTCAAAAGTGGAAAATTGATTATTGCTAATGATTTTCGTAAGCTTTTTGGAAAAAGTGATTTTGAACGATGGGCTTATGATAAAACAGGTCAACACCAAACTGTTAATACTGGTTATGGGTCAACCCTCTACACTCAATATTACATGGAAAAAGGTCTTATTTACATTAGTACAGGCAACAGTTGCCCCTCATTACAGATAAGTAGTGACAAAAACTCTTTAGCCATTGCTTGTGGAACGCTGAAAGGTTATAAACCAGTAGACAGTGTTTGTACTGACTTGTGGGCAGTTCAGGCTTTAGACTATGATCACTTTGTTGAACTATGTGGAGATTCAGATATTGATGAAATGATTGAAGATTTTGGGGCTTTTGTTGTTGAAGTGAAAAATGGTCAATATGAAATTATTGATCATAACAAATATCCATCCAAAAAAGAATATAATCATTTTGCAACTTTTAATTTGATTAAATAATATAGACAACAATTAATGGTGGCTTAGTGCCACCTTTTTTTAGCTCACAAAAACCATATAAACCAATAATAACACCATTTATAAAATACCTGACCCTAAAGTCAATTATTTTAATAATCCTATGATATAATCATTTTTATGAAACGCATGTATATGCTTTCGATAATTAAAATAAGAGGTGATATTATGATTAGTTTGGATAATTGGAATTTATCAATTCCTGTTGGAGTGCCAAGCACAGTAATTGAAACAGCAACACTTAACAATGGTTACAAAAGTGAATATTTTAGTAATGACGGTAGTTCGATAACTTTTTGGGCACCTGTTACTGGAACTCACACTAAAGATAGCAAATATCCAAGGAGCGAATTGAGAGAGACAAATAAAGATGGATCTTTAAATAATTGGAAATATCAGGATGGTAATAATTATTTATCAGCTTCTCTCTCGGTAAGCCAAGTCCCTTCAAGTGGAAAGATAGTAATTGGACAAATACATTCTTTTAAAGATGACAATCCAATGATTAAATTACAATTTGATTCAAATTCAGAAGGTCTAAAAAATAAGACTGGCAATATCGAAGCTCTTGTAAGAATCGATCCTGATACAGATGCTGTCAACATACCAATTGCAAAAAATATAAATCTAAACCAAAGATTCACATATGGCATTTATTTAAGCTCAAAAGGTGTACTAAAAGTAATTGCTAATGGTCAACGATGGGAAGCTAAAATAAGTCCAAAATGGAATGATTATACACAATATTTCAAAGCAGGAGCATATGTCCAAGATAATACTGGATATGCAACAGAAGGCGGTAGAGTAACATTCTACAAACTCGCAATCAACCATTGATTTTCAAAAAACCTTATTGACAAAAATGTGATTTCATACTATAATGACCACATCAAATCAACGAAGACAGGATTACAATCATGGCACATGCAAATCGCAGTAAGGTTCTTCAAGTGGTTCGTGAAGACCGTCTTTTCAGCCATAAGGTTGAAAAACCAAAGGCTGGCAAAGGGCGTCAAGAAAAGCACTGGTAACAGTGCTTTTTCGTCTTGAGGTTAAAAATGACAATAAGAGAAAACCTTACCCTTACACATAAAACTTACCTTAGCCTACCAAAAAGCTATTGGGATAAATTTTCAACTGCAGATGTCGATTCTCTTTTAGAAAAATTATTTGAGTCTGAAAAATTCCTTAAAGCAAATATCACAAAGCAAAACTGTAATGATTACATTGAACACGTCCAAATTGTTGCAAAAATACTCAAAGAAAAAGTTCACATGTTAAGTCTTGCTGACCACGTTCAAAGCTATGGTGTTGTCGTTGGCACTACATGCCTTAAAATCCTACGTTGAGAAATATAAATGCATTCACAAGACTTAATCCTCTGCCAAGCACATGGTTCAGAAGAACCTGAATATGAACTCTGGCAACCGGAATATGGCATTGATAATTTCGTAAAAACAGAATTTACTTGTGGTGCTTGCTATTGCCTTGCCTATGCGCTTCATAAACATACTGGATGGCCTATATATTCTGTTGGTGATGAACACTATTACGTCATTAATAATGATGGCAAGGCTGTTGATATCTATGGTGTAAGACCAACTCAATATGCACCTACCAAATATGATATTGATCAAAAAAAATCGACTCAGCCTTCAAAAGTTGAAAGTATCGAAGATGTTTCTGATAATGATTACTATCGATGGGCTGAAAAATTAATTACACACTTTCCAAATTATTTTGGTATTAAATAGTTGTAATTATATTGGTCTGATGATACAATCCAATGACACATATCAATTGGATTATACCCATGAATATCGAAAAACAAAAATCTGATGTTCTTTTTTATCTCACTTTTTATCTCACAAAAGAACTAAACAATGTTCATGCTTTTGCAAAAGAACATGAATATGTGATCGCACAATATCACGTTATCGATTTTTGGGAAAAGTGGGATGGCGTATTCAAAAAAGAAAACAATGGCAATTTCTACGAATTTGCTCTGGAACTTTTTGACCTTGCAAATGCAAGGGCTTCGGATACTATCAAACTTTATTTTGACCATAAAGATTTCCCATTAGATTACGATGGAGAAAATTCAAGTCATGCTTTGTATATCTTGGCAAAGGGTGTGTTTAATGGTCAAGAATATTTCGTAAAAGCAACATCTGAACACAAATACCACAATGACAATTATGTCTTTGATAAAACAATGCATAGAGGGTAGTTATATGAGCATAGAAGAACGTAATAAATTTAAAGGTGATTTAAAGAATCCTATTCAACCTCTTTTTGAAGATGAAAATGGAACACTACGTTTTAAATCAAATTCCATTGTTGAATATCTTGTTCGAGAAGGCAAAGCTGATTTGAATCAAATTGCAATGATGGATTTTAGTCAAGATGACAGAGAACAATTTAGCCAGTTACATGGTTATAGTTTGAGTGGATTTGGAGGTCTAGGTTCAACGACTAATGAAACCTATTATGCCGCTGTAAAAATGCATGAAAACCCTGAATTGAACGAATTGCAAGCTCGCTACGATGCCCTTCTTGAACAATTTGAAGGTCTTAAAGAAGCCATCCAAGCACCTATGAAGCTTTTAGCAGAGGTTGCACATGATTATGAATTAGATATTGAAGAGTAATTTAAAATGAATATAAAACCTGAAAACGTTCAATATAATAAGGATTATTTTGGACACGAATTAAAAGACAATATATATCGTTTTAGAAATGAATATATTTTGAGATCTAAATTACGTTTGTTATTATCTAATTATGAACCTAAATTTCATACCACTCATATAAATTCAATAGATAATCTTGAAAGTTATAAAAAACATTTGTATATGCAAGAATCTGTAATGTGGACTATCACTTTACTTAATAATAATCAAAAAAATCATGTTACTAGATTAAAATCACTTATTAGTCGCATAAGTGATGCGCCTTCATCTGAGAGAAAAGACACAAGAGAAAATGTTAAAAATGAAACAATGCATGATTTTTGTTATTTCATTCAAATGAATCTTTTCTTTTTCCAAAATATATTAATGCTAGAGAAAGATAAATCAATTATTTCTGAATATCTAGATAATTTAGATAACATATTTATATTTAACACCTCTTTTATTGAAGATATTGAAGAAACACAAAACGAACTTCACACTATTTTCATCCCAATGTTAAATGATATGAATGTGTTAAAAAATGTTTCAGATTCTAAATTATATTTTGAATTTATAGGAAACATGTTTACAAAACATTCTGCATTTATTCAAACTCTGCATGATCAGTATTTTGAAAAAATCAGAAATAATATTCAACAAATAGTGAAAGCAATCGAACCAAAAAATTCATTGCCGAAGTCTGTTTATAATTAATTTAATAATCAACATTTATTAAATTCATAAAAATCCCTTACTGTATAAGGGATTTTTCTTATATGCAGACCAGTGACACTACTCAACAATAGCCATTAAGTATAATATAAATATAAACATCAATCTTTTAATAGGTCATAGGATGAAAGTTGAACAGAAAAGAAGTTCTAGCAGTCAATCTCAAATAGTTGTAAATCCTTTAACAAAATGGCTTAGTCCGAATGAATGTTATGCCCTCAAAGGAAGCAAAAAAGAAGAAACAAAACATTAATTATTATTCCTCAAATATTTTCGATTAATAATTGACTAATTTTGAATAGATAGATACAATAGAAAATCTATTTAAAAGGTGTTAATTTATATGGCTAGTATTCAATATTTCCCTCCCATTTCAAAATCTGAATTTGATTCATTAGGTACAGAAGAAAACAGCGTTAAAGAACAAAAACGTATTCTTAAACTGATTGATGACCGTCTTAGCTATGTTTACCCATACTTATGCTCGCTTACTGGCAATGAACTTGACTGGTTTGATTTTGACAATGCTCCTGAATGTCATAATGGCGATCCAGAAAGAGGTGAATTTGAATATAAATTATATTCAAAAAATATCACTTTAATCAGAAGTATTAAACATTTCATGTATAAAGGCCAATCTCTTGATATATACAATTATTCTGTTCCATCAAAATTCATGTATGAAGAAATCAATGAAGATGAAGTAAAACAATTAATTCAAGATGAAAAAAACAGTATTGATAAAAAACATCAAGAAGAACATGACAGAAAATTAGCTTTGAAAGTTAAAAGAGAAGCATTGATTACCTCAATTACTTCAAAACTAACAAAAGAAGAGCTTGAAATTATTGATTTCAAAAAGGTTAAACCATGAGCAAAGTATACCCAGTAATTCACTACAAAGACGATGCCACTACAATATCAGAAGCGGTTAAAGCCAGTGGTGCTGGTGCTGATGGCGTTTTTCTTATTTCACACATCGGTCATAATGAACGCCTTATTCCATTGGCAGTAGAAATAAAAGAAAAGTTAAAACTTGAAGTTGGTCTTAATTTTTTAGGTGAGAGTGCTTTATATACGGCAAAAATTGTTCGTGAAAATAACCTTGATATGATTTGGGCTGATTATTGCGGAGTATCATCAGAAGGTCTTGAATATGAAGGACATGATCTTGCTGATTGGGCTTGTTTGAATGAACAGATTAAAGTATTTGCTTCTGTTGCATTCAAATATCAAGGCTTTGAGCCTAGTCCGAGTTTAGCTGCATCAGAAGCTCTTAAAGCTGGTTTTATACCTACTACAAGCGGTTCTGGAACAGGTTCTGCTCCTTCTATTGATAAGATACGTGATATGTCTATTGCCGTTCAAGGAACTCTTGCAGTTGCAAGTGGCATGACATGCGAAAATGTTAATGAATTCAAACCTTATTTATCTCATATTCTTGTAGCCACTGGAATATCTGATGATGAATATCATTTCAATATAGAAAAACTGAGTAGTTTTATAAAATCAGCTCATTTTTAAAAATGAGTTTACATTTTGTCAATACTTTGATATAATTAGCCATCTATATAAATTAGGCTTTCAAAATATGAACAAAATCATTTTAGTTACAAATGAAGATGGAGATTACGAAGCCTTATACCTTAATGGCAATATTATTGTTCAAGGCTCTTCTGTTCCTCGTTTTGAGTTAACAGACGTAATGTCTAAAAACCAGCCATACGAATATGAAACTCATGAAGTAACAGCAGACTGGATTGAGGACTTCGGCGGAAACTACCCTGATAGCCTTTTGGATATTCCACAAGACGCATATACAAACTAATTTAGGAAAACGAAATGAAATCGCATCCATTACCAGCAAAAGGCAAAGGCAGTAAAAACATTAACATGGCTCGCAATGTGGGTATCGCCATTGCTAAAAGCCGTTTTGAAGATATGCTTGATCCAGAAATGCAAGGATTCATGTTTAGCTGGAATGATGAACGTATTCCTATGGTAGAATCGAATCTTTTTTTGTATTACAGTTCTATTCCTAAAAACCTTGATGAACTCAAAATTATTGCTCATGATGCAGCAAAACTTGAATTCAATATTTTGAAAGAAGAATACTTAAAAACACATGAAAAATTGCCTGTTAATGTTTTTTCAGATAAAGAGTCGATTTCTAGTTTTGTTTCACTTTTGACTCGTAATCATGTTCGGCTTTCACAATCTAAATTTTATGCAGAAAAAGAAAAAGCAGGTCTCAATATTACACAAGAAAATTGGAAAACATTTTATCTTGATGAAATTACTGTTGAATCTTTGAGGCAATCGGCTATTCAACGATCAGAAAATTCATTCAGCGAAAAAAACACATCTGATACAGTTAAAGAAGAAGTCATGAAACAAGTTAATATCTATTATGACAACATCACTGATTTGGAATCTATGTTGTATTCTTCTCGTTAATAATTGAGTATAAATCATGAAAGAACACACTATCTTTAAAGGTAAGGATGCCGAAAATAAAAACATTGCATATTCATGTGGCATGAAATATGCAAAAAAAGAATTTGAATATCATCTTGAAATAGAAAATCAACTTTTTCATTTTAAGTGGACCAATCCTATCAATGACATCATTAAAGGTACTGTTTGTCTACAATGGCCCGGAAAAACAATTGACAATATTGATGAGCTTTCAGATATTGCTTATCAAGCCGCTGAAATTGAATTCGCCATTTTAAAAGAATTATATTTAAATGAACATGGTTCATTACCTGAAAAAAATTATTCAGATGAAGAACTCATTGAAAAAATAGTATACAATGCCAAATATTTGTATCCAATTTATTCCATCAATGTTTTCAGGTCAAAAATGTATGAAAAATTCATCTTTGATGCAGACACTCTAAATAAATTGTATTTAGAACAAAACAGTCAGGAAGAACTTGTACAAGGTGCTATTGAAAACGCAAGGAAATCTTGCCAGATTAAAGAAATCAGACTTGATTTAGAAGAACTAATAATTCAAAAAATTATTAATTATTATAATGATTTTTCAACTCTTGCTGAATGCGTTGGTTTCAAATCGAAAACGTCTAGTTGAGGTTTTTGTTTACTTACATAGAGACTTCTGTTATAATGCCTTATCTTAAAACATTAAGGCATTCGAAATGAACGAGCAAACAATTTCTTTTTACAACACTAACGCCAAAAGCTATTCTGATAGCACTATTGGTCTAGACATGTCTGCCCTTCACAATGAATTCCTATCAAATCTTCCTGCTGGCGCAAGCATTCTCGACGCTGGGTGTGGTAGCGGTCGGGACGCCCTAAAATTCAAAACTCTCGGCTTTGACGTTACAGCAATTGATGCATCAGCAGAACTTGTTAAAATTGCCTCTGAAAATATTGGTCAAAATGTTATCCAAAAGTCTTTTGAAGAGATTAATTGGAATGAAAAATTTGATGGTGTTTGGTGCATGGCTTCTTTGCTTCATTTGAATGACGAAGAACTTATCAAAGCACTGGGTAATATCGCATTGTCTTTGAAAGATGACGGTATTATTTTTGCTAGCTTTAAAGCTGGTGAAGGTAGTTCTTATGATGATAAAGGAAGATTTTTCAATTATCATACTATGGAAGAACTTGCAGAAGTCTTTGAGACATTTACTGGTCTTTTCACTAACGTTAAATGCTTTTACAATAAAGATTCTATGGGACGCGAAGATACTCAATGGATTAGCGTTATTGCCAAAGTGAATAATAATGCAAAGTTCTTGCGCAATATTGGCAATGCTGAATCCGCATTCTTAAAACATTTGAAAAGTGATTCTATCTATGCTCTCTTTCCTGATTCTGTATGGGAAGACTTCGAGAATCAAGATGAAAACTTTAAATTCACTATTAACATGTTAAAAACCGTTTGGACCCACTCTTGGCTCGAAAAGAAAGAGTCTGCTGTTGTAATACCATCAGAAGGCAAAGGGGTTAAAGTTCAAACCGAAGACCCACAGGCTTTGATTTCTTTTGAGCAATTCGTTTGGAAATTCAGTACAGGTCCAGAATCAGTTCTTCAAAAAATGAACAGTTATGAGCCAACTAATCCCAGTTATTATGACAGCTTGACTGATAACATGTGGCAGTTTTGGCTAAAAGCTTGGAAAACTAAACCTTAAAAATTTTAAAAAAGAGAACATAAAATGAACATTTATAATAATCCAAAAACTATTCCTGTTGCACAATTGCTTAATTTTACAGGTCGCTCTGAACCTATTCCAATTATGCTGAAAAGCAAAAGTGATAACGTAACAGAAATTAAAAATCTTTTCGAAGGTTCTGGTTTTCTATTTGCACATATTGATTTAGCAACCGTGAACGAATCAATAGATCTTATTCTCAAAATTTCTATGTTCTGTAATCATCCAGAAAAGAAAAAAGTCGTCTTCTTTTTTGATAATTTTGAAAAAGCAGATAACCTTGCGGTTATGTACTTATTTTCATCTGTAATAAAAGGTGCAGAGAAATCTACTTTTTATAAAGAAAACGATGTATTGCTATTTAATACATACTCTTCTACTTATGATAATATCCCTACTCCACTTTTAAATAAGTCTATTCATGTAAGTTTGGATTGATTTAAAAAAATAGTATTCTAATCAATATATTACAACAGAAGATTTATACTCTTTTGTTGTAATATAATGCTTGCATTATTATTAAAATATCTGTATAATACGCGAAGGATTAATATACGCATTGATGCGAAATTATAAGAGAGTGTATTTTATGGAGACGATCAAACCTTCACATTTTTCACATTGTGCTATAGAAAAACAAAAGTTTGTACGAAGAGCAATACAATATGGCGCAGTAATGATTCATGATACTCCCGAAACAACAACTGATTTAAAATCTGCATTCGAAGAAAGAGGTAGACTCTTTATCGAATTTGACTTCAAGGAGCGATGCGATGATTTTAACTTCCCTTCTAGGTTCTTGTCAATAGCAAATGAACACGAAGATGAAAAAATTGTTTTCATGCTTAAAAACTTCGAGCATGCTGATCCAGCAGAAGCTAAGTTCGCTTTCTCTTCCCTTATGGAGCAAGGATGGTTTCGAGATACAAGCGCCATTTGGAACAACAAAAACACTCTCATATTTGGCGTACAAGGGATTATCAACAAAGAAACTTCCCCGTTACCTAATTCTTGCGTGCATAAACTAGCACATTTCGAAGTTTTCTGATATAATTGGACTCTTTTAAACCAAGAGTCCAATCACATGAAAAACCTTGCTGATATTTTAGTGAAAGTCAAAAAAATTAATGAAACATTGCCTTCAAACTGGCTAAGACATCAAGAAGTGCCTTTCAAACTGATTGGTATTATTGACGATATGTATTCCATTGCTCATATTGCCGAAACAACAGTAAAAGAATATTCAACAGCAGAAAACGTGCTTATTTATAACGAAATCATTGAACAAATGCGTATCATGTTTGTTGATAAGCTTAAAATGACAGCTATCGGTGTTTCAATCATGGATCGCGCTGTTTTGGTGAACAAAACTGTTATTAAAATACTGAACGAAAAACAATACCCTTATAGTCCTGATCCAAAATCCGTTGGTCAATATTAAAATAGGTTGACTGCTTTCGAAATACCTACTATAATACAAGTACATAAATTATTAGGTGAATTGACATGCTTCCAGTTTTTGATGAACAAACCCGAAAACAAAAACGCGAACTTGTAACTGCATACTTTTCAGCATATCCAGAAGAAAAGCCTGCCTCTTTCAATCGTGTTAGTCATGAAATCAACGATCTTGAATTAGCTTATCTGTCTCAATATGTTGAACAAGAAGTTAAGGCTCATGGTCGAGCATCCACTCTGGCTTACCTCATTGATCCTGAAAGTAGCTATGGAACTTTTACGCCAAAAGAACCTTCTGATCATGACCAGATGATTGCTCATACCATGATTCAATGGCTTGGCACAAACGTTGGTATGGATTTTGTTAGAAAGTCGCTGGAAACAGCAGGTTATGAAATTGTAAAAAAAGAAGAAAAGAAAAAAAACATTTTAGAGCGAATCAGAAATGCTTAATAAACAAGTCGAAGGATTTTGGTGGAGTGAAAGGGAACCGCATTATCCAAAGCCTATTTCATCTGAAATTTCTTTTCCAAACAAAGAAGAAATTGTAAATAAGCTAAAGTATGTTGAAGAAAACATTCAGAATTACACTTTGGGTAAAAAACATACAGGTCAAAAGGTTCATTACAAAGGTTACTCCGAATGTCGATGCTGTGGGCAAGAGGTAGGTTCAGCAGAATTCAGAATTGGCAATTGGGCTTGGCCAGAAGGTTTATTCCATTATGTAAATGAGCATAATATTAAACCAAGCGAAAAGTTTATTTCCGAAATCCTTAAAATTACTAGGACTTAAAAATGAAAATTACTGAAACTAAAACAGTTGTTAGAGAAATTTATGTTTCTCCATGTTTGAAATGCGGGAGTGAAGATATTCTCATTACCGATTCTAACTATAGTTCATTCAACACTGGTGGCGGTACTTGCAGAGCTTGCAAACATTCTGTAACTGGTGGTTGCGGATGTGATGTCAGCATGGATACTTTGGCAAATATCTGGAACAAAGGTAACGATCTTGAATATCTGATTAAAGAGCAAGAATCGATTGTTGCTGTGGCGCAGGAAAAGATTGCAACGCTTGTAAAATTGCAAGACAGTCGAACTTTCTGAAACCTTGAAACCCTTGTGCAATCAGGGGTTTCATCCTTTTTAGCCTTTACTTTACCTTGCTTTTTTGGTACAATACCCTATAGACAGCCACTTATAGGTACGTATCATGAAAGCAGTTCAGCACAGTTCTGACAAATACCCACCTCGCACTCACCATAATGCGAGTACCGCTGATATGACTATTGCTTTTGCCGAAGATTTTGAATCTCTTGGCGAAAAACTTACCAAATCAGCAGTCGTCAAAGCCAAGAAAATTTACCTTCCCATTCCTCTTCAAACGGATAAAAGACAGGCATCTATTGCGATTTTTCGCATGTGCCGAGACCACAATGTTACTGTCATCAACATTGCTGGCAATGGCATTTACAGTTTGAAAGAACATGGTTGGACACAAGAATCTTTGAATCAATGGGTTTACGATGTTCTCAAACCTGTTTGCAAAAACTTGCCTATCGTGCAAATCATTTCCGGTGGTCAAACTGGTGTAGACTTTGCTGGTGGGGTCGCTGGTGAAGTGCTTGGTCTGGACCCTGTTATGACCTTTCCAAAAGGTTTCTTGCAGCGGACTTTGAAAGCGCATGCTTACACACAAACGGAACAAAATGTTCTTGATACTGTTGCTGAATATGTTGAATTAATTAAGGAGTAAGCATCAAAATGTTTAGTTACTACAAGAATACAAGTCACATTTTAAATTTTATGAATTCGATTGGGCTTTACACACCTTTCCCCGAATTCCCTCTGATTATTAAAAATGTAAAAGATAGTGAGTACCGAATTTTCTCTAATACAAAAAGAGAATGTTCTACTTCTTTCACTATTAAACTGCCTGTAAAAAACACCTTGCAATTGACTTTTAGTAAACAGATTAGTTTTACAAATACTCAGGAATTCGAAACCAAAGATCTTGAATCTGCACTTTTTGATGAGAATGAACATCATTATTCATTTAATTCACAAATCAAAAAAGAAATGTCTGATTACTTGTCAAAAACGCTTCAAAAGTTTAAATCTGAAATTGACGAAACTTTTAATGACAAAGATGTAAATATTACAGTATCCCTAAACGTTGATTTAAAAGTTTTGGGGAATGGTCAAGACTTTAATTTTGATGAGTTGAAACGAACCGTTGACTATAATATTAATACTGTTATAATGGTAGCCTCACAAGCTCCTGATAGTATCCTTAAAGAATTGAACGATGATGTCAAGCAAATGAGTTTTGAAAGGATTCTTGAAATCAGGAAGAATTACCCTGTTAAAAGCTATGAAGACAAAAGCGGTTCTTACTCAACAAAACTTTTCAGCAATTAAATTTTAATCAAAGGTGATAACATGAGCAATTGTTATACTTGCAGTTTTCGAAAAAACACTCCCGGTGATTGCCATAGCTCTTGCTCTCATCCTGTTTTTAACGATAACAACAATGCGATGAAAACAGTTATGTTAATTATGCGACAACATCCAGCGTCTATGGCTGCTTTGGAACAAATGACTGGTATTCGTTTCGACAGTTACGGCGTACAAAGTGGATGGGTAAATTTCCCAATCAACTATGACCCTATTTGGCTTAAAGGTGATTGCAAATACTACAACTTAATTGGCGCGAAAGTTCTTGATTGATATTTGATTCTGTACTATAATAATGTCATCGAAATTATTAGGTATATCGACATGACAGAATATGGTATCGCTCGAAACACAAACAACTTCAAAAATGAAGACATGTATCGTACAGGCATGACAAAAGACGAAGCAGAAGAATGGATGTATGATTGGCTTAGTGGTCGTGGAAGCCCTACTGAGTATTGCATTGTCAGTCGAGAAGTTTCTTCTTGGGATTTGGCAGATTGATTTGCCATTTTTATTAAAGCCTATTAGAGACAATAGGCTTTTTATTTAAAGAGATAAAAAGTTCTATCAACCTTAAATCTTTTGATTGAATTTCCCAAACAAATCCTTGCAACTCCCTGTCACCTCTGGTATCATTACTCCGTAACGCAAGGAAACACCTTAGTGTTTGTGCTAAGTAGGATGTATAACAAAAACAATACCTGCCTATTGAATACCTTTGATGCCTATAATCTATTCTCTGACAGGAAATACCAACATGAAAAAGACACGAATGTTTAAAACGAAACGAATGTTACTGATTTACATTGCTCTAGCGTTTACTGGTGGTCACGACCATAACCAGCATCACGATAGACACCCATCTCAAAACCGAGTACGGAAATGGAGTCTTCTGCATTCGAAGCAAGCTAAACAGCATTAATCAATCAAGCCACTTTCGAGTGGCTTTTTTGTTGCTAAATTTTCTTATTCTTGTTATAATTGACTCACTTAAACATTTTAGAGTAGGCAAACATGAGTAATATGATCACGATCAAGAAAAAAGACTTTTTGAAGCGATTCAGAACTGGTTTTGATATTGCTCGTAGTGAATACGGCGTTTACAACTTTAACCCAAGAAAAACCACCATTACCGAAGTTCTTTTCGATGTCACTGATGAAAGCAACGATTTCGATGGTTGTGGACTTGTTGAGCGCAAGCTTCTTAATTCTATCAATCCTGAAAACTATTCAGAGTCTATCGCTGCAATCAAAACAAAGGCAGACGAACTTTATCTTTCTAATCTTGATTTCTGTATTAAGAAACTTGAAAAACTTTTGGAAGGTTTCCCAAAATGGAAAGACGTGCTTTATTCCATGAATATTGGTAATGCTGATAAAATTGCATACTCAAACAGCAACTTCAAAAATCTTGAAATTGCAAAAAATATGGTAGCTGGTAAAGAACCACTTCCTGCGAAAATCATTTACCTTATTCCTGATGAGTTTCAAATTCCAAGTTTCATTCCTGAATTGGGTCAATCATTCTACAGAGGTAATTTCGAAGACTATAACGATTTTTCCGTAGAAGAATTCAAGGTTAGTAAAATTTCATTTTCTGAGGACTTTTTTCATCGCACTTATGATGAAACAGTGAATATTAATAAAGATGCATTGCTGAATAAGCTTTATTCAAACAACACATTGAATGTCATTGTTGAAATGCAATCGCCAAACGATGAAAGTGTTTTGAAATTTTACACAAAAGAACTGTCAATGTTTAAAGATGGTTTTTTGACACAAGGTTCTTTTCAAGGTGTTTTTGACTCTAAGGAAAAAGCAACTACTTTTGTAAAAGAACGTGCTGAAATGGCTATTTCTATGATTCAAAACAAATTGAAAAAAATTTAATAGAATTTTAGGTAATAAAAATGAAAAAAGAACAACTTGTAGAATTGAAAGTTGGTGATTTTGTAGAACGCAACCTTCATGGTGCGGGGCATACTACAAAGGGAGAAAATGCAGAAGTCTTTCACATTGATAAGGCGGCTGGTATTTTTTGGGTTGAAGAATGGGACGAAGAATATTTTAAAGATTCTGTTTATGCCTATTCTTTAGAAACAGGTAAATCAATCAACAATTATGTTCATGGCTTTTACAACCAAGTGACAGCCATCGTTAAAAACTAAAAAAATTGTTGATATAGGCCTTATTTCATATTATAATACCTTCTCAAACAAGAGCTATTTTGCTCTTAAAATCCACAATTATAGAGTTTAATCTTATGAAATATGTTCTATTGCTGATTGTTGCAACAATGTTAACAGCTTGTGTTCCTGAACCCGGTTCAGATTCTAGTGATATGAAGTACGTAACCGACCAAAAACTAAGAGCCGAGCGCTTTGATGCTTGTATGAAAGCGCTTCCTGCTGGTCCAGTTACTACACAATACAATGACTGGTCAGAGGTTGTTGATAGTTGTGAGAAAGCATCATACTTTCAAAGTCTAAAACTTGCTCATGTAGTAAATGGCAAATGGATTTTTGAAGATGGCAAACCCGTTCAATAACAAAAGACAAACCTTTACAAAAGCCACCTGATTAGGTGGCTTTTTTGTTGCAAAAAAACTAAAACTATACTATAATACACCCATCAGAAGCCAACCTTATTAGGTAATCCGAAATGACCATTAAAAATTCCACTCCAATGAAACGTCTTACTTCCCATTTCAAATCAATGGAAAGTTCATTGAAACAGTATGATGGTAAGAAGACCGTTCTGAACAAGCGTGAGTCTTCGGTGGATTATCATGGTCAAGACCGCAAAGCAATTGAAAGTGACTTTATTGTTATTTTCACTTTCGGTCGTAATATGCCAAGTATCTCATTTGTCTTTGAGTACCTAAACCCTAATGCGCCAGAAACCTTTTTCGCGCAAATCAAATCTGGTGTTGGTAACGAAACTATCACTACCTCTGCGCCAATGAATTTTGAAGAATTCCGACTGAACCTTAACAAGTTCAACAAATTCCTTGACACTCCACGAAAACGAGAAAGAAGCACTAAGAAAAATCCTGCAAAATCAGATATGGAATATCTTATGGACAATATCAAGCCTATTTTCTTCACTGAAACTTTGCAAGATTCTTCCAAAGAACATATTCATTCCTATAATACTCAGGTCGCTGAAAAGCTTAAAGAACTCAATATCCCAAGCGCTGAGAAAAAACTGGTTAAAGCCCAATCTGTATATCAAGCTGCTGTTGAAGAAGCAAAAGTGGAATATCAAAAAATCCCTGAGATTGAGCAAATTAAAAAACTGGAAGAAAGCCTTCGCATTGCAAAAGCAAAAGCTCAACTGAAACTTGAGAAAATCGAACGTGATTTAGAAGTAGAACAAAAAAGATTGGACGAAAGAAAAGCCAATACTGAACTACATGGTAAAAAAGTAGATCTTCAACTTTTTAAATCTTCATTGATTTCTAGCCTTCCAACAATGGTTCGCGCATTACTCCGCTCGCATACTGAGCATTAATCACAAAGCTATTGATAATAAAGCCACTTTAAAGTGGCTTTTTTGTTGCCATAAATTGGCTTTCCTGATATAATCAGTCATACTTTCAACCGAATGGTTTAATCATGCAAAACATCACTCCTATGAAGCGTCTTAGCACCACTCTTAAAAGTATCAAAGAGTTGGTCAGCCCTGAATTCAAGCATTTCTCTTTGAATAAAGCAGAATCACGTAGTATTCCTTGGCCTTTTCAGACTGAAAATAAATACAAAACAAAAGGTGTCGTAAATGATTTTGCATTGATTTTTTATCACGAAAAGAATAAACTCGACAATCCAACTTTTTCGTTTATCTTCAATTATGTTGATAAAAACAAGCCTGCTACTTTCATGGCTCAATTGAAACAGAAACAAAGCAATGACACTATTATCAGTTCTCCTATTATGGACTATGAAACTTTTCGTAGTGGACTTAATCTGTTTATCAAAAACTTGACAACAATTCAAAAAGGTAAAAATTTCAATAAAATTATTATCCAAGAATTTGTAGATGTTTTCCTTGGAGAAACATCTGATTCTGAAACATTGTTTGCTCTTGGTCAATTTAAAGCAGCTTTTGAAAATCATGAGCTTTCTAAAGTTGTTGAAGACTTGACTCAGCAATCAGAAAAAGCTGAAAACGATTTTATTTCTTCCGAAAATAAAGCAATCCAAGAAATCGCCAATATTCCAGAATGCAAAGAAATCAAAGAACTTCGCGCAAGACTGAAAGTTCTGGAAATGACTGTTACTAAACAAACAAATGAAATCAGACAGAAACACCAGCTTACTGAAAAACGATCTAAGTACGTAAAAATTGAAAACAGCAAAAAAGATGCAGAAACAAAACTTGACGAATTGAAAATTGAACATTTGAAAAAACTACCTCCAATGGTGAAAATGTCTGTTCAAACAATTCTGATAAAAGAAGGTAGTGTAAACCACCTTGACTAAATTTTATAATTCATGTAAAATCTAGTGATTAAATTAATAAATGAGGTGGCTCCTATGTCGCATTCTAGTATCATCAGACTTGGTAAACATTTAGCAAAAACTGTTCTGCAGAATACGCCAGAAGGCGCCACTATCTTTTCTATTCGTGAAAGTGGTGTTGCTTATAAAACATCCGAAATGAAAAGCTATGCGCTTTACAAGACTTTTCCGAAAGTTTCAATGGATGCTAAAAGGCAATTTGCATCCGATTTCTGCAATCGTGTCCAATCCTTGAATCATAATGCAAGATTTACAGGTTAATTTTATGAGTATTTCAAAAGTTCTTGGTTTAATTTTGTTTATAGCTTTCATTTATGTTGTAGTACAAGATTGGAGTCATGGCGCAAAAGGCGTGTACGAAAAAGTTTGGCTAGGTGAATTTCAATCAGGAAATAAAATTGATTGTGAACCAGTTCACTCTACTGTAAAAGATGTTCCCGATAAACAATCAATAGATAGAGCAAATTAAAAAGTATGATTTGAATCTGCTTATTTTGTTAGCTATCAACAATAAAGATATTTTACTCTTTAGATTACAGATAGACAGAAAATTATTTCTGTCCTAATATACTATTGGATAAATAAAAATGACGAATATTAATAAGCCAAAATATGAACCAGATAATGGTCCACTCACCGCAGAACAATATGAATTAATCAGAAAACATAGTTCTGCCACAAATACACCAGATAGTGCTTTTACTGAAAGACTATTTGACAATTTGTTTGAACAATATCGACCAGATGATGGTCTGTTATCAGACTAAACAATATCAAAAATCAAAAAATTGTCTATACAAGGTTTAGAAGCATCTTTTAGATCCTGTATTGTAAATAAGATTTAATCATAAATTGAACTTTTGCATATTTTAAAATTTCTCCTTAAAATACTTCAATCCTTCCTTTCTTAATGTCAATAAAATTGTTGACATAATGCCATTATGTTTATATAATGGTGACATTCTAAACGATAGTGAAATACTATTTAAACCTACACAAAGAGAAAAAGAAATGAGGAATACCAAATGCTGACGATTGTCGCCGCGTTTATGACTATTACCACTGTGATGACCTACTTGAACTACAAGTTTATCAAGCTCCCCCATGCTATTGGAGTTATGTTTGGTGCTTTGGTAATGAGTTTGGCTATTCAGGCATTCAGTCGCCTTGGTTTTCCATTTATGGAAGAAGCAGCTATTGAAATTATTTCAAAAATTGATTTCCATGAACTTTTGATGGTCTGGATTCTTCCTGCACTTTTGTTTGCTGGCTGCTTGACTGTTAACGTAAGTGATTTGAAATCTCACAAATGGGCTATTGCAGGACTCGCAACATTTGGTGTGATTATTGCAACTGTTGTAATCGGTTTCTGTACTTATCAAGTTCTTGGCGCACTTAATCTAAAAGTGAGCTTGCTTTATTGCTTCTTGTTTGGTGCTTTGATTAGCCCTACTGACCCAATTGCTGTAATGGGCATCCTTCGAAATGCTGGTGCGCCAACAAATCTTAGGGTTACTATTGTAGGTGAGTCTCTGTTTAACGATGGTACAGCAATTGTTGCGTTCTCTATCTTGTTTGCTTTGGTTACATCTGGTGGTGAACCAACTTTCAGTCATGCTGGAATGTTATTTTTGCAAGAGGCTGTTGGTGGTGTATTGTTTGGTTTGGCTCTTGGGCTTTTCACTGTTCTAGTACTTAAAACGATTGATGAAGCCCATATCGCTGTAATGATTACTCTGGTGATGGTGGTAGGTGGTGCTACACTGGCAAGCCTTTTTCATGTATCTGCACCATTGGCTATTGTAATTGCTGGTCTGTGCTTGGGATACACTCCTTTCAATCATATGAACGAGTATACTCAGCGTGTAGTGAATAGCTTCTGGCATATCATTGACGAATTTTTGAACGGTATGTTGTTTGCACTTATTGGTCTGGAACTACTGATTGTAGACGTTAGCACCATCCATTTTGTAATTGCTATTACAATGTTTGTAGTATTGGTTGTAAGCCGTTTACTAACTGTTATTCCACCATTAGCTATTATGAAGCGAATCCGTAAAGAAGCTGGTTTTGGCAAGGGTAGTGCTGCAATTCTTGCTTGGGGTGGTCTGCGTGGTGGTGTGTCTATCGCACTTGTTCTGGCATTGCCAGCAGGACACGAAAAAGACGTATTACTTCCACTGACTTACATCATTGTTCTTGGTTCCATCTTGATTCAAGGTTTGACAGTTGGTAAATTGGTTAACATTCTTTTTGAAAATTCTCCAAAAGATGCATTACCAGTAGACGGCCATGGCAACGTTAATACTGATGAATCAGAAGCAATTGCAGTTCAAGTATGTGATGCAGTAGAAGCACATACTATTGAAGAAAGTCATAAAAACGACTGATCATCAATCTATTAAAAACCGTCCTTAGTGGCGGTTTTTTATTGCTTTCATTTACAAGAAATGATACTATTGACAATCAATCATAAAAGGTTATCGAATATGAGCATCAAAAGAATCAATCTTGCGCGTTGGATGGCTTCTCCAAAAGAAGTGAATCGCAATTCATCTTTTGGTTCTCTTTATGAATCTATTACTCCAATCTATAATCGTAATGGAATTTATTCCGATGGAAAGAAATCTTGGTTTGAGGTTGATGGATTAGCTTATACATATCCAATCAACGATTTTAATCTTGAATTTTCTATCATTAAAATCAGAGAACTTTCGAATGTTCAAGCAAAAGCATTGAGCATTATTGTTGATGCTGGACTAGCGACAAAAGAACAAAAAGAAATGGTTAATCTATACCGTTGCTACGGTAGAAAGTTCACCTTATCCAACCTTCGTGAAAAGAAAAGATTCAATGCTGCTATTGA
Organism: Galeopsis tetrahit; assembly: GCA_963675135.1. Classification (NCBI taxonomy): domain Eukaryota; kingdom Viridiplantae; phylum Streptophyta; class Magnoliopsida; order Lamiales; family Lamiaceae; genus Galeopsis; species Galeopsis tetrahit. The sequence continues at coordinate 19,506 of CAVLYN010000220.1, read as the reverse complement.
TGCTTTAAAATCTAAAAAATCTGGTACTTAAAATGACTTTTACATTAAGCAAAAAGGATGATGAAACATTTGAACTAACTTGCTTATGCACGGCAAGTGATGCACCAAGTGTCATTGAAAGATCTGATGACTATCATGATCTTTATCAAAAGAAATGGGAATATGATGAGGAATCAGACAACTTTGAAGTTTATACTGTTTCAGTTGTCAAAAAATATCCGCATGAAATGTCAAAACTTACATTTGAGCATATCAATTGTCCAGAATGCTACAAATAAACATCAAGTCTATGTGAGATATTAAAATGACAAAATGCATATTTACCAAAAACTTAGATACTGAAATTCCGAATTTCGATTTGAACGGTTTTATCCTTTACCCTGAAAAACAATACAGTTCGTTTGAGTTGTTCGAAAATTGTTATGGTCGTGTTGTAACAAGTTCGCCACTAGTCGTAGGTCACTATCGAAGAGACGAAGTGCTAATTTTGAGGAATGGCGTATTAGACGTTCCTTATATAGAAACGTTTGGATGCGGAATTGAAGTTCTCCTAAAAACCCTTTTGGAAGTTCGTTCAAGCATTAATGCAACTTCTGTTGCTGCTATTCGCGAAAAGATCAAGCAACGTGATAAAAGCGAGATTACACAAGAAGAATTAATGACTTGGCTAGATAAAATAGGCGATTCTATGGAAAAAGCTTATTTAAAATCAAAGCTTTCTCAATAAATTTTGTTTTCTATTTGCCCCATGATATACTTTATTAAAATATGAGGGATTCAGAATGTTTAAATTCTTTGATGACAGAACAACAATTCGCATTCTTGTTGAATCCCTTTCTGCATATAATCCTTTTCGCCCTTATGATGATAGTCATTATAGTTATCATTTCAAAGATAATCTTTTTTATGTCACTGTAAAATTTCCATACCGTCAAGATATACATGAAAAATACACATTAATTTATAACATTGATAGCACAGAATTTGATATTGAACCAAATGACCTTAATATTAGAGTAGGTTCCTTTGCTTATAAAAGACTTCAAAAAGCTTTAAATAAAGCTTGCAAGCATAGTGTTGAACGCAGTGCGTTTTTCAATATGGTTTATTCCGAAAGAAATAAAATGGCTAAATATATTACAACAAACTCTAAAACGTCTAGCGATAACAATCATTCATCAAAAAGCAACAACAGAAGCAACAAGTCAAGAACAAGTTGTAATCCTTCTATTCGTGATGCTGTGTGGTCGTCTGGTGATGATTCGAGTGGTTCAAGCTCTAGCTCTCGTTCTAGCAATGGTTGCGACTAATCAATAATTAAGTGTTGCACGCAGAAACTCATTGGTGTATAATTGATATTATTTTAATCAAAAGGTATTTATTATGTTTTTCAGTAAGCGTATGGATCTGGACAACACTGGCATTGCTGCTGAAATTGCAGAGCTTGACTACTCAATTCAATTTAAAAGCGGTGTTAAACTTCACCTTAAAGAAGGTGATTTGGTCACATTTATCAAAAAATATATCCCTGAAATCAAAATTGATGATTACTTTGAAGTGTCATACAAAGTTTTCCAGCATAATCAAAATATCAATCTTTTGTATTTCGTTCGTTTAAAACTAGATGAAACCATCAGAAAACATTTTTGTGAAGCAATGTATGACATTGAGTTGGATGCTTCTGAAACTAGTGGATTTTGCTATGATTCCTTCAATGATATGAAAGCAGAAGATAATGGTGATTCATTCTTTAGAGCTTGCAAAAATGCATATAACGAAGTAAAGAATAACACCCGTGAAAAAATCACTGCAAAACTGAATCTTCATACTTCGGCTTGGAGATTTTATAGCGATGACATGCGTTTTGATGATGATGAATTGAGCGTTGTTGTAAACGAAAAATCTCTTACTGAAATTGTTTCATACATCCGCAAAGACTTTGCAACAAATGGTGAAGCCACATTAAAAGCGCTTAAAGTAAAAAATGAAAAGCATCCTTATGTTTCTGTTGATTTCTTCCTTCAATATTTTGAAAAGGACTATCTTGAACTGGAAGCATCAGATTTTACTTATGAGAAATTTGCCAATTTTCTTAATAAATATAAACTCATTAGTCAAGGCTATTAATTATGAAAAATGACTACAATACGAAAAGTGGCAAGAAACCACTTTATCGAAAAGTAAACACATTGGCTCGTGGCGTTCGTCATCATTCAGGTGGAGATTATCGCCATGAACGCAATGGCAAAGAACAACCAGAATCTAACCGTCAAGGTATGGGCGCAAAAGTGAAACGTGGTTTGGATTACACTCCACTTTACAAATTTCTGCTTTCCAAAGTAGGTCAAAAATGGGATGAAGTCCATAGCGAAGCTGTATCTCGACTTGATGCAGAATATCCAATTTTCAATATGGTCGCAATTTTAGAAAGCGATAGGCAAGATTCTTTTTCTGATGGTGGATTTGCTTATTATAGTGGTATGTATGTAGATGAAAATGGTTTGCTTCAATTGGTGAATCCATCTTTGCATCCAAATGATATTAAGCCTTGGTGTACTTGTTGTACTTTTTCTTTGAATGGTATTCGAAGCGAAGCTACACCAGTTCATTAAAATGGTTTACACCAGACACGCCTTCTGATATAATCATCTCATACATTAATCACAAGGCGTGCCGAACATGATTACCGAACTTAATGCTGACATTCAAAAACTTCAAGCAGAAATTGAAGAGAAAAAATCAGCACTTTCTGTATTGATTCAGCAAAAGAAAGAACAAGAAACCATTCTTTACCCAATGTCAAAATTCCTTCACCAAACCTATATCTATGATCGACCTCAAAAATGGAACTCTCCAAAAGTTGGTATTTTTGACAAGGAAAATCTTGAAAATCTGAAATATCTTGCGTTCAATGGCGTTGTATCTGGTGAAGTATTGAATAACCTTTATGAAAAAGAGGTTTTCACTAATGAATTCCAATATGCAACTTTTGTAATTGCTGATTATGACCATTTTGATGATGGAGCTAATCATCAAGAAGGCTACATTGGTATTCATGACATCTACGAACTTCTTGCAATGAAAGTCGAGTAATTCATTTTTGATAGGTTGTTGACTCTCAGTTAACAATCTATTATAATACACATCTATTAATATTAAAGGTATCCCATCATGGGCGTTGGCAAATATTCTCCTACTGTTAGTAATTCTTACGCTGTTGACCAAAATTGGTTCGATAAAAATGGCGGCGGATATGGTAATGGCGTCGATCCAGAATCTGGAAATGATGATGATGGTTATGACCCTTATGGTTACAGTGGTAAGTTTGGCGATGGTCCAGACCGTGCTGGACATACCGAAAGCGATTATATGACTTCATATCATGTTTTTGATGATGGTGATATTCAATACAGTCTTTATGAAGATATTTCAAGCGAATACTCTCTGATTAATCTTGTGACGATTCGAGAAAATAAGAAAAAACTTGCTGAAGATCCAGTTTTCCAAAAAGAGCTTGAACTACAACGCGAATTAAAAGCTATTATCGAAGAAGCACAAGCGAAACTTACACCAATCGAAAATAGCATCAACCACAAGCTTAACGTTCAAAATCATTAAGACACAAGATGAATATGGTTACTACTGGTTAAAACAGTTTACCGTTAAACCTGCAACAGTTTGAACATTTAGTAACCATATTCGTCAAAACGCTTTACATAATTCAAAAAAATGATGAAAATCGAAGAAATTGAGGATTCAGAATGATTACTTACAAACAACTACCATCAAGCGTGGCAGTTTTCCTTGATGGTAAACGTGTTGGTCAAATCAAAGCATGGAAATCAGAAGGATTCAGATATTACGCAAAAGGATTTAAAGACGGTGGAGTAGTTTTTCCAACTGTTGAGAAAGTGAAGCACTCTCTCGAAAATGATATGGAATAATGCTTGCATTGAACAAAAACCTTTGGTATAATTACCATATCAAAGATAGAATTTGGAGTCATTGTTAAAGATGGCTGGATGATAGCGGCGGCGGGCGAATCATCAAAGACTTTTAGTCTTATCTGGCGCGTGAATAAAGAGCATTACCATTTTATAGTGGTGATTAAAACGGTTAGGTGAACCGGCTCTTTAGCCAGAATTTTGGTTGTATAGCTCAGTTGGTAGAGCAGGTTCTTCATACGGATCAGGTCGTAGGTTCGATTCCTACTGCAACCACCACTACTTAAACTCAAAAAGGTTGTTGTAATGAAATATGTACGCGATATTCAATCGTTCTTTGTCATTTTTCTTTCTATAACTACACCTGTCAATTTAATGGCTATTTTTTACAAATTCCCGATGTCGAATGTAAGCAATTCTAAATTTTCTTTTTATATTTTTGCAGTTATGGGACTTCTGGCATTCATGTTTTGTCGTGTGCATATTGCAATGCACTTCCTCAAATCGTTCTCGTTTCTTTCGAACTTTTACATGGCTGCTTTGGCAGTAGCTTCTATACTCTCGATTTCGATGATTTATAGTCCTGTCTTCTTTCTTTTTGTTCCGCTTCCTTTCATTTGGCTTTTCTTGATTGGTTCAGAAACAAACAACAAAAAATTGCTCTAATTAAATAGGATTTAGTAAAACATGATTACTTCTGGCAAAGCTTATCGTTTTGAAATGCTTGATAGTTCACTTCCTATTAAGCATGAATATTACGAGTTTTCTTATACTGTTTTCGACCCTGATTGGTATAGCGCTTTCAAGCAGGCTCTTAATGATAATAGGAATTCCGTTATTGTTTCTTACGAAGAAATACAAGTCAAAAAATAAATAAGAGGGGATATTTGCAGCTATCAATATAAGTTGCTTTATCCTCTTTTTCGTTGTATAATCCTTTCATACCCATTCAATCCCTATTGAGAATTAAATCATGAGCAAAGATACCACTCTGGTCAATGACGTAGAAGTTCGCAACGAAGGTGTCATTCATATGCACGATTGCACTGTTGGTGTTGTTGTCCACCATATCGTTGGTGAAGATGGCTTGAGCGACAAAGAGCGCAATTTGAAAAATCAGCATACTATTCCTCTATTTTCTCTTGTACAAATTCAAGATGATGGCTCCGAAGAATTCGGGCTTCGTCTTTATGTGCAAGGTCATTCTCGGGATTGTGATGGCACTCCATTATACAATTTGACTCTTGACTATCGAGTTGTAGGAAAAGATTTGAGTTTTGATAGTATTAAAAATATTCAAAACCCTCTTGAAAAATACTTTGCCACTATGGATATGGGTAAATATACTGGTGGATATTCTGCTGATAGCCTTGTAGTCATTAAAACTGGCGAAGATGTTAAAAATCGCTTGATTGAGCACGGCTACATGGATGAAAATGGTAATTTGATTTAATAAAAAAGAAAAATAGAGGAAATAATATGAATCAATTCACTAAAGAAGAACAGTTTTTCCAAACGATTCAAGATGCTTTTGAAGCACGCAGAATTGCAGATTCTAAATTTGCAAAAAGTGTTGAACAAGCAATGAATGAAAGGGCTAAATTTCTTTCTAAACATGAAGGAAATATCAATTCGATTTTGGAACTTTACAAAGATGCAGCACTTGCTTCTGCTGTTGCTCAAAAACGTTACCTTTCTGATGATGTTGGCTTGCCCAAAAATCCAGATCGTATGTTCGTTCTTGAAGAAGGCATTCGTCTTGAATGGGATTATGAAGATCGTGGTTGTACAGAAAAAATGGTTGTTATCCCAACTTGGGATTATATTTTTCTTTTGCAAAAACCAGAATAAGGATTCATTACTGTGAACGAGATTAAAGATTTCACAAAAGAAGATATTTTAAATAATGCGCTTTTGACTAGTCGCCCTGATGAAGAACCATATTACTATATGTATTCCATCATTCGCGATGACATCGAAATGGATGAAGGAAAACGCATTTCGCAATCTGGACACGCTTTTACTGATTCGCTAGCATCTGCAAAAGAATCTCATCCAGAAGCTCATGAAGGTTATCGTACTTGGGCTGCTAATAATTCACGCAATGGCGGTGCAAAAGTTGCGATGAAGTGTCGGAATGAATCCCAATTGATTATTGCATTTAATCTTGCAAGAAAGGCTGGTTTGCCATGTTCTATTGTTGTCGATAAAGGTCATATTATGCTACCTGATTTTGATGGGAACCCTATTATTACAGCACTTGGTATTGGACCTTGTTCCAAAGAAGATGCCAAACATATTACTAAACGCTTTCAATGTATTCAAACGATTAAAAGATCAGAAAAAAATAATATTCTAAATATTATTTCTAGTGATTCTAATATGAGTATTGGCAAAATTGTTGCTCAACGATACCATGCATATTCAGGACTTGACTTTTCTTTAATTCAGAATGAACCTGAACTCTATGAAAAACTAAAAAAAACTAAAATCACACAAGAACTAAAATCTTCTAGTAAACAAAACCTTTCAGATTTAATCCAATACATCACCAATAATGATCTCAATCATCATTTTGTTGCTGCCTCAACAGAACAAGATGCTTTAGAAAATAATGGACCATTAACCGCAATTGCTATTGGACCTTGTACAAGTGAAGAAGCTCAATATATAAAAACCACTTTTAATTTAATATTTTGATTTTTGACAAGTATGGATACTACATCGCAAATGGATTTGCAATTGCGCCCACACTACAAAAGTATTATTTGCAGATTGACAAATTATGAAAAATGGGCTATAATGTAACAACACAAAACATAGCCTATTTGAGAAAATTATGCCACGTATCGCTTTCGCCGCTGCTTACACAGATGAAGAATCAAATAATAAAATTAAAGCATTGGGGTTTGATAAAACAGACTTCCATATGACAACTTGTTTTGACACATCTGCTGCTATTGGAGAGATGCCAGAATATTCTTTTCCAAAGCGAACCGCTACCATTAAAGCTATTGTAGAATGGCCTGTTGGTGATGATACATACCTTGTAGCTGAGCTTTCTGATTGCGATTGGAGCAAAGACCTCAACACTCTTATGAAGGCTTATGGTGCCGTTGAAGACCTCCCACATAATCCTCACCTTACACTTCTGAAAGGTAATGCAAAAAACACTGCAGATCAATATCAATCTCTTGTTGGAACAGTTCTAACATTCAATAGACATGTCATCAAAGTAAAAAATATTTCACGCAAATGAATTACTCCGCCCTGAAGGACGGGGTTTTCTTTCAGCTTAAAGCCTGATAAAAAAACGCTACCTAAGTAGCGTTTTAAAATAGTTTCTTTTACTGTAATAAGCTTACAGTAAATGTTGATGTTGCTCCTTCTTGTATTCCCGTTGTTAACTCTGAATACGTAACTGTTACCTGATTATTAGAATTCACAACAGCACTTTCGAAAACTTTGTTTTTATAATTAGATGCAGTTATTCCTCCATTACCAATATATTTATCCAAACTTTGTGGAACAGTAATTATTGGATCTTGTCCTGTTGCGCCTTTAAATGCATTTACTGTTTTCACTACGTTAGCTTTATTGTATTTACCTGTACTTAAATCATCAACAATTAAATGTAATTTATATGTTTCGCCAGTAGACATTGTTGATTTATCAAGCGTATTAATGAATGTTTCCAAATCTGTTTGTGTACTCAGTGAACTTGTTTTTATTGTGTTATTTGCTAATAGTCCTTTTGATTTTACTGTATTTGATACTGTTCCTGAATCGTCCAAACTTGCACCAGTTGATACACAAGTATTACTTGATTCTATAAAATCAGTTCCATTAGGATAAGTTTTGACGCCTTTTGAATCAGTCGCAACATATCTATAAGAAGTTATTGTTCCTGTATATCCTGTTGGACATGCTTTAGTACTTGTTTCAGTGGTTACATTGCTGACAGTAGATTTACATGTGCTGTTATAGCTTGGTGGTACATTTGACACGAATGTTGTAGTTGTTTGTTTGGTAGTACTACTATATGTATATACTTTTGTTCCTGTTTCTATTACTTCACCTGAATAATCACTTGCTTGACCACATAAACGCTAGCACAAGTTAATAAACGAGTTCCCGGTTCAGTCGTTACTTTATCTGGCACATTTACACAAGTATTTGCAACTTCCACTTCTGTCCAAACTGTAGCATTTTGTTCATTTAATGCAGCAATCTCAGCAGCAGTTTTTCCTGAATTAGTACTATATTCTTTGTGTGTTCTTCTCCATTCAGTAATTCTGTACCCTGTTTGACCTTCTCCACATGTTTTTTTAGAATTATCTTTTACATCAGAAACAGTTTTATAACAAGTATTGGAAACTGTTGCCCAAGCTGACCATGCTCTAGCTCCATCAGACCATATTTGTCTTGAACTGGTTTGAGTAATTCCATTACCACCTTCAGCATAAGGGGCTGCACAAGCCAATGTCTGAGAACGGCTTTCTGTTGATTGGTAAACAGCAACACATGTATTAGATGTAGTAGACCAAGCAGAATAATTTCTTACGGAACCATCAGACCATACCTCATAACTCTGCCTCATGTTTATAACACCACTTGGTGTCGTTGCTGGACATGCAGAAGTTGTGTAGTTATATCCAGTATAGCTATAAACAGCAGAGCAGTAATCTGCCACATTGTACCAAGCACTATAATTTCTTACAGAACCATCGGTCCATACTTCATAACTTCTTCTTTGTAATATATATCCACTAGGTCTTGCTGCTGGACATGCTGCTGCTTGATCCTGTGTTGCTGTATAACTTACAACTGCTGTACAATAATCTGCCACATTATACCAAGCTCCGAAGTTACGTGTAGAACCATCAGTCCATACTTCATAAGTTCTTCTTTGCAAGATATATCCACTTGGTCTATCTGCTGGGCATGCAGCAGCCTGATCTTGTGTAGTTGTATAGCTATATGCTACTGCTGGTGTAGAACATATTTCATATTCGTAACGAGTTCCACTACAGTTTTTACCATTATTACAATATGAAGCTCTAAGTGTACCCCTTGAATAAATTTGTCCATTATAAGTTATGGTTCCGTCTGAAGTTGTTGTAGTTCCTATATATTTACCTAGATAAAAACCACCTGCACCATTTGGTGTACCAGTTATAACCCCATAAGCATATACTCCTTCTCTTTGAAAGGATGTCCACTGACAAGCAGCATATACATTTGAAACCATTAATAATGATAATACTACCATTATCTTTTTTAATATATTTTGCATTTTTTTTATTTCATTATTTGAAAATAATATAACATAAAAAAAATACACAAAAAAGCTACAGACACCGCTCCACAATGCTTTTTAGTATTACAGCATACTACAGAAATCTATATAATATGGATTTTTATTCGGCAAAGAATACGATTGCATATTCTGTAAATGATATATAGAATATAAGTATTATTAATAAAAATATTTAAACGGATAATCAAAAAAAACGTCCATTATATAATTATTTGCAAGATTTTTAAAAGATAAATGGTATTAAAATATAATTTATAACAATTTAAAAAAATTTTCATGATATAAATTACCAGCATTTAAAAACAAAAAAACCACCCTTTGAGAGTAGTTTTTTTCTACTATTTTGATTATTTAAGAAGGTCTATTGTAAATGTAGAACTTGCTCCCTCTTTTAATCCAGTAGTTAACTCTGAGTAAGTTACTACAACTTGATTATTAGAATTTACAACTGCACTTTCTAAAACTTTAGTCTTATAATTAGACGCAGTTATTCCTCCATTACCAATATATTTGTCCAAACTTTGTGGAACAGTAATTATTGGATCTTGTCCCGTTACTGATTTGAAAGCTACAACTGTTTTAACTACGTTAGCTTTATTATAGTTGCCTGTACTTAAATCATCAACAATTAAATGTAATTTATATGCTTGACCAGTAGAGATTGTTGATTTATCCAAAGTTTGAATAAATGTGTCTAAATCTGTTTTTGTACTCAGTGAACTTGTTTTTATAGTGTTATTTGCCAGTAATCCTTTTGAACTTGTTGTATTTGATATGCTTGAAGAATCATCGACACTAGCTCCTGTTGAAATACATGTATTACTTGATTCTATAAAATCAGTTCCGTTAGGATATGTTTTAACTCCTTTTGAATCAGTTGCAACATATCTATAAGAAGTAATTGTTCCTGTATATCCTGCTGTACATGCTTTTGTGCTTGTTTCAGTAGTTACATCACTTACAGTAGATTTACATGTACTATTATAGGTTGGTGGAACATTGGACTTAAATGTAGTTGTTGTTTGTTTCGTTGTGCTGCTGTAAGTATAAACATTAGTTCCACTTTCTACAACTTCACCACTATAATCACTTGCAGAACCACCATAGACAGCAGAGCAAGTTAACAATCTGGTTGCTGGTTCAGTTGTTACTTTATCTGGGACATTTACACAAGTATTAGCGACTTCAACTTCTGTCCAAACTGTAGCATTTTGTTCATTTAATGCAGCAATCTCAGCAGCAGTTTTTCCTGAATTAGTACTATATTCTTTGTGTGTTCTTCTCCATTCAGTAATTCTGTACCCTGTTTGACCTTCTCCACATGCTTTTTTAGAATTATCTTTTACATCAGAAACAGTTTTATAACAAGTATTGGAAACTGTTGCCCAAGAAGACCATGCTCTTGCTCCATCAGACCATATTTGTCTTGAACTGGTTTGAGTTATACCATTACCACCTTCAGCATATGGGGCTGTACATGCTAATGTCTGAGAACGGCTTTCTGTTGATTGGTAAACGGCAACACATGTATTTGATGTAGTAACCCATCCAGAATAGTTTCTCACAGAACCATCAGACCATACCTCATAACTCTGTCTCATATTGATAGCACCACTTGGTGTTGTCGCTGGACATGCAGATGTTGTGTAGTTATATCCAGTGTAGCTATAAACAGCAGAACAATAATCTGCTACATTGTACCAAGCACTATAATTCCTCACAGAACCATCTGTCCAAACTTCATAACTTCTTCTTTGTAAGATATATCCGCTTGGACGTGTTGCTGGACATGCAACAGCTTGATCCTGTGTTGCTGTATAACTTACAACTGCTGAACAGTAATCTGCTACGTTATACCAAGCTCCAAAGTTACGAGCAGAACCATCAGTCCATACTTCATAAGTTCTTCTTTGCAAGATATATCCACTAGGTCTATCTGCTGGACAACCTACTGCTTGATCTTGTGTTGTGGTATAACTATAAGACACTGCTGGCTCATAACAAACAGCATATGTATACACATTGTAGTTACAATTTTTACCATTATTGCAATAAACAACACCTTGCGCACCAATAGTGTAAACCACTCCATTATAGGTTACTGACGCTGTAGAACCTGACAAGCTAGCATTATCGCCTCTTTTTGATATTGTACCTATATTCTGAGAATTAAAATATAAACTTGCAGAAGTACTTTCACCACTAGCAACCCATAATGTTTTAAACGTACCACCCTGTTTATAATCATAAACACAAGTTGAAGCCATTGAATGGCATGACAACAAAATTAACAATATAAATAAAAACCTTTTTTTCATTTTTTTCATTTCTTATTTTGAATAAATATACCATTAAAAAAAAACATTATATTGAGTCCAAACCCACAAAAAATAAGGCTTACAATAAAAAAGCAGAATAAATAAACAAATAAAAAAAACAACTCAAACGTACTTTAAAAGACAATATATATTCAAATGGATATATCTAAAGTCATGTGAAATAATCTTTTTATTCAAAATAAAAAAAACAAAAAGAATTCAAAAAGATATTATTAAAACAGCAAATATTATGAAAAAAATCATAATCTGTTTTCGAGACATAACAAAAAAATATTTAAAAATATTTAAAATAAAAAACCACCAATCAATGGTGGTTTCAAATCAAATTCAATAATTATTTTAAAAGATCTACCGTGAATGATGAACTTGTGCCTTCTTTTATGCCTGTAGTCAATTCAGAGTAAGTGACTGTAACTTGGTTGTTATTATTTAATACAGCGCTTTTTAATACTTTAGTTTTGTAGTTCGTAGCTGTTATTCCACCATTACCAATATATTTATCTAAACTTTGTGGAACTGTAATTATTGGTTCTTGTCCTGTTACGCTTTTAAATGCAGTTACAGTTTTTATAACGTTTGCTTTGTTATATTTACCGGTGCTTAAATCATCGACTATTAAATGAAGCTTATAAGTTTCTTGGGTTGAAACCGTTGTTTTATCAAGCGTATTTATAAAACTTTCTAAATCTGTTTTAGTCATTAATGAACTAGTTTTAATCGCATTATTTGCCAACAATCCTTTTGTTTTTGTGATATTTGAAACTGTAGCGGAATCATCTATACTTGCTCCGGTTGATACACAATTATTACTAGATTCAATAAAATCAACACCGTTAGGATAAGTTTTAACTCCTTTTGCATCTGTAGCTACATATCTATAAGAAGTTATTGTACCGCTAAATCCTGATGGACATGCTTTTGTGCTTGTTTCAGTTGTAATATCACTTATAGAATATTTGCATGTACTATTATAAGATACTGGATTATTGGAAACAAATGATGTCGTTGTTTGTTTAGTCGCACTACTATACGTGTAAACTTTAGTGCCTGATTCAACTACTTCACCAGTATAATCACTTGCTTGACCGCCATATACAGAAGAACAACTTAATACTCTTGTTCCTGGTTCAGTAGTCACTTTATCAGGCACATTTACACAAGTATTCGACACTTCAAACTCCGTCCACTCAGTTGCATTTTTTTCATTTTCTATTGCAAGTTGTGCTGGTGTTAAATCAGCTTGCGAAATATATTCAACATGTGTTCTTCTCATTTCTGTAATTCTATATCCCGTTTGCCCTTCTGCACAACTCTTCTTGGTATTGTCTTTAACATCAGATACAGTTTTAGAACAAGCTGATTCTACTGTTGACCATGCAGACCATGCTTTAGCGCCACTTGTCCAAATTTCTCTTGTACGAGTTTGTTTCAAACCAGCACCATTAGGATATGTTGCTGGACAAGATAATGTTTGAGTTCCTGTTTCTGTGGAAATATATTTATCAGCTAGAACACATGTTCTTGATGTTTCAACCCATGAAGTGTAATTCTGAAATGAACCATCACTATATATTTGATAACTTTGCCTTACATTTATAACACCAGTCATCCCTGCTGGACATGCAGAAGTTGAATAATTATAAGCCGTAGATGTATAAACTGCAGTACAGTAATCAGCTACATTGTACCATGCGCTGAAATTAGCCGTTGAACCATCCGTATATACTTGATAAGACCTTCTTTGCAAAATATATCCACTAGGACGAGTCGCTGGACAAGCAATCGCTTGATCTTGTGTCGTTGTATAACTGTATGCAGGAGTACAATAATCAGCAACATTATACCAAGCACCAAAATTTTGAGCAGAACCATCTGTAAAAACTTGATAAGATCTTCTTTGTAATATATCCATTAGGACGAGTCGCTGGACAACCTACTGCCTGATCCTGAGTTGTTGTATAACTATATACAGCAGAACAATAATCAGCAACATTGTACCAAGCACCATAATTTCTTATCGAACCATCAGACCATACTTCATAACTTCTTCTCTGAACAATATAGCCACTAGGACGAGAAGCTGGGCATGCCACATTTGATCTTGTGTAGTTGTATAACTTAATGTTGGGTCTTTATAACATAACTGATATCTTGTATAAGCTCCTGAACCATTCTTGCCATTACCTCCATATGTATAAGTAGCTACCGAACCTTTGTAATATACAATATTATTATAAGTAAATGTAGCAACATTAGCTCCATTATATACAGTAGCTGTATTAATTGAAATTGTTATGGCGGGATTGTTTGTAGCATTTACAGTCCAAGCATTAGCTACTTTTGTTATAGTTGTATCTCCAGCAGCACTAATACAAGTATCCGCCATTGCTCCAAACGAAGCAATTGATAAGCATAATGATAGAATTATTTTTTCATCTTTTTTCATCCTTATTTATACTTAAATACTATCACTTATTTTCTCACTTAAATTTATCCAAATGATGGACTTTTTGTAAGCGTCAAAAAACCATCAACTTCAGCAAATACGCGGTCTGTAGAGGACTTCAAATTAGATCCAACTGAGTTTTTGAAGGCTAATAAATAAGGCTGACTCACGCAAATAGATATGCGTTTGAGACTAAAAAATAATATTGAAAAAAAGACTTTTTTTTGAAATATTTATTTAACAAATCAAAACTAAATTTAAAGATCGATAACATAATTTGAAAACGACTTTTCAATTTTTATCTCTGTCTTGGCAAAAAAACCATTCATCTATAAAAATAGGTTGTACATGAGAGTGAATTAGACTATAATCACAGCATCAAATTTAAATAGGATGCACATCATGGGTCAGGCTAAAAATCGTGGCGATTTCGAAGAACGCCAATCTAAAGCAATCATTGTTAATCAAGAACGAAAAGAAGCTCTTGAACGAGTTAGGGCGATTAATGAAGCCAACATGACACCAGAACAACGAAAAAATCGTCGCCATGCTCAAAATTTCATGGCTATTGCTGCTGGTCTATCCATCGGCGGCTTTGGCGGTTTCTAACCTCCCTGAACTTAAAGGTAAATAAAAATGAAAGACCAATTTATTAAACAAAACATTGATTTTAATCGCAAAATCAATAATATTCATATTACTGATTTGGATAAATCCTTGTTTTCGGGAACCATTGATAGCATTGTAAATTCTTTGGCATTGCTGAAAGAAGAACATGGTAATGATGTAATGGTCAAGCATACACATTGTGCAAGTCAAGATGCATTCTCTTCTGGACATGATAATTATGTTCTTTTTAAGCGTGTGCCTGAAAGTGACAAAGAGTATCAGGAACGAATCAATAAAGAACAAAAACACGCAATCAAACTTTTTGATGAAAAAGTAAAAACTGTTGTTGATAAAGTTCTCAATAACAAAAAACTGACATCAGAAGAAAAGAAATTAATTGGTTATGTAAATCAAAAAAGTAAAGAAAACTATCTCGTATAATTTAAAAATAGGATTATAAAATGCAAAAACAAGGTATTTACATTGCTAGTCGTGCTAGCTTCCCTCAACACCCTGCCAACTGGCGTAAACTACGGGATGTTGATGGTTGGAATGTTACTTGCTCTTGGATTGATGAAGCTGGTGCTGGTGAAACGGCTGATTTTTCTGAGCTTTGGTCTCGAATCGAAGCAGAAATCAAAGATTCTGAACGTCTCATCCTCTATGTGGAACCAGAAGACTTTCCATTGAAAGGTGCTTTGATTGAGGCTGGTATGGCTCTTGCATTAGGCATCAAAGTTTTTATTGTCGCTAAAGATCTTGTCTTGGAAAAGCCAAACTTCGTCCTATTGGCTCTTGGATTAATCATCCCCTTGTTCAAATGGTCGATTCAATGGAAACAGCCTTGATTGGCGCGCATCGTAAACAAACTTAATTTCATGATATGTGTTGCACATTAAATAGTTTTGTATTATAATAGTATTCTTATTCGAAAGGTACGTGTTGTGACTGAACCAAACAATATCACCAGTTTAAACGACTATAAAAAGACAAAAGAAAACCAAGCTCTTTTGACTGATGATATGGTGATGGGTTTTCAATTAAACTCAACAATCACTGATGAAGAAGTGAAATCTTTCATGGAAGAGCTAAGTAATGGAAAAGTTTATATGACATTTTCTTTCGACTCTTCAAAAGTATTGGCTTTTAAAAAACCATAAAATTAATTTACAAAGAGAATCACATAATGACACTTGCAATAGAACTTGAAGAAATCAAAGAAGCTTACAAAATGGCTGGTTTGAAAGCTATCGAAAAATCTTTGACTCCTATCTGTGAGTATCTTTCTGCGAACAAAGATAAAACTGCAATCAAAGCTGTTTTTATTCGTTTTACTTATGACGATTTGGCTACTATTACGCAGATGCTAAAGCTTCATATAAATCAGACTTTATCTTTAGTCGTAGTGGCAATCCCAAAGTTTTCAACTTTGTTGAGGGTGGTCTTGACTACTCTTTTGAAGAACATGGTTCTGTTGATATTTTCAGTAATTCTTTTTCTAAAGAGGACATTACTTTTATTAAAAGCTTATTGTCTGATAAGTCATTCTTACAATCAATTCACGATTTCATGTGTGACAATTTCACTGTTAATCATGGTGATCTTTTCTCTATTTCTGATGATAAAATTACTATCAGCCTTAAATATTGTCCCGCACCAGAATACAAATTCGTTCAACCAGAACGCAATTAAATGTTATTTTATAACGAATAGGTGATCTTGCATGGAAAAAATATTTTTGGCATCCGATTTTTCAAAACGCCCTTCTGGACGAAATAGCCAAGATGGTCCATATAATGGTCAACTTTTTGCGAAACCTATCTAATTCCTGCAATAGAAAACAAAAAACCAACAACTATATATTTGGATGGAACAAGAGGTTATAGTTCCTCCTTCTTGGACGAAGCTTTTGGTGGATTGGCAAAAAAATATCCGCATGAATTAGTTAAAAAATTTATATTTATAGATTCTTTTGATAAAAACCTCATTTACAGAATCAATAGATATATTGAAAACGCTTACGTTAAAGCTTGTTAAATTTTTAAATTGATGATATTATAGCCAACAGTAAAATTTCTTTACAAGAAGGCTTCGAACACATTGAAGATTAAAAACAAAATAAATGGTCATATACGGTTCCTTTTTTGGGGAACCTTTTCTATGTGTATACTTTTGATTTGCACTTTCTTTTCTCACTTCAAAATTGAATATGTCAAACACAAGAAGTTAGGCAACGAAGAACTTCGCAAATTCATTTGGTTTTCAATCATGACCTTAAACGCATGTTCTTTAATCACATTTTGGAACAAAGCAAAAGAATTAACGCCTCAAATATACAAAATTAGCCAACATTATTAAAATAGGATAAAAATATGCCAACAGTTAACGATATGTATGATGTTAGTTTCAAACTGAAATATCCGCTTGGCTATCAAATTCAGATAGACACTTGGGAAAATGATGCCGATTTCTATAGTACACAGATTATTAGTGGTCTTACAAAAGCAGATGTCATTTTTTACATTGACGTTGCAATGCTCTTCACAAGCAAGAACAGACCACAGAATGGTCGTGGCATGGGTAATACTGAAAATGACCCTAGCTTCCTTATCGAAGCTATTCAAGAAAAGCTAAAAGAACATCCAGAGATTTCTGAGGCTACAAGAGAAATTTGGTCCCAAGCAGAAGAAGACGATATTCACGAACTTCTTTTTGAACATATCCTTGGTGATGCTGGTGATCGTGATGCTTATGGATATCATTTCTGTCGTGTTTTTGAATCTTTCAAAGTCTTTGAAATTCGCGAACCAGTTTTTGACATTACAGACCAATTCAAATAAGGAATAAATATGTCAAATACTATCGCTTACATTCAACATTACATTGGACCTGTTTTCTTTGTTAATAAGAAAATAGTTGAATATTCAACTATTAGCCGAAACATTGAATCTTGCCCTAATATTAAATGCGAAAAACATCAAAAGCCTGTCAGTGGATTGCCATTGCATTGCACTGAATGTGGAAGCAAGATACAAATGGTTTCATGTGATCGAAATATAGAAAAATCGCCATCTTTTCATACTGAAAACTTCTATGACATGTGTGCAAGTATCAGCAACTCACATGTAAATGGAACTTCTTATTTTATGGACCCATCTGTCAAACTCTTCAGTTCTGATAATGAACTTGCTTATGTTCCAAAATTTAGAGGTTCTAAACTAAAGTTTGCGTTTATAG
The DNA here is from genome assembly GCA_963675135.1 of Galeopsis tetrahit. Taxonomy (NCBI): domain Eukaryota; kingdom Viridiplantae; phylum Streptophyta; class Magnoliopsida; order Lamiales; family Lamiaceae; genus Galeopsis; species Galeopsis tetrahit. The sequence continues at coordinate 1,611 of CAVLYN010000220.1, read as the reverse complement.
ATAACAAAACTATTGGCACTTATTGCGAAAATGAAACATGCAAATTAAAGCATCGCTATACCAATAGTGAATATAAACATTGTCCTGAATGTGGAGCAAAAACTTTTGTAAATATTACGCATTCTATTACTCTTCCTTTGAATGAAGATGAAGCAATTTTGGAACAATCTGCAAATTCCAATTACGATAATTTTCAATTAATTCAAAATAGTGATTGGCAGAAATTAGTAATTGATTACGCTGAAACAGAAAATTGTAAAAATTTAATCAATATTATTGAAAAAGCATATGGAAAAGGCTCTGTTACCGTTAAGCTTGCTTTTGCAAGTTACCACACTCACCATTAAATTAAGGGAGCATTAATATGGACACAATTAAAAAGGGCTATCTACTCTGGTTACAATTGTATGTTGATAAGCAATATCAAGAAAGAACAACTACTTGCGAAACAATCGAAGATGTTAAATTCCTTATTGAGGTAGTCTCCTGCTTTAAAGAACAAATAGGCTCTAAAAGAGGCTTTGGATGTTCAGAGGCAAGTATTAAAGAAATTCAAGAAACATATCTTCAAATCAAAGCCAATCATCCTAATCTCTCGAACTCTTTGAAAGAAGAATGGCAAATTGATGAGGATGACAAAAACTCATATGCAGTAGATTGCATTACACAACATCTCATTGGTAGTTCTTGGAGTGGTGTCTATTGGGCTTCTTTAGTAAGATATGAGGTTTTTGAAATTCCAACAGATCTAAAAAACATCACTGAATCTTTAAATAAGGAACCAAAATGACAACTACAAACATTGAAAAGGGTTATCAACTTCATGTTAAAACATGGGAAAACGACTCTGATCATCACAAAACTCATATTATTAATGGACTTGAAAAAGAAGATGTGTCTTTTTTAATCGATCTTTTTTCTTATTTTTAAAAGAATTAAGTTTGGAAATTCATCCACCGTGAAAGGTGATATTCTTAACGCTTATCTTGAGGTGAAAGTAAAACATCCAAAAGTCTCACTTAAATTCAAAGAATCTTGGTATCTTGAAGAAGATGAAAGTAATGAATATACAGAGGATTTTGTTAAAGAAATGCTTCAGGATAATGGTATTGGATATTCATACGAAAGCCTTTGTTGGAGAGTCTTTGATGGATATGAGGTTTTTTTCTTTCCAGAAGAAATTCACAATGTGACCTCAAAATTCAGGAAGTTCTGACAACTGCATCAGGTTTAAAAATAGTGTTGATACCTTTTTTAAAACCTGATATAATCTTTAAAATTCAACTATCAGAGTCTATCAAAAATGTTCGATAAAAGCGCCGTCCAAAAAGAATGGTTCGCCAACAAAAATTCTTACAATGCTTTTTTGTATGCAATGGATATTACCGAAAAACTTGAAATCTTCGACTGAAAGGTGCAATGATTTTCGAAGGTGATGATTTACTATCAAATGATGGCAAATGGGTGGTTAATCTCCAACCAGAAGAACCTTATGTTGCATTTGTTCATAAAAATTGTACACAGGGATATGCGGGAATGTGCTGGGATGATAACGATAGAAAGTGGGGGGGGGAAGGTCACTAAAAAAGAAGTCAAAGAAGCTTTCAAAAA
>CAVLYN010000219.1:0-33104 GCA_963675135.1 Galeopsis tetrahit | reverse complement strand
CAGAGACGTGATGAACCATCCTTTAACGTTCGGCCAGAAGTATCGTCTCCTTGCACGGCGCATCGCAAGCGACATTTGCTGCAGCGAGCGCGGAGTCGAAAGATCAGTCGGTCTCCAATCGGATGAGGCAAAGATCGTTTGGAAAGAGATCAGTGGGCACGTACGTAGCCGTTCGGAAAGTAGGTCTTCATCGCAGCGCTGGACGACGTGGAGGGATCGAGAACTCGTCAGCAGGCGGAGGCAGCTGCAGCACTACGGCGAGGCGAGACGGACCGATGGTTGTAGCTCTGGTCGTCCATACTAATGAGACTGTGAAATCAGGATTGGCTAGCGAAGTCGCGGCTTTGTCGAGAGTGGTGGGCGGGAGTCTCGGAGAAGGCGAAGAGCTCGAGCGAGGCGGGGCGAGCTCGACGGCGAAGTGTTCCTCAACCGTCACCTACTCAGGTCAGCTCGGCCTCGAGATACTTTCTCAGTCCTCGTTCCTTGGGATGCGCCGTCACGAGTGCCGTAAGGCCTCCTCCTCACCTATCACGGAGCTGACCTCGGCGACTGTCGTCAGGACCAGCCGGCTGCGCGCTTGCATACTTCAAGCCACAGCGATGGCCTTGAACTACTCAAGCTGTCTGTTCTGATCGTCGGACTGCTGCGATACTGTGACGTCTGAGCCGAGACGCCTGCACCGCTTCGTCCGCGCTGTTCTCGCCGCGCTCGACCGCGCTTTTGTTCGGTCTTCGCTCGTATTGCAAGTCATCGGCACATCTGAATAGCTTTGACATGCAGTGTGGGTAGCTGTGAACGGCAGCGAGCTGAAAGACTCTCCACCCCCGCTCCAGATCTCTCCTTCGACCTCAACGACGGGCAAGCCGCTTTCTTCCCCTCCCTGGTCCGCTCTTCTCTCTCCGAGCTCTCAAGGATCACCCCGAGATGTCTTCGCCGACTGGTCTCTTGGACGTGAATGAAATCGACTCCCAGGTGGACCGTCTCGAATTCTGAAACTCCGGCACCGACCACACAGCTTCCCAACGAGATCCTCTCTCTCATTATTAGCGCAGATGGACTCGACTCGCGTCGATTGACCTCTCGCACATGCCTCCGCCTGGATCAGGTGAGGTCCTTGGGTTTCACAGGTCTACGACGGCGTTCCTGTTCTTCGTTACGGGCTTCTATAGGCCTCCTGCGAGTTCATCTTTCAAGACTCTGAAGTACAAGATTCCCTGTCTCCCTAGTCCGACCTCTGGATGGCGAGGTCTCGACGCGATCGCATCTCATGATGACTTGAGAATGCTGCCCAGGTATGCCGGCTCGCTCCTGCAATCTTCTTCGCAGGTGTTGATCTGACTACTTCAATCTTACAGGACGCTGTGCGTCTCTGTGGCCTACAACTACAAACATCCTCCCGTGGGCATGTCGATCCGTCAGGAAAGGCTGCAACGCATCCAGGGGCGTCGAGCTACCAGGCGCAAATTTCTTTGGCTCGAACAAGCCATCGTTCATCTCGCTGAACCTCTCCTCGGGTGATCTGGATTTCCTGCTTGTCTCGCGAAGGCCGAAGAGTGCGACGTCCGTTGGCACCGCTCGCGTTGGGGGAACGAGGACGGCGATCAATCAACAGCTTGATGATCTGTCTGACTGACTCGCCAATGTCATCACTTGCGGACGCTGACCGCTGGTTCCTCGCAGACGCTCGCCGACTCGCGGGGACGACTGCGCGTGCGGGAAGCAGGAGAAGAAGAGGAATGTAGAGGAAAGACAAGGAAGACCTGATGACCAACGATGAGCTGGAAAAAGAGAGATGCGAAGCGAGGGTGGACCGTTTGGGAGGGGATGATGTCAAGTCGAGCGCTAGGGTCCCAGCCAAAATGAGAGAGAGAAAAGAAGCCCAAGAGCCTGTCGAGAGGGAGGTGAGATGGAGAAAGCAGACTGAAGGTCGAGAAAAGATAACCCAACATGGAGAGGGGAAGAACGACAAGGGAGACCAGTGCAGGAGCGTGTGTGTGTGCGATTGAAGGCTGAGATATGCGAGAATGGAAGAGAGAGCAAGAGAGAAGAGGAGGATCGTAAAGGTGAACAAGGTTGAATCGCGTTGCGAGGCAAGGCTGAGGTGCGGACGAGCTCAGGGGATGGTGTCGGAGCTGCTGCCGGAGTCTGGCAAACAACAAGCGACGTTGAGGAGAGTTTCGGAAGAAACGAGAGAAGAGCAAAGGCTCACCAGGGTGAGGACCGCTGTCCGGGTCTCCGTCTTCCGTGACCAGGGCCTCCGAGAGATTCTCCGTCTGCACGTCCGAGATGCCGTTGACGGGCCCGGGAGTGGACAACTCCGGATGGACGACGTCCTGAACCTGAGTAGGGTCGAGCAGCGGCGTCGTCTGATCCTCCCTGGGTGTCTGATCCTCCCTGGGCGTCGACGACTCCCTCGGCGTCGGCGTATTCGGCGTCGCCTCGCCCTTGGGTGTCGATCCGAGGATGGTGGAAGAGATGGACGAAGGAGGCTCGGCCGGTCGGGGAGCGATCATGAGGGCATCCTCGTCCAGATCGCGCTGCTCTGCTTCCCGCTGCTCCTCGACCGCCCGCTCGAGGTGCTGCATGAGTGCGTTCGCGCCCGAGACGGGGACCGAGGCGAGCGTTGAGGAAGGGACGATGGTTGGGTCGACGATGGGCGACGGAGGGCGATCAACCAGGCCAGAAGAGCGAGTCCGAGGGGACGTCGGTGGAAGTGAATCGGAAGGGGATTCGGCGCCAGCGTCGGTAGGAAGACCGTGGGGCGTCGGAATGGTGACATTGATCTCTGGTCCAGCCGGCGTCGCAGGAGGGTGGATGAGATCGAGGTAGCGCGCGTCGGGTGTCGTCGCGGGAGGCGTCGGAGGAGGGAGCATCGAGGTGGTAGATTTGCTCGGTCCTCGATCGATCTTGAGCCGATTGCGAAGGATCTGGGCTTTCGCGTCGGGTCCTGCGCTGAAGCCTCGAGCCGTCTCCGCGCCCGCGATCGGGTCCGTCTTGATGTCGGCTCCTCGCCACCGTCGCCATCCCTCAAAGTCGATCAGAGCCTAGAGAAAGTGAAAGGTGCAGATGAGCACCTTACCAGAACGGGAATGTGAGGCGAAGGAGTGGAGACGAGGACGAACCTGCATGCATCCCCACTCGACGATCTTCTTGTTGAGCCAGTTGAGCGAGACGGGCTTGGTAAGGAAGTCGTTGCATCCTGCCGCGAGGGCGGAGACTCGATCGCTCTGGAGGGCCGAAGCGGTGAGGGCGACGATGATGACGGACGACCGGAAGGGCGACGACGGGATCTGCTCCATCGAAGGCGACGGCGTCCTCACGAACTCGGACGTCGGCGTTCCCGGGAAGACGCCGATGTTGTGCAGCTTCTCGAGTCGACGAATCTCGCCCGTCGCTTCGATGCCGTCCATGACAGGGAGCTGGATGTCCATCTGAGCGAGAAGGCGAGCTTCAGCGACTATCACGAAACAAAGGTGGAAAAGAGGAAACGGCGGACGCACGAGGATGAGATGGTACCCTCCGGTCTTCCACTTCTCGACCGCCTCGAGACCGTTGTTCGCGATGCCGAACTTGATCTTCTTCTTCTTCATGAACGTCGAGAGAATCGTTTGGTTGATGGGGTTATCTGAGAGCGGAGAGAGGAAGAAGAAATATCAGCGAAGGCGAGAGAGAGAGATGTGTTAGGGAAGCGCACCTTCGACGATGAGGACGTTGATGGGTGGAACGATCATGCCCTCGTCCTTTGGAGCCTTCTTCTTCGCCTTGTCCCCCGCTCCCTTTCTCGTCGACTTCTTCGGCGCGGCCGGCGCATCCAGCGGCGCGAGGTCGGCCTGATCCCCCTTGTTCTTGTGAAGACCCGGAGAGGGAAGAGGCGACCCCTTCGTCGAGGTACCTGCCGCACCGCCTGCGCCGGTGAGAGAGGACTCGCGCGAAGCGTGTCGATGCGGGACGGGAGGTTCCTCGTCGGCTGCGGAGCGACCTCCTCGATCGGAGCTTCCGGCGCCGTGGGACGAGGTGGAGGCTGAGGTTCGGTGAGCGAGGACGCCTGGAGCGGTGCCAGTGTAGGTCTTTCGACGACCATTGCTGCCGCTGCCGGACGAGGCGACGCTCGGCTCGACGCGGTCCAAGGCAGGAGGCCGCCCCTCGAGGCTGGGTGACCGACGACCTGATCGAGAGACGGTGCTGAGGATGCTGCGATCGACGCCGTAGTCGACCGAAGAGCGATATCGGTGGGAGGAGGAGCTGTCCATCCGACGGGGGCTGTTGGGCGAGTAGGACTCGGCCGACTTGAGACCCCTCGAGGACGACGGGCTGTCCGACATAGTAGGCGACTTGACCATCGAGTCCAGCGGCGTCGTGAACGTCGCGATCGGCGGTCGTACAGGTCCTCCGCTAGTCCTCCTGCCCGCCGTCGAACCCACGCTCTCCCTCCCCATCGAAGCCCTCCGAGAGCTCGGCGATCTCGAGACGGGGTCAAAGAACATGCCCATGGGCATCCCGTCCGGACTGTGGACGATCATCCCCGACCGCGCCGAGTCACCGATGCTGTTGGCCTGCATCGCGATCTGCGAGAAGCGAAAGTCGTCGTCGATCGGCAGGTCGAGACGGAGGTGGTTGAGTTCCTCGCGTGTACTCGCCGCAGAAGCGTTGGTCGGAGGTCCACTGAGGCTCGAGGACGAAACGGTTCGAACCGAGCGCGGTCGCGCGGCGCTCGCGTCCTCCTGACCCGCCGACGAGGGCGACGTCGTCAAAGGCACAGGGAAGTAGCTGAAGCCAGGCCCGAACGCTCCGGACGGGCTGAGCGGCGAGGTCGCGATCGGGGTGAAGAAAGGGTCGACGAAGGGTCGGTGAATGGCGGTGTGAAGGGCGGTGAGGAAGCGACGAGGTCCAACCGGTTTCGGAATGACGATGACCTCGGGTAGGATGGCGGACGAGCCGGGGGTGAGGATGCTCTGGATCGCGTCGCGGACGCTCGAGTAGTTGGCGAGGGAGGTGAAGTGGACGACGATGGTGCCGCGTTTGGAGGGGAGGGAGGAGATGGGAGGTAGGAGCTGACGGATCTGAGGAGAGGAACGAGCGCGACTCGCGAGAGTTGGTCGCTTCGAGGTTCGACGGGTGAGGGGAGGGGACAGTTGGGTCCGGAGGTGCAAGAGCCGTCGTCGGAGGACAGCAACATCGTCGTCTATCCGCGGAAGGGAGGTTTGCTTCAGTCATCGTTCGACAAGGAATGGGGAGAGAAGGACTGACCGATGATGATGAAGCTGCATCCCTCGGTCTCCATGTCGGACAGAGGATACCTCGACAGAGGTAGCGGACCGAGCCCTCCTGCCATGGACGAGCTCGAACTGCTCAACCTCGACGACGTTCCATTCTCCGACGCCGGCGTCCCGTTCCCTGCTCCGCTCCCTCCTGAGCTCGATGCTCCGACGTTGGAGTTCCCCTGGGAAGGACTCGACCCACCCGAGCTGCCACCGTAGCCTGAGTCCCCCCTGTTCGACCCGAGGCCTGACCTCTTCGTCGGCGCCGACCCAGGTCCCCCACCGTTCCCTCCCCCGCCGATGGCGTCTCCGAGGCCGTCGCGCTCCTCCTCCTCCTCCTTCTCCGTCGAGATGATGCGCATGTCGAGACCCCAAGCGGTCAGGTAGCTTGTGAGGTGCTTGGCGAAGACCGAGGTCTCGGACGAGTGGAAGGCGACCTTTCTTCCTCGGAGGGTCTCGGCGAAGGCTTGCAGCTCGACGAGCGTCGGTTCCCGCGCGAGCTTGAGGGAGGGGAAAGGTTGGCGGATAGCCTGCTCGGCCTCGGAGAGAGTCGTCGGCTCCACCATAGGCGAGCCTCGGTCCAGAAGGAGCGAGAACTCGAACCGTCGGACCGTGGCGGACGAGTCGGTCTCGGAGGTCAGCACGCCAGCGACGTGCTGAACGAGCTTCTGAGTGAGCGGCGAATCGAGCACCGGCAACAGCGCGACCTGCTCTGCTCCCTCCTCTCCCTTCGCCTCTCCCTCTCCCTCCTCAGACGCCCCTCCGAACCCAGGGAAGCCCTTCGCTCCTCCTCCCGACGCGCTCGTCCCAGATCTCTCCGTCATCGGCGTCCTCGCCGGTGCAACCTCGTCCGTCGCGACCGTGTGGACCATCTCGAAAGTGCAGAGGAGAGGACCATCGCCTGCGGTCGAGATGTCGGCGACGCCTGTCGGGTCCGAGGACGCTGACATGGTCCTGTTGCGTCGAGCGAGCTCATTCAGATCGAGCGCGAGGTCGGCGTTGCGGACGGAGGGGGATTGAGGGACGATGTGGAGGCCGAGCTCGAGAGCGTCGCCGGCTCGAGCCGTCAGGATGATCTGGGGAGGATCTAGGATCGAATGCTTCGTCAGCTTAAGGTACGCGAGAGGAGAGAGGGAGGAGCGAGAAAAAGAGACGAACATGAGAGAGGACGTAGCAGACTCCACCCTCGTCGGCCTTGACACTGAAGTGCTTCATGCCAACGTCGCCGTGGAAGAGAACGAGGTCGACTCCCGCCTGTGCGGTGAGCCCTCCAAGGAGGTCACCTACGGACTGGACCATCTCTCCGAGGTCGAAGTCCTGGAGAAGCGAGAGCGGTTCGGCGACGTCCGCTGTTGGTGGTGGTGGTGGCGGGAAGCCCATCGGCGTGATGGACGTGAGAGGAGGACCGAAGGGGGAGGAAGGAGCGGTGTGGAAGGGTTGATTGAGAGGAGTGATGGGAGCGGAGGAGGTGGTAGCGATCGAGGTGTCTTCGAGGCAGAGCGGAGCGATGTACTCGGACAGGTAGTTGAGATTCTTCATCGCTGTCAGAAGACTCGTCACGCTCGTCGCTGGCATCTGAACGGTGCATGCGGAGAACTGCTCCTTGGCGACGTCGAAGAGGTGGGGCGGAGTGAGCTGGAGCAGCGTCTGGATCGCGGCCTGGACCGAGTCGGCGAGCTCGAGCGAGAGCGTAAAGATGCCACGCTGAGCAAGGCTCACGTCGGCGGACGAGTTGTAGTCGTCGTCACGTTCGAGCGATCAGAGGGGAAGGGGAGGGAAGAGGACAAGGGTCGGTTGGCGGAGGCGGCGAGGGAGAGGGCAGTTTCAGGAGGAAAGAAAGGGGAACCGGACGAGGAAGAAGTTGAGGAGATGGAGGCTGGGAGAAGGAAGGGCGACGAGAGGTGGGACGGAGACGAGAGACGGAAGGACGGGGGAGGGGAGAAGTGGACGGTCGAGGATGAGAGCCCATCGAGGTGGAGGGTCTTCGACCTGGGTGGATAAGATTCCCGAGTCGGACGTGATCTACCGGTGCAGAGACGGTCCTCGTCAACTGAGGCATCTCCGGCACCCTGCCCTCGCCAGCCTGACCCTGCAGGTCTCCCTCCCTCTCCCCGAACTGCGCATAACCAGGATGGTCCTCAGCACCTGATGCGTGATCTCCCGAGCTCTCGTCGTCGCTGACGGCGGAGGCGTCCGCTCTCGCGAGCGCTCTGGGCGTGCCCCCTCCGGACCTGCGAGAGTGGGCGTCCATCCGCTCGTCTGGGTCCGAGCCGTCTGCTGCAAAAGGGTCGTCTGCGAACGAGTTGACGTCGTCGAAGGGGTCGCGGCGGAGGGCTGCTCCCGGGGTGAAGGTGGAGCGACGGTCGGAGGGGTCGAGGAGGATGGAGGACGTGGTGGCGATGGGCTGGGAGGAGGCCCATGGCGGCTGAGAAGAGCGCGAGGACTGCATGGTGGATGGACCGTCCTGTAGAAGGGGACGGGAGCGAGGAGATAGAGGGGAGGGGGAGCGAGAGGAGAGGGAGGAGGAGCCAAGCGGGAAGGCGAAGAGGAGCATCGGAAGCGCAGAACGAAGTGTCAGCTGGCCGCACCTGCACAGGCGAGGACCGACGAGAGCGAGGAACGATCCGAGAGTGCGCTGTATGATCCGCGCTGCGACGGCGAGGCAGGAGAGGCGTGCGACGCAGCTCGAGCTGGACGATGGCTGCTGCGCCGTCGGAGCGGCGAGGGAGGCAGCGAGGGACGAGTCGGACTCACCACGGCGTCGACGCCGAGTCCTACCGGTCTCCTGGGCGGGTAGGGATGCGCCGGGTCGTCCTGTGGATGGGAGGCGTGCGAGCTAGCGGCGGTGTGCGACCTGGCGCGCGGGGGAGCGGCGTGACCGCTGGCGTACGGGTTGCGACTCGCCCAGCTGCCGTCGTCGACGTAGGCCTGGCTCCGCTCTCCACCTGTCATGGACGCCTGGAGATGAGGGTGACGCGAGCGAGGGAGAGGCGACGGTAGGCGGGGGAGGAGGACAGGAGGGAGGGAGGTCGACGGTCGACGGCTGCGAGCTCACCGCGGCGCCCTCGTCCTTCCCTGCGCCTCGACCGACGCTTCGGAAGCCACCTCGCTTTCTCACTTTCTTGGCTCCTCGTCCAGTCTCCAATCTAAAAAGTAGTACCTCTCCCTGCTTCAGCCCGTGCTCCCAGCTCCTTCACCGCCGGCGACTTCGGGTTGACGACTCTCCCATCTCCTTCCTTCCTTCCGGCACCCGGCCAGCGTTTGGGACTTCCTTCCCAATCCTCGTCCCTCTACGCCGTGCTCCTCCATGCCCGATCTCAGCCCTTGCCCTCCACCTCCTCATCTCGTGCTTGTTTCGCATCGGCAGCTTACGTCCAATGCAGCTCGATCTCTCTCTCCCCTCCACCGCCGGCCATCCAATCGCTCGCCGAACCTCTCGGTCTCTCTAGAGGTAGCAAGATCTCCAGGGTTCTTCTGACGGAGATGTTTCTGCAGGCGCGGTGACCTTCCTCGGCGTTCCAGACGATGATATGGAGGAAATGTGGCGGCGGGTCGAGGAGCTTCCGTCCCGAGGGTGCTTCCCTGACATGCGTTTCTATAGAGCCCTCATTCCTGGCTCTTCGGAAGCCATGGAGGACCTCAGGACGAGCCAGCCCAAGCCGGCGACCGATGGTGAGCCACCACTTTGGAGGTGTTTCAGCCTTCATCATCGTCTGCACGCATCCTTGCCGCATCCGACAGCATCCGATCGGATCAAATTTGCACGCAGGCTCTCAGCCCACTAGATTGTGATGTTTCCCCCCCTGTACGTCCCTTGTGAGATGCAGGAGGCTGGAAGGGAGCAGTGGCGTCTCTGCATGCGATGTTGACTTCGTCGAGATCACCCAGCGCCTCATCTGGGCATATCTGCAGGTTCAAGGCTGTCAAAGTTCTACAGAGAGATGCCAGCCAGCTCGACTGCCTTCGATTTCGTCTTGATCGTAGTGCGAGGCCTTCTGAAAGCGGTTCCTGACTGAGCTGTCGCCTAGCTGACGGCTGACCGAGTGCAGAGAACTGACGGGCAACAACTCACTGGTTGTTTTCCGGCTTCCGAATGCGCCTATTTGTGCTTTGATGCGTTGGTGCTTGAGACTGCAGCGACGAGAAGGGACTTTCATGTCTTCGACGCTCAAGGGTGCACTGTTCCCGGCACTCCCAGACAGACACAGAATGAATGCTTTCTTGGGGAGACCTGCACAACTCAAAGCGCAACGTGAGAGCTTGACGTTGACCTTCGCACCGCGATGCTACAAGGAGTCTCATCCGAGACCGCCGCGTAATCAGCAGTGCTCCCTTCGTCTCGAATATGGATCTGCTCAGAAGCGAGGAGATTCTCCGTCGTCTGCAGCTCGTGATTCAGTGCGGTAATCAAGAAGCGGAAAGAGATTCGTCTCGTCTTGAGCTCTTGAGGGCTGGAGTTCTGCAGCTTCATCAACTACACAGGCAGACCGTCCTCCGAGAAATGACTGTAACTCTCCGCACACGCAGATAGACGCTCTAGTCGTGTTGTATGATGGAAGCTCGACGAGCTCGAGCTCGCAGCGACGCGAGCCTCTCCTGCCGCTCAACGCCGACCTCTCCACCTCTTCTCTCCAGCTCTCTCCGCTCTTACGATGTTCAAGAAACGCACGAGACCAGTGAACGCGCGAGCGGCGGATGCCTCTCCAGCCGTCGACGACGCCGAGCCGACGGCCTCGAGCTCGACGACCCTCGACCCCTCGTCCGAGGACAACGTCTCGTTCGTCCCTCCCCTCTCGCCCTCTCCACTCCACTCACCAGCTCACATTCCTCCTTCGTACTGCTTCTTACGCGGCCTGCGTTCCAACTGGTTGCAGAGCGACGATCCAAGACCTGATGTCCCTCCGCAAGTTCCGCAAGCAGGCGGAAGGGCTCGACCTCGAGAAGCTCAACCGGGGGGAGGTCCGACGGCGGAAGAAGAAGGTCGCTGCGGAGGGAGAGGAGGGAGGGAGGAGAGCTCGGCTGGGTTGAAGAAGGGCAAGGGGACGGGCAGGGTCGACGACGACGAAGGGTTCGTTTCCTTCCTCTTTGTGTCTCTGGTCTCGAACTTGGGGGGGCTGATGATGAGAGGATGGATGTAACAGGGACCCGAATGATGAGAGTGCGAAGATGAGGAGATTGATCAAGGCCGCCAACTTCACCGGCCAGACCAACACGCTCGACGTCGACAAGCACATGTCCGTCCTCTCATGTTTTTCTGCTCTGTATCCTCATCCCCTTCCGCTCACGCTTGATCCTTTCAGGATGGCCTACATCGAGTCCGAGCTGCTGAAGCGACGAGGCGGCGCGGCGGCGGCGGACGCCGACTCGGACGACGAATCCAACGCGAAACCGTTCGACCCTCAGGCCGAGCTCTACGCGATCGCCGAGGAGTACCGCAACAAGCGCAAGGACACGGCCAAGACACAGGACGAGGAGGACGGGGGCAACGTTGTCAACTCCATGGCCATGCTCACGGCTAGTGCGCTCACTTCTTGTTTCACTGGATTCTCCATGTTCGTTTGTACTGACAATCATCGCTGGCTTCCTCTAGTTCCCGAGGTGGATCTCGGTATGGAGTACGGCTATCCTCTCCTCTTTCGCATCATCTTTCTCCTCTCTGACCCCATTTATACCATCTCTCTCCTTCCCAGCAATCGCCTACGCAACATCGAAGAGACCGAGAAAGCCAAACGCCTCCTCATCGAGTCCCGCAACCGACCCTCCGCCCTCCTCCCGACTGAGGGCGACTCGGACTTCGCCGACGCTCGCTTCTACAGGGCCCCGACGCAGTACAAGACGGACCTGCAGGCGCTGGACGAGGCCCAGAGGGAGGCGCAGGGGTTGCCGCCGAGGAGTCCGGGGAGGGAAGCCGGCAGAGGGAAGGGGGGCAAGGATCAGATGGCGACGGTCAGTACTTTTTGCTGCTGAAAAACAAAACGCGGAATGGGCGCTGATACTGGAGGGAATGCTTTGCAGGACGACAAGGTCATGGAGCGCTTCAAGAAGAGGATGCGCAAGTGATTGCTTCCTCCTTGCTTCTCCTTTCATACGAAGATGTTGTATCGATAAAAAAGATTGCACGAAACCGGCTGAGAGACACGATCGGAAGGGAGACAAGAGCGAGTTGGAAGGAAAGAGAAAACAAACCGAGAAATCGAAACCTGACGAGCGAACTCTTTTCTACGAGCACCATCCCTGCCCTCTCCCCCATTCTACGAGCTCTGCCGCACCCACCTCGTCCATCCCTCCCCCCAAAAGCCGCTCGATCTCCTCCTGCACCTCTCCGACCGAGCCGTACGCGTCCAACTCTCGCCTCGTCGCCTTGTTCTTTCCCCTCGAGGCAGGTCGTGGTCGGTTGGTGAGTTCCGAGAGGGTAAATTCCAGCCACTGTACGACAAAGGGATACTTTCAGGGCTTTGTATCGAGGCATGGGAGAGGAGGGGAATGACAAACCAGCAAGTTGGTAAAGGGATGATAGCCTGCCCATCCCGAGGGAGAGCGCTCAATTCGATCCCTCATGGCGCGATAGACGTCCCACTGAGCTCCCTCGCCGTTGAAGATCTCAACGTCGAAGGGCGTCCACCAGACCGATGGCGCGGTCTCCTCGGCAGCCTCCACCGGGGCTGGTAAACGCCGCGATCTGGAAGAGGAGGTACGCGATGAAAGAGCCGGTGGAGGCGAAACGGAGGCCGACGACGACGAGGAGGAGGAGGAGGAAGAGGAAGAGGAAGGTGCGTCGACCCGGGAGAGACCGAAGTCAATGATCGTAGTTCTGAAAGGACACGAAGCCATCGTGTCGAAAGGCTCCTCGAGACGGTCATCCGGCGAACCCTCGCCAGCCTGGTCATCGTCAGGGCAAATCAAGACCTGCCCCAGATGCAGATCGCGGTGCTGTTCGCGTCGAGATTCATCAGCTCAACGCGAGTCACGAGAGCAGAGGAATGGAAAGAACGCACCTCGAATCTCCCCTCGCTCTCGGCCCTGCCCAGGGCCGCTGCGATCCGCCAGAACACGCCCAACGCCTGCTCCCACAGCTTGCCCTTCCCGAATCCCTCGTAATCCTCCAAGTCAACTCCTCCGTAAGGAAGCTGCAGGACGCAGTAGTTGCCTGAGAGGCCGTACTCGCCTAATGAATAGAACAAACCCGTCAGCGCTGCTCGGGGAGCTGAGGAGGACGTGAGACGAAGAACGAACGAGGATGGACGTTCTCCGTCTTCTCCGGATGGGCTTCGGCGTACGCCTCCCACTGCTCGACGAGAACTTGCGGGTACGGGCCCGTCACGACATGAGCTCTGATGCGTCCAAGTCGAAAGGAGGATCAGCCCTGAATCCACAGACATAGAAGGGGAGGTATAGGCAGTACGTACGCGAGGATGTCGCAGAACCCTTCGATGGACATGGACCCGACCATCCTCCCGAGCGACACCTCTTTCGCCACGTCCCTCGGGTCCGACAAAACCGGCACCGCAGCCTCGTCCTCATTATCATCCTCCTCTGACGGCGTAGCCACCCCGAGAGGGTTCGCGATGTCCTCGTCGCTCTTCAAAGGGATGACCTTGACGACCCTCTTTCCGCCCTTATCGTCCCTCAGGAGGAAGACCTCGGAGTAGGTCGCCTCTCCGACCTTGCGGACGTCCGTGAAAGAAGAGAGGTGGGAGTCGAAGAAAAGGGGGCAAGGGAGTGAAAGAAGACTGAGGAGATGGGCGAGCGGACCAACTGCTTCTGTGGAGGGAGGGGACGGGGATGGAGGCGCAGGGGAGGAGAGAAGAGAAATGGCAGGAGAGGAGGGAGGGCTGATGTGGATCGAGCGGAGGGAGTCTGCGAGGGCATCCGCGAGGGTGGGTTCGTCGTTCTGAACGGGGGACGAGGGACTGGAAGCAACAGCTGCTGGAGTTGGAGGAGGTCGGCAGGCGATGATCAAAGATCCTTCTTCTTCCGTTCTGTCCTCCTGGAGATCCTCCTGTTCCTCCTCCGCTTCCTCAGCGACCGGTTCGGGCGTGACCGGTCGAGAGGACGATGTTGATTCAGGAACCACCACCGGCTCCTCCACTCTCTCCTCCTCCTTCTCCACCCCCTTCTCCTGCCCAAACACCTCCCTCAGACTCCCCCTCGCCACCGGGCCCTTCCTCCCTCTGCTCCCCTTCCAACTCCCCTTCCCCTCCTCCTCCGCCGGCTTCCCTACGCTCTCCCTCCCGTTCTTGTCGCCCAACACGGCTCTCTTCGCCGGCGCTGGAGATGTATTTGCCGATTGATTCCGGATGGGACGAGAGGAGGAGGGGGTGGGACGAGGGGCGACTGGAGAGAGAGGTGGGAGGTCGTCGAAGTCGACGAGGACGCGGATGATCTTCTGCTTGTACCCAAGGAGAGCATCCACAGTCAGCCTTTAGACATACAGTGGAAAGAAGCGAGGAGATGAGGCAGGAGACGCGCCTTCTGACGTCCGTACGCCCTCACCGCCTTGGTCTGTTGAAGCCCCCAGCGCCAACGTCAGCCTTCCAGCGCCCTCGAGCGTCCCACGAGACACAGCGCCCTCGAGCGTCCCACGAGACAAACTTACGTTTCCAGAAAGCATCGACATCGATCCTGAAGTAGCAGAGCGGAAGCGTGGATGGTGGTGTCGAGCGAGAAGCAGGCGCGCCGGCTAGATCCGACTGCGCGCCATCGAGGTGGATGATGAGTCAACACGTTCTGGTGGGTGGTCGACTCGTCAACTTCTTCCGCAAGACCGCTTCAGGATGTAAGGAGCAAGAACGAGAGGGGAGATTCGGTTCTTGGTCCAGGAAAGCAAGGAATTCATCGGGAAGACGCGAGCTTCCGCGCTTTGCTCTGCCACAGCGAGATCCTTCCAGCATGCGTTTCAGAGAGACAACGAAAGAAAGAGAGAAGAAAGTAGAGCACCTCCCCGCGAAGTTCTCAGCCAGCCACAGCCACCCACCACTCCTTCACGCGCAACCCCTTCCAGGCCCACTCTCATCTCCAGCCAGCCCCTCCGCCTTTGGAATCAGGCAGTCCCCCCCTCCAAAGCCCTCGCCGCCGCCGCGACTCTCCCCCCTGCCGCCCTCCTCACCGGCCCCCTCGGCTTCGCAAACG
Organism: Galeopsis tetrahit; assembly: GCA_963675135.1. Taxonomy (NCBI): domain Eukaryota; kingdom Viridiplantae; phylum Streptophyta; class Magnoliopsida; order Lamiales; family Lamiaceae; genus Galeopsis; species Galeopsis tetrahit. The sequence goes on along the minus strand of CAVLYN010000219.1, from coordinate 18,717 downwards.
CCTGTCCACCCGCAGCATCGCCCTTCCCTCCGTCGAGAGGCGCACGGTCGTCCTCTTGGCTCTTGATCGGAGCGGCCGCTGCGATGGTAGTGGAGGAAGCGGAGGAGGTGAAGGAGGGGGTGGAGGAGACGGTGGAGGAGAGGGAAGTGGTGGAGGTGGTGGAGGATTGTCGGGAGGGAGGAGAGAGGTGTTGAATGGGACCGAGCTCTGAGAGGATCTCAGCTTCAGTGAAGGAAGAAGGCTCCGACGTCTCGATCTTTCAACGACAAGAGTTCCCTCTCAAGTCAGCCTAGAGCTCCATGGTAGGCGAAAGGAACAGCGTCCTAACCTTCTTGATGACCTCGACGCCACACTCGTCCTTAGCCCTAGCAAGCAATCCTCCCAAGCTTGACGAGTACACCATGCGCTGTCGGATGGGGCTCTTGCCGGGGCAGGTGTAGAAAGACGACCTGCTTCTTGGACTGCGCGAGGGAGGAGGGGAGGGAGTAGAAGGTGTACTGCGGGGAGGCTGGGGCGAGGTGGGTGGAGAGGGAGGAGAGAGGGGAGGTGGTAGAGATGGAGAGGGTGAGGGTCTGAGGGAGGGTAGTCGAGATGGTCTGTTCACGTCCTCCCCTTTTTCATCAGCATCGACAACATCAAAATGAGAGAAGCAGTGAAGAACAGACCAAGCCAACGACCTCCCCACCCTCCTTCCCCAATCCCTTCAACGCTTCCTCGACTCCCTCACCCCAAGCGAGTCCGCTTCCCTTCGCCATCGCCCCGAGAGGCCCTCCGGTCCCCCTCGAGCCCTGCATGCCCTCCTCCCGACTCGCCTCGAGCTCGGCAGCCTTGACCTCGGCGAGGGCACGCTCGCGCTCGGTGAGCGGCGGGGGAGCCCGCTGAGCGGCGAGGTGGGACGCGTACCCTGAAGGGGACAGGTCCGAGAGAGTCGTGGCGTGCAGCGAGTCGGTCTATGAAGGGGTGGTGCAGGGTCAGCGAAGGAGGACGAAAGAGAAGGAGTGCGATGGGGACGTACGAAGTGGGATTCCCCGAGGGCCTTTGTGAGCCTGCCCTTGGACGAGCTGTACATCATCTTCTCCCTGACCTTTGCTCCATCCGGTACCTGTCCCCAGCGCCCTTCTCCATCAGCGCCCGTGAACTTGCCCCCGTTCTTGAGGAACGCGCACTGACGTAGGACACGAAGCACCACCCTTCCCTCCCATCGAGCCTGTACAAGATCCAAGCTGCCTCCTTGTCGCTGAGCTCGGCCTTGTCAGCGACGAGGCGGAAGTCATCCTTTGCGGAGGACGCGGCGGGCACGGCGAGGGCGAGGGTGGCCTCCTCGGCGACGATGACGACCTTGAGGAAGCGAGGCGGAGAGGTCGACGGGGAGGGCGCGTTGGCGGACTGGAAGGCTGAGAGCAGAGAGGGAGCGACACCCATGGTAAAGATCCGAGAGAAGTTGAAAGCGGGGTGATGGGTCGAGGTGAGCTGGCGAATGTCGGTCGGGTCCATCTCCTTCATGTTTTCTTCTCGCGCTCAAAGCACTCCAGAGGACTACAGTGGACTTGAGATATTGCCTCTCCTGTCACGAAGCGATGGCAAGCGCACAACCGAACTTCAACGGCTTGTCCTTGGTCCTTTTCTCTCTTCATGCCGACCTTCCCTCTCGCTCCATTCTCTGCCAACATTCGCAAAGAAGTCCTCCATCTCCAGGTGAGATCCTCATGCAGATCTCCCATCCCACGTCAATCGACGATCTAAGCAGCGACCTCCCTCCTCTCCTCCCTCTCCCTCGCTCCCGCCCCTCCTCCTCCGCCTCGAGCGTCCTTAACGACGGCCTCGACACCCTTGAGGTTGTCCTCCCAGCCAGCCAGCCTCTGCTGCAGCGACGTCCACTGCTCAGGCCCGAACGAACGCACGTACGCCTTCTGGACGCGGACCGTCTGCGAGGGCTGCGAGAGCTTGGCCGCGAGGAGAGATTGGCGGATGGCTTCAATTTCGAAAAGGACGAAAAATTAGGGCAAAACGGTGATCAGCCAAGCAGAGATGCGAGATAGGAGAGGCAAGGAAGGGTAGACAAGGAGGAGGCTCACCGTCGATGACACAGGTCTCGACCTCCTTCACGTCAACCTCGAGCGCCTCAGCGACGACGGCGTAAGGCAGCTCGCCCGACGCGCTCTCACTCGCGAGCGTCGCGAGCGTCAAGGCACGCATCTTCCTCGTCACCTCCTCGCTCTTCAGGCCTGGACCCAGCGAAGAACGCAAAGAACGACAGTGCAGAGAGGTCCCGTCAGCATTTGCGCTTAAGAGGGGCAGCCCTCTGCGGCTCAGAGCAGAGTCAAGGACGTACCGAGAGAGGAGAGGACGTCAGCGTTGTCCTTCTCCCAAGCGAGCCACTCCTTGAGAGTGCCCTTGGCCGCGATGAGCAGGAGGGCGTGCGGCTTGGACGACGAGGCGGCGGCGACGACGGGGAGGGAGAGGAGCGGCGTGAGGTCGTGAATGGTCGGGGTGCGGAGGGCGAGGGAGATGGTAGCGTTGATGGCGTCGGAGGATGAGGAAGAGGAGCTGGAAGAGGAGGTGGAAAGGAGAGAGAGGTGGAGGAGTCGGTAGGGGTAGGACGCAGCCCTGAAACGTCCCAATCCCAAACGCAAGCCGTCATCAGCCACTCCCAGTTCCCCTTGTCCGAAACAGACTCTGATCGAAACTCACCCGTTCGAAGCCGCATCATCCTTCGCGACCACATCCGCGACCCGGCCAACGAACGCAGCCTTGGCCTCCTCCTCCACGCCCTCCCACTCGCCGACCCACTGCTTGACGAGCGAGGGGGAGAGTCCAACGGACGCGACGTCGCCGTGCGTGCTCGCGAGGTCGAGGAGACTGTCGAGCGTCGCGAGGCGGAGCGAGGACGACGCCGGGAGGAGGTTGTGCAGGTTCGAGAGGCTGTAGGTTTGCCGATGCGATCCCTCGAGTCAGTGATACACTCGTGAGAGACGAAGCTGATGGACGGAGAACGTAAAGAGAGCAGAGTCGGAGAGAGAGGGAAGGCGGACGGACATTTGGTACTGGGCGCGACGGAGCTCGCGGCGCTTGGAGGCGGTGAGGGCGGCGAGGATTTTGGGGTACGAGGTGTTGAATTCAGAGGACGAGAACGAGTGGGCTGCGAGGAGGAGAGCGACGAGGAGGTTGAAGAAGCCCTCGACCTCTGCAGACGACGGGCACGCAACGCAAAGCGCGTGTCAGCGTCCGTCGTTCCCACCCACGCCGTGTCGAAGGGACGACATGTATGAACTGAAGGGGAGAGAGAGAGGAGGACGAACCACGCTCGGTGCCGTCTCCGAGGCCGTCGACGTGCGCGAGCACCTTCTGCACGACGTCGGCCTTGTCCCCAGCGGCGAGGTCTCCAAACGACGCAACAAAGGCCTCGCGCTCCTCCTCAGCCTTGGATCGAGCGAGGTACGACACGAGCTCAGCAGCCTGCCGCAACCAACCCAGCCCTCATCCCGTCAGCTCTCACGCTCTCCCTTGCCATGACCTGCTGCTGCGAGAGGGAACTCGGTCGCGCACCTGCTCCTCGAAGACACCGTCGGCGCAGATGGTGACGCTCATGACGAGGGTAGAGGCCGGACAAGGGTGGGTGGGGTTCGAGGGCTGCAAGGGGATGGTCGAATTCGAAAAAGCTCGTGGACGAGACAGCGAGTGACCGGCGACGGCCATTCACGATTCACCCCTCGCTCCACCCTTCCCTTACTAGCCAGCAAGCCAATTAGCAAGGAGTCATGTCCGCAGTCGCGAAACCTCAGCCTGGGAGCAGCAAGCCGCCCGCCATGTCGTGCGTTCGCTGCCTCCTCGCGTCGCGTCCCGTCATCGCTCTTCCAACTCACGTCGCTCGACGACTGTGCTCCCAAGGGATCAGGAGATTAACCAGACCTACCAGCAACTGAAGGTTCGACCATCTTCTCGGACGCTCGTCATCGTCATCCTGCGCTCTCTGCTGCTCAGACCCAGGGACGCACGCATCGTCGGCTGATTTCTCTCTCTCTTCTCTCTCGCCCCTCCAAACGCCGAACGCCAACAGAACGACATGCAGTCCATCGCCTCCAAAATCGGCGAACTCGAGTCCGAACACGACGAGCACTCGTCCGTCCCCTTTCCCCCCCTCCTCTCTCCCATGGTGCCTCGCGCACGCTGACTGGACGGCATTCCTCGGCGACCTCTCAGGCTGGTATTGCAGACTCTGGTTGAGACTGAGAAGCTCGACCCGACACGCAAGTGCTTCCGAATGATCGGAGGGACCTTGGTCGAGCGTACGGTCAAGGAGGTCATCCCCGCTCTCAAGACCAACAACGATGGTGTTCGTCCTCCTTCTCCCCTCATGTAGGGAAGGGGAAGAGGCTGACCGAAGGGGAGAGGGGGATGTAGATCCAGCAGGTCATGACGACGTTGATAGGGCAGTATCAGAGCAAGGAGAAGGAGCTCGAGGCGTTCAGTAAGGAGCACGGCATTCAGACCACCTCGAGGAGATGAACAGATATAGTGTTTTCCGGAAGTCGATGCTGCGGAACGCTGATGGCTCGAGAGGAGAAAGCGCTCTGAGGGCAGCGAGGAGGAGCGCGCACCTTCCTCATTCGCTTCTGTGATTCGCTTCTGACGACAACACCTGCTAATACATCGTCCTCAAGCGAAGCCATCTTCTATTGATTGACTCCTCCGCCTGAGCGGAGGTCTCGAACGGAGCTGGGCAATTTTGACAGTTCTCGCTTCTTTCTCCCGTCGCTCGCTGCTCTGGTTCCATCGAAAACGTCCTCTTCATCGCGTCAACTCTCTCCTGGTCCTGTTCGCTTGTCCCTGCTCATCCTCGTACCACCGGCCCCTGGCCGACGGATCGCTCAGCTGAAACGAGTCTCAACAAGATCTCTACAACCAAACGCTACTGATCGGCTCCACCACCTTCTCCCACCTCTTTAACCTCCTCACCTTCTCGATCCCTCCTCTCTCCTCCCCTCCTCCACTCTTCCCTTCCTCTCCAAGGATCTCCTCGCGGTCGCACCAGAAGAGCTTCCACTTGCCGTCGGCCCCGCCGCAGCGGAGGAAGCCGGAGGACCGCTCGAAGTACCACTTGTTGACGGGGTTGTCGGCCCGGGAACGCCAGACGAGGTCGCGACCTTGAGGGCGGGAGGGGTGATTGGGGGACGGGGAGGAGGCTAATGAGGCGGACTTGGAGCCGGTGGGGGAGGATGAAGAAGAAGAAGAGGAAGGCGAAGGAGAGGAGAGGGAACCGGGAGTAGAGTTGAGAGAAGAAGGCAGACCGGCACCGAACGTCTCGTCTCTCAACGCCGACCACAAGAAGTCGACCGTCCCATCCCCTTGACACGAAGGCAGCACCGCGAACTTGTCGAGGTAGCAAACGGCCTCCCCACCCTCCTCGACCCCCTCCCTCGTCACGAGCGCAGCGCCAGCGTAGTCGCCCGCGACGATCAAGAAGTCAAGGCTGCTCTCGAGACGGGCGTAGAAGGCCGGGCCGTCGAGCTTCTTGCGGAAGGAACTCTCGAGGAGCTTGGTGAGGGCTGACTGGTCGATCTGGTGGAAGTCGCGAAGGATTTGTAGAGGGAGACCGTGTCGGATGAGGGTGGGAGTGTGAGGTGTGACTTTGCCTGTCGAGTCGAGGAGGGCGTGGGGGAGCGAGGGGGAGAAAGCGGGCTTGTTCGTGATGAGGTTGCCGATGAGACTCGTTGGGGATCGATGGGAGACGACGAGAGCGGAGGAAGAGCGAGGCATGAGAGCCAGGCACGAGTTGGCGAGAGAGAGATTGCGTAGCGAGGTCGGGTGGGTGACGGTCCAGGAGGGGAGGAAGGTCGAGTGAATGAAGGAGTGCTCCGAGTGGAGGTTGATGGTCAGGTGGGGGAGACCGGAGCGAGCGTAGGAGGGGATGCCGCCTTCTCGGTTGATGATCATGAGACGAAACGGGGTCAAGTCCGGAGGCTGCAGGAGGGAGAGGAGGGGAGCGGAAGAGGAAGAGGGCGCGGATGAGGGCGAAGGATCCGAAGGAGATTGAGTAGAGGAGGAAGATGATGATACGGGAGAGGACGAAGAAGAGGCGGAAGGGGAGGAAACTTGTCGGCCGGCCTGGACCATCGCTTCGACCAAACCTCTCACGACCCAGTTGGCATCGACCCTGACGGTCCCCACTCCTCCATCTTCTCCAACCTTGACCGCGAGCGGCGGCAGCACCGGGATCTCTCCGGCCATCACCGCTCTCTGCACGGCCTCCAGACCCCCTTCCTCCACCCTCGCCCTGCCCCCTTCCATCCTCACCGGACACTGCAAAATCGGCCTCGCCTCGCTCCCCATCCCCACCAGGACCTCCACGACCCTCTCCATCTCCCTCAATGCCTCGTCCCTCCCCTTCCTAGACGGGTCCGGCGCGAGAGCCCAGTCGTCCCGATCTACGACGATGACCGAGTCCAGCCCTAGCTTCTGCAGATACACAAGTCCTTTGCAGATGGACTCGAGCTGTCGGTCGGTGAAGGGTCCTTGGATCTTGACGAGCGCCGTGTGAGGGGCGGAGGGGTTGAGGACGGAGGTGACGAGGGCGTTGGTCGTCGGCGCGGCGGAGGGAGCAATGAGAGGAGGTCGAAGAGGTCGAGAAGGAGGAGAGGAAGCACGACCGCCAAAGGTCGCTAGGTACGTCTTGGAGTCGCGGAGGGAGGGAGATGCCGAGAGGATGGACAGGATGAAGTCCTGTTTTCCCACCGCATGGTCGTCAGCCATCTCTCCCTCAACCTGAGGAGATCTTCAAGAGAGAAAGGAGCGCACGTTCTGCCCAAGTTCCTCGAATTCAGCCGGCTCGAGATCCAGCTCGACCGGCGACGCGTGCAGGCGTCTGACCGACTCGACCCTCTACTCGCCCGCGGCCCATCAGTCCATCAGCAATTAAGAGAGCGAGAGCGAACGAGACTGCGAGAACGACAAAGCTCACGGCTATCGGCGGTCTCTGCGTGCCACGGACGATGACTCCGCCGGCCGCTAGCTTCCTGAGCGTCGCCGTCGCTGCTGCTCCGTGCATGACGAGGAGTGCCCTTGCTGCAAGGCGGGAACAAGGAAAGCTGGAGAAACTGAGAGGGCTGAGGACGACGGCGGAGGCGAGGAAGCACGCGATAAATCCGGACTGCGGATGACAGCGCTCAAATCGCCAAAGCGAGAACAGCCTCGAGCTGCCGAGGCTTGAGCTGGTGATGCTGGATTGAAGATGGAATTGAATTGCTATCGCTGAAGAGCAGCGCTGCCTCGCGGCCGTTCAGGCAGGAGATGAGATCTGGTGGCGCCTCAAAGCAGATCGCGTCGATGGATCGCTTTTGTTGTTCGCCGCTCTTGCGGAGGATGGAAGAATTGATCCTTTCTGCCTTGTGAAGCCATTGCGCGGCCTGGGTGAGCTTCAAGGGTGAGCGAGTCATGGATCGGCCCATCGTCCGACTTTCGCGATGGCGAGCTCACCTGCGTCGTCGTCCCCTCAACTTCACCCTCAGCCCCGCATCGCCTTGGCCTGACGACCGCGGCATCCACACTCGCGTCTCAGCAGCTCCTCTCTCGTCCTCAGCCTGCGGACCGGCCACCTCCGTTTCCCCCTTCGCGCCTCATCCGCCCTCCGAGTCCCTCCACCCGGGTCTTTCAGCCATGCCGCCGTTCGTGATCGCTCAGACGACGCAGATCCCCGTCGGCAGCTCGCTCCCTGCCTTCCTCCCTCATGCGGTCTCGGTCTCGCTGCCGACGTGGTCCGACAACGTCGCGTACGAGGAGGGCGAGGCTTGGATCCAGAAGGCCATGCAGACTGGTTACCCGAGGTTCTTCATCCACAAGAGCATCCAGAAGGTACGTTGGTCCTTAACCTAGAACGCTTGCGCGATGCGAGCTGTGGTCTGTTGTCTGCCGTCGAGATCGCTCGATGCCGTGCGCGCTTCGGCAGGGGTTGGACATTGATCCTGACACGAATCCTCTTCTTTTCATCAACGAAGCTGGCTGCGATCTGCCTGAAGAAGTTCGGCCAACCGTCCGAGCTCTGCATCCTCCTTCCCTCCTCCCGAGGCGCGCTGCAGTGTCGTTCCTTCATCACCCACCACTCCCCATCCCCCGTCTCCGTCCGCATCGTCGAGTTCGCCATCTGTCCGTCGACGTCCTCTCTCCTTCCTCCTTCGCCCAACGCCGTTGCGGAGGACGAGGTCGTCGAGCTACAAATTGTGCTCTTCCCCGAGGGGTGCTGGTCGCTCGCCAAAGCGTTCTGGCAGCATGCTGGAGAGGGAGTGTCGAGTAGGCGCGCAGAGAGAGCTCTGGCCCTGCTGGGAGAGACGCCGGGATTGGAGTTGGGCAAGGAGAACATTCCCGTTGCCGAGTCGGACTCGACCGCGAAGCCTCCCTCTCCCGTCGAGAAGGAGCGACCTACCTCTCCCAAGATCGCAGAGCCGACCCCTCGAGTCTCTTACTCCAAGAACCGACACTACTCCCGCTCCAAGCCCTCCTCGGTCTCCCTTCCCTCCTCCACGCCCATATCTACCTCCCCCACCCCCGCAGTTCTCGCCTCCTCCCCTCCCGTCGACTCGGGCGCCCCCGACCTCAACCTTTACGTCGAGCAGCGTTACGGCCGCAACCTCCCCCTCGCGTCCGCCGCCCAGTGCAAGGTCGCTCTTCGCAGGCGCATCGCAGGTGTGCTCGAGGGAGAGGAGGTCGCAGGGAGAAAGGTCGGAGAAGACGACGTGTACCTCTACCCGACCGGCATGAACGCCATCTACCACGCGCATCGGATCTCGATGGCGGCGCGCGAGGGAGATGTCAAGAAGAGTGTCTGCTTTGGGTGCGTCGGCTCGTTCTTGACCTCGTCCTTCCCACGGAATGTCTGAACTGACCTTTCGGTCACGCGATCCTCAGCTTCCCCTACACAGACACCCTGAAAGTCCTCCAAAAGTTCGGTCCAGGCGCCCACTTTTACGGCCTCGGTCTCGCCCCGGACCTCGTCTCCCTCCGCGAGCTCCTCACCTCCTCTCGCTCTCCCTCAAACCCTCGCCCGATCCAGGCGGTCTTCACCGAGTTCCCTTCCAACCCCCTCCTGCGCACCGCGGACCTGCGAGAGCTCCGCAAGCTCGCGGACGAGTTCGGCTTCTTCATCGTGGTTGACGAGACGGTCGGGAACTTTGTGAACGTTGAGGTGGTAGAGTGGGCGGACATGGTGGTGAGCAGCTTGACGAAGGTGTTCAGTGGGGAGCCGAACGTCATGGGCGGCAGGTGAGTCCTGCCTGCTTTCTTCTACGTTTCCCTCTAGAGTGCTGATGTTGTGAACAATTGTTGACCAGTCTCATCCTCAACCCGTCCTCGCCCAACTACTCCACGCTGAAGAAGTGCCTGCTCGTCGACTACGAGGACAACTACTTCTCCGAGGACGCGGTCTTCATGGAGCGCAACTCTCGTGACTTCATCTCCCGCATCGCCGTTATCAACCGCAACGCCGAGCTCGTCTGCGATCTCCTTCACGCCCGATCCCTCGCTTCCTCCTCCTCCTCCTCCAGTCGCGTCATTAGAGAGGTTTTCTACCCAAAATGGCAGACGTCCCCAAACTACCTCGCCTGTCGCCGTCCCGCCCCCTCCTCCTCCTCCGGACCTCGTGACATCTCCGGCCGCTTCGGAGGTCTCTTCTCCGTCACCTTCACCTCCTCCACCGCCGCCTCAGCCTTCTTCGACGCTCTCCCCTGCGCCAAAGGACCCTCGCTCGGGACCAACTTCACCCTCGCCTCGCCCTACACCATCCTCGCCCACTACACCGAGCTCGACTGGGCCGATTCGTTCGGCGTCAGCCCTTGGTTGGTCAGGGTCAGCGTGGGGATGGAGAACGAGGAGGTGCTGGAGAAGTGGTTCGGGGAGAGCTTGGACGCTGCGGAGAGGGCCGAAGAGGAGAGGAAGACAAAGGGCGAGGCGGCGATCTGATTCCGTTGCAGACCACTGTCTATCTGACAATGTTGATGTCGCGGAAATATCGGTCGTTGATCTCGACTGGTGAAGGAGAAGGAATGTTGATCACTGGCGTCAGCGAAGCAGGGAAGGAGCGAGACCTTGGTCCCAAAATCAAGGTCGGCATCGGTCAGGGAGAACAGACTCACCGAGTTCTCAGTGGTAGTATCTCCCACGTCCACTTCGAGCCCAGGAGATGAGTTGCGGAAAGAACTTCGAGATGGAATGCTGGCGTGCAGCCGAGACGCAGAAGCCGATGTTTAAACAAGGTCAAGGCTGCAGATAGGTCAGACCGGGCCGAATGACCAACTGAACGACTGCTTTGAATCGAGACGCGATAGGATGGGCGCTAAGGCTGAGCGCTGAGCGGTAGATCAGCGACAGCGAGGGCGTAGCGTGTGACGAGTGAAGGTACATCTATCTACGTCGCCTCGGGCCCTTCTTCCTCGGTTCTCTGATCAGAGACTGAAAAACGGATCGGAAAGCCCGCGTCAGTACTCGCAAAGGAGGATTGCGAGAACGAAACACAGCACTGCGGCGCGAGCTCAAGCAGAGGCAGGGGACGAGGGGAACGAGCAGGCGGAAGAAGCTTACCTTGAGATCTGAAACCTTCGTCGTCTCGTCGTCGCGGATCTCACGCCACGGGACCTTGAGGAGATGTCGACGAAGCTTCTGCGCTGCCGGTCCCCACTTCTTCGACTCCTCGCCTGATTCGCAGAGCGCATCCAAAGCGAAACGAGTCAGCTTTGATCTAAAGCAGCTTCTAGAGAGGCAACGGGCCATCTCGGGCAGCAATAGCAAGCGAAAGAAGCAAGCCGACTGACCGTCCCAGAAGAGAACGCCGTACGCCTGTCCCGCCGCCGGCCTCAGGACGGTCCCTGTGCTTCCCACCATGAGGTCGTCGAGCTGTGGCCTCTTTGTGTCGAGCCTGTTCCAGATGTCCTGCTCCTCGACTTTCTCTCCGGCCCTCATGGCCCTCCTGAGCTCCTCCGCCCTCGCCGTCTGGGCCTCGAGCTTGGCCTTGACGTAGGCCTCGTCTGCGGGGACGAGCGCGGTCGGGGACGAGGCCGGGTCGTACGAGGGGAGGGAGGAGGACACCTTGAGGGGGAAGCCTGAGTCGTTCGTGCGTGCGACCCAGCGGAGGGAGGTGTAGGTGAGGTGGTAGTACGCTGCTGGGTAACCCTTGAGCGCCCACGTGACAGGAGCCACTCGAGCTCCGAGCCCGTCCTGAGGCAGCTTCCTGAAAGAGAGCGGAGAGCGCAAGCCGAGGTGAGTGCATGCACGCAGCCGATGAAGGACAGCGAGCGCGACGAACGAGAGCAGATGCCAGAGGTTCTTTCCCGTCGCTGGAGCCATGATGAAGAGCGAGTCGCGCTAGATGAAGGTCGGCGTCGGGTGTCGACGGAGTCTTCGATGTCGGCCGCGAGCGTCCTCCCTCCCACCGACCATCCTCAGCCTTCCTTCTTCGCTCTCACTCTTCGCGTCGAGGCAGACCCGATATCGGCTCTTGCCACTCGTCGAATTCTGCGCTGTTCGGCGCGCGATCTGGAGCGTGTGAGTACCGCTCGACTGCGACGCGTCGTTCGCCGCAAGTGGAGTCTCACGTCACTTGCTCTCCTCATACAGCCGCCAGCAAGGTACATATACTCGTACAACATCGACTTCTGCCACTGTCCGTCGCGCTGTACGGAGAGCCTGACGCTTTCGCTGTTCTCTACCCTCCACCCCTGTCCGCAACTCCTCCAAGGCCTCGCGTCGCTCTTTCGTCAGCATGCCTCCCAAGAGCACCCGCTTCATCTCGAGAAATCAACGCGTCCCCTCTCCTCCCATTCCTAAGTACGCCACCTCGATCCCTCCTCCTTCCATCCGCCGTCCACCTTCTCCCGACCTCGACGCCATCGTCGACCGCCACGTCCGCACGAAGGCCCTCTCCCTCAAGCAGAAGACCTTTGACGACTTCGCTCATTCCAAGGCGAGGAAGTCGGGGGCTCTTTCGGGCTCGGGCGCGCGGGAGAGCGAGGGCAAGGGGAAGGGCCGCGCGGTGGAGAGCTCGAGCGGAAGAGTCGGGGCGCTGAAGCAGGCGGAGGGGACGCCGAAGGATAGGCCGAGGAAGGAGAGCCCTGCTGCGAGGGCAAGGAGGATGCTTGGGGAGAGGCTGGCGACCGGATCGACGACCCCGTCCGCATCAACCTCGTCGGTCTCGTCCTCTGCGGCAAGGAAGTCCACCCAGGTTCAGAGACGGGAGCTCATCGATCTGGAAAGTGAGGAGGAGGGGCTGAACGTGAAGCAGGAGATCCTCGAAGACGGCGACGAGGACGAGGACAGAGATGCCCCTCGTCCGCCTCCCTCTAAGCGGCCTCGCCTCTCTCTCGACCAGCCCTCGGCCCGTAACTCAGCTTCCTCGTCCTCCGCCGAGATTGCTTCCACCACCTTGCTTCGGCCTCGACCCGTGTCTCCATCCCTCCCGGCTCCTTCCCGTCAACTCCTCTTCCCAGCTCGCCCTCACTCTCCCCCCCTCCACCTTCCTCTCCAGACTCCCCCTCCTCATCCTCCTCCCTCGACTCAGAACTTCGCGCCCTCATCCAGGACATGCCTCCGCCCTCCCACCTCGCCCGCCACGACCCCTTCGCCATTACGCCGGAGGGCGTCGCGCTCGATCGGAGGATCAAACGGCTCGACCGACCTCGGAAGGAGGGCGAACTTGAGGAGATGTATAGGGAGAGGATGGTCGAGCTTGAGGGGGTCCGTCAGCAAAAGATGGAGTTCGATCGCAGGCAGGGCTTCGAGCCGGCGAGGAGGCCCAAGAAGATCGCGGAGTCCAGGAGGGAACTTGAGGCACGGGCCGAGATCAGAAAGGTCGAGAAGAAGGGGAAGGAGAGGAAGCCGAAGGACCCAACTCCTCCTCCAGCGCATCAGCCCTCTCTTTCTCCCCCCGTTTCCTCCCACCTTGTCCACCCCGAGTCCTCGCAGAACACTCAGGACTGGGCCGCCTACCATTTTCTTTACTCCGCTCCTCCTCCGCATCCGTTCGGCGACCATCCTGTCGACCGCGCAGATCTCATCCCCCGTCAACCCTTCCATCCCGGGTGCAGAGCCCTTCGCGGAAGGCGAGAGCTACCTCGAGGCCGCCTATCACCCTCCAGCGTCGTCGATGGACCCTTCGAGGTCACAGTGGGATCCGGTCGACGAGATGGAGCAGACGGACCCGGATCTTTGGATGGCGCATGATGATGTGAGGCGCGAGCTGGGGCCTCTAGAGCTGGAGGAAAGGGGCGAGGACGACCAGATGCAGGACGTGGAGGAAGAACTCGCATCGTCAGGGTCGCTCACGATCCCCCAGAGCCAACCTCGAACACAACCCTTTCCAGCCAGCTACTCTACCGCCTTCTCCTCTTCCCAAACCGTCCCTCAGCCTTCCCTGCCTCTCCTTCCCCCGCTCTTCACCGCTGAACCCAACTCTCACGTCCTCGCCTTCCCCACTCCCTCTCCGCCCCGCCGCGAAGACCTCGCACGCGCCCACTCACAATTCATCGACCCCTCCCCCGAATCGCTTAGGACAGCCAGGCCCGAGTTCCTCCTCGCCAAGTCATTCGGGGACTCGTCCAGTTCGTCGTCCGACGATGGGACGGACGATCCGCTCGGGATGAAGGGGGCGCTGCCGTCTGCGTCCGTCTTCCGGCCGGTCGAGCAAGAGGAGCTGGAGGGGGGAGAGGAGGATCATGAGGAGGAGGAAGGGGTGGAGCCGAAGCCGAGGGGGAGAGTACTGGCGGAGGAGTCGTTGAGGGAGCCGGTGCTCGCGCCGAACGAGTTCATCGGGCCCGGCGGGAGGAGGTACTTCTTCACGGGCCTGATGGCTCAGGGATCAATGGTGGGAGGGGACGACGAGGTGCAGGATGGTTTGGAAGAGACGCAGTGCTCGGAGGCTCCTCCTCGAGTTAGTGCTTCTCGCCCCTCGCCGTGTGACAGGAATGAGCGCTGAACACAACATATTTTCAGAGGCTCGTCGTCAGACCTTCGAGGTTGAGCGTCGTTCCTGAAGCGAGCGGGAAGGAAGGGTGTTCCGCTCCGGCCAGCTCCCGATCACCAGCTCGCAAGGTGCGTCTCTTTTATTCCTGCCGGAGGCTCAGCATGCAGACTCTCATCATCCTCGCTCTTCCGCCTCAAGCAGCCTGCGACCTCAGCTGTCGCCTCCCCGACGAAGCGCTTCGGCCCCGACTCGCCCTTCAGCCCTCGCAAGAAGAGCTCTCAGTTCAGCACGGCCCCTCTCCTCGCTCGCTCGCCTCAGAAGGGCTCCCCTCTTCGACCTCGCGGCAACTCTCCCGACAACGAGGACGCGCGCGTCGATCTCGCAGGCGAGCTCCTTCCCGCCGCCGCTGCGACGCCGAGGACGCCTGCGCTACAGAGCCTGAAGAGGTTGATCGGGTCCTCTCCCGACAAGAACCCTTCGTTCGGGGGTGGCCTCGCGGGCCAGCGATCGACCCAGCCGAAAAGTCCCTTCCTCGCCGCTCCCCCTCCCTCGTCCTCCCAGATTCCCCGTCCAGCTACCGCTGTCGCCCCTCCCGCCACCGCTCCCTCCTCTCGCCGAAAATCCTCGATCTTCCCCGACTTTCGCGCTCTCAACGCTTCCGCTCGCCAACTCGAGGAAGATCAACCCGCGCAGGACGAGACGGACGAGCCACCTCGGATCCCGTCCTCTTCGGACGCGAAGGTGAAGAGCTCGGGGAAGGGGAAAGGAAAGGAGGTAGATGGGTCGATGAGTCAGGCGAAGCTCTTCCAGTTCGGGTTGACGAAGACGGTCACGAAGCGCAGGGGCCAGAGGCGGGACGAGGACCTTGGGGAGCTGGACGACATCTCCGGGGACGAGGGCGACGCTTCAGCACCCCAGGGTCCCTCTCCAGGCGCGCGTCCCCTAGTCTCGGCGACCGGAAAGCCTCTCGTCGCTCTCCCCTCCCCTCCTCCTCGGCCCATCGTCGCCCTCCGCCCCATCATCCGTCGTCGCGATCCGGCAGACCGTGCTCCTCGCAAGGACTGGATAGACGAGACCCTCGACAACAGCAGCCCTTCCCTTCCTCCTCTCGGAGCTCAGCCTGTCGACGCCGAGGGATCCGGCTTCGTCGTTCCGGACTCTCAACCTCCTCCTCCCTCTCCCCTCTCCGCTCGCCGAGTCCTGGATCTCGCTTCACCGCCGAACGGGAGGGACCGCTCGATGGACGTCGACGAGATGCCGGCGATGGACGAGGACCAGAATGACGACGCGGTGTCGAGCTCTCAGACCCAAGCACCCCTCCTTCGTCGATCCTTCCCAGTCCAGGTCAATCTCGACGACGAGGAGCAGTCCCTTGACTTTGTCCTCTCCTCTCAGACTCTTCCAGTCCTCTCCTCCGCTGCAGCGCGCAGGCGCACTTCCGGACGCTCGTCGCCGAATCCCTCCCCCTTCAGGCTTGTCTCGTCCTCACAGATGTTTCCGGCGTCGAAGGCCCCGCGCCTGAGAGGTCCCTTGGAGGCGTCGAGGTGGCTTGCTCAGGAGGAGGATGCCGATGCCGACGACGACAACGAGGTGGTGGAGGAGACGCAGGCGGTTTCGCCGCTCCGAAGAGTTGTCAGAGGGTCGCCTGCGGGAATGGGGAAGCTACTGCAGGTGGAGGGGGACGGGAAAGGTGTGGTAGATGGGATCGTGATGGGCGGGGACGAGGAGGACGAGCGGGTCCCTTCCTCTCAGGCCTCAGGCATGCCTCTCCTCTCTCCTCGGCAGCGCTTCGACCCGGACGAGGACGACCCCGACCTCACCGTCGTCGCTCCCTCTCCGTCATCTCGCAATCCCCTCGCCGATCCTGACATCACCCTCGTTCCCTCCCCTCATCTCCTCTCCTCCAAGTCCAAATCCGACCTCTCCTCCTCTCTCTCTTCCGTCCCAAATCCATCCCACAGTTCCTCAGCGGGGACAACCAGCGCGGGCACAGGCAGCCTTGGGAGCGGACGCGATTTTGAGATGGAGCTCAGGCCGGCAGCCAAGAGGGCGCAGAGGGCGTTTGTTGCTGGCTCTTCCAGCTCAGGGGACTGGGACGCAGCAAGGTACAGGATGGAGGGGGACAAGAGTGGTGAGGGGGAGTGAGCTTGGGGTCGGGAGGCACAAGAGTGGTCCCCTTTCAGTCCACACAACATGGCAGCCCCTTCAGCGTTTTTTTTCCACCTTTTGTATCTGACGATCAGCTGTATTGTACCTGCCTTGCATCAAAAGACTGAGATGAGCCTCTTGGTGCTGTCTTTGCACGGGAACGTGAACGCAAACGCACTGTCTCTTCTCTGTCACCTCGTGTGCTCAGCCTGAGTCAGAAGAAGACACCCAGCAAAGGCTGCGGCGTGCCTGACATGTCCGATATCTGTCACCAAGAGTTTGAGCTCTCTCCCCACGGTCTACATCTTCTCTTTCCTGTTCTCGGACTCTTCTCTTTTTTCTTCCTTTCTTTCTTCATCTCTCGTCTCTCTCGTCCCACTGCCTCGGACACTTTGCCCCTTTTTCCCCGCTCTGTCCTTTTGCCGCGCACCGTCCCTCTCTTGGCTTTTACCTTCACCATGGGGGGGTTTGAGCTCTTTCCCAACGGTCTAGATCTTCTCTTTCCTGTTCTTGGACTCTTCTCTCCTTTTCTCCTTTCTTTCTTCATCTCTTGTCTCTCTCGTTCCACTGCCTCGGACACTTCACCCCTTTTTCCCCGCTCTGTCCTTTCGCTGCGCGCGTCCCTCTCTTGGCTCTCTGGTCGCGCACCACCACTCTCCTTCTCGAGTCTAAGAAGGTTTCCGCTCACGCGGAAGGGACTCGGAAGCGGCCGGTCCTCCTCGCGTCGGACCCTCAGCCAACCACCTACTCCGAGCGCCAGCACTACGAGGACCGGCTCTCCAAGTGGGACGACGACGACGCCCTCGCTCGCTCCCTCCTCCTCATGACTTTGTCGCCGAACATCGTCTCCATCTACGAGGCCAAGCAGCTTCGGGACGCTCAGGCACGGATCGCTGCCTCCGACCCCCTCTTCGGCCGAGAGATCTACCCCTCCAAGCTCCGCGGCACCTCCCACGACCTCCTCTCCTACCTTCGACACACCTACGGCTCTGCGTCTGGGTCCCTCTCCATCTCCGCCATCGCCTACCTCTCCAACACCCCCTGTCCGACTGGAGGCGATCCCTCCACCTGGCTGTCCGACATGTCGCGGCAGTTCCAGATCCTCACCTCTGTCGAGTTCAACGCCGACAAGCTCTTCGCCGGGTTCCTCCTCCACGGACTCGGATCCCGCTACCCCTTCGTCCGATCATTGATGCTCGCCAAGGGCAACTCTCTCTCTACCTCGGCGGTGATGGAGTCGATCAGTCGGGAATGGGAGCAGGAGGCTGCTCAGGTGGAGACGGCGGTGAGGGCGAAGGCTCTCGCGGTGTTGTACGCGGCGGCGGTGTGGTGACTTCGTCTACACTTTACTGAATCACCCTCCCTTTCCCCTTCTCAGCTCGGACAGGCTCAAGCCAGCCTCTCCTCCCCCTTCCCATCTCACCCCTCTCAGTTCTTTCTCTTTCAGCCTCCCTCCCTTCTCCTCTGTCTATAGTTTCTTTATCTCTATTTTATCTCGCCTCTCTCGTCTCTCCTCTTTCCCTCCCTTCCATATGTAGTTGCGTTTCAGCTTGGACTTCGACCCCTGACTCCTGCTCTCTGGCTCCCTTAGCGTTTTATCTCTCCTTCTCTGTCTCTCTCCCCTCTGAATAGCTTTCTCTATCTCTCTAGTTTTATGAATCGGTGTTCTCTGGCCTTGCAGCGCGCAAGAGCAAGACTTCGAGAGCGCTTCATGCATCTCAAGGTCCAGGCCCTGCTGCACAGCCACAGTGCATCTTTTCCCCTTCCCTTTCCCTTAGTTTAGCCGCGAGGATGGGTCGGTTAAATCATAGGAAGGATGGTAGGGACTCGTGGGAACGCGCGCGAGCGCTCTGTCTCCTGCCAGCTCCTCCATCTCCCTCCTCCCTGATCAGCTGACCTTTGCCAAACACATTGGCGAGTCGTTTGAGCTCTGTCTGAGTCACCTGACCCAACCAAACAAACCCTAGCTAAAGTAGTATAAAAGGAGCAGCCCTTTTGGCCTCCAACCACGATCTCATTCTGTTCTCCCCTCATAGTCAGGCATCTCGAGCAGTCTCACGTTCTCAGTTCTCAGGTCTCAGTTCTCGTTCCAGTGCTCCAAGTCTCCCATTCGCGCGTGATCCCTAGCCCAAGTTGAGGAGTAGTCGTCGTCGTCGTTGCCAGTGTCTCAGATCGAATCCAGCCCCTTCTCCTCTTCCCCTCGTCTCCAAAGCTCTCTCAAGACTCTATCTATCCTCTCTTCGATCGATCTCATCCATCGTTCAGCCCTAGCCTACCCAGCAGCGAGTAGCACCCCCACCCTTTCGTCCCAAAGCCTCAGCGCACGCGAAGACCCCACAGCGGCGTCGACCCCAGGAACAGCTCCTCGCGTGGCTGGCGCGCCCAAGGGCGCCTCCAACGACACCCGCTCCTCCCCGAGTGGAAGGCCATCGTCGCCGGTCGCCCCAAGCACGATCTCTCCAAGACGTGGGTCCTCCACCCTTCACCCATCACAGGTCACGACGCCGCTGGCTGCGACAAGGAGCGTCTCGCCAATACGCGCGGCCAGACCAACATCGTCAACGGCGTTCCTTCTCTCACTCCTTCTCCTCTCCCTGCCGGTTGCGCCGCGCAGGCCAACATTGCCAACG